>OX596238.1:52919833-53338833 GCA_951394345.1 Salicornia ramosissima | reverse complement strand
AACCCTGAAGCCCAGTTCGCAGCCATCATGGCTAAACTTGAAGCCATGAACAACAAAATTGAAGCCCAAGAAAAAGCCATTGAAGAACTCAGAAATCAGCCACAACCACAACCACAGCCACAACCACAGCCACAACCACAACCCCAACCACAGCCGCAACCAGAACCAGAACCTGAGCCAGAGCCTGAGCCTGAACCAGAACCACAACCACAGCCCAAAAACAACGCTGAAAAAAGGTTTGAGCAACTTGAGGATATGGTGAAGAAGCTAGTCAAATTGTCGGCCCATCAAGGACCCAACACTGTGGATTATGAGATTAAGGGGAAGTTACCAAAAAAAGTAGTTTTGAGCGACCTGCCTAAGTTCAAAGGGGTGGAAGATCCCGAAGACCACCTCCGCACCTTCAATGTCACTATGGCCCTCAAAGGGATGGGGAAGGACTTGTTTGCTTCAGTGTTTCCCCTAACCTTGGAGGCACACCCCTCTAAATGGTTCAGGACCTTGAATAAAGCTAAAACTGATGACTGGGAATACATCAAGGAAGAATTTCTGAAACAATACCGCTACAACTCCCAACTCCCGATCAGCCTTCGTGAGCTCGAGGCCACGAAGCAAGGTGATCGAGAGGACTTTTCTGTTTTCCTGAACCGCTGGAGAGAAAAAGCAGCTCAGATGTCCAACCGACCCAACGAGGAGGATCAAGTCCGAATCGTGATCCGAAACCTTCAGCCCAAATACCAAGAACCCCTCAAATTCCAGCCCATTACCTCCTTCTCACAACTACACCAAGTTGGGCTTATTGTTGAAGAAGAACTTCAAGCCCAGAAAAACAAAGGAGTTTTCTATAAGAAAGGTGGCTCCTCATCCTCAGCTTCCACAAACCAAGCTAACTCAATCTTTATTGATAATGTCTCTGCCGAAGCCTATTCAGTTTCCACTAATCCTAGACCACAGAGGCAACAAAGGGTTTTCACATCTTTGGGCATGACTTATGATCAGGCTTTGGACAGGTTGGTTAGTAAGGGGGTGTTGTCACCAATTGGGCCTACTCCGGATCCTCCTGAGCATCTAAGGTCAAGGAAGTGGAATGCTAATGCTTATTGCAAGTATCATCAGGGAAAGGGTCATAATACATCTGATTTTTGGTCACTGAAACATAAGGTCCAAGACATGATCGACGCAGGTTGTCTTCCAATTCCACCAGGGGAAAAAGAAAAACCGAGCATCCAGAAGAACCCACTACCGTGAGCAGCTCCAAGGCATGGATTCCCGATCCATGCGGTCCTTCCAGTTTTGAGTCAATAAGAGTCTTTATTCCTAGCCAGTGTCATTTTCAATTCATTGTCATTTGAGTCTATGTATTTATTTATTTATTTTTTTTTTCATTTATTTATCGTAGAGTCATGTGTAAGCCTTTTCCATATATCAATAAAAATGAAGCATTTTCTTTTTTCTATCTCCATTAGCAATGCTATTTTCAAACTCTATGCAGGTTTAGTCACTTACACGGCTTCAATTGCTTAATTAATAAAACTGACACATTCACACACTGACCTCACAAGCAATATTAATAATCACTTTCACACACGACCTCACGAGGACATGCTTTCAAATGGTCAATGGCAAGTCATATTGGGAGAACGGTGCAATGGCCTCAAAATAAACAAATCAAAGCCCAGACCCAGCTCAATTACAATTCATAACGGAGTACAAGAGATTAAATGGCAGCACTCATAACCAAGGCTCATTCGCACCTAAAGGGGTTACATGCCAAAGGTCATTTGAAAGCATTGTCCGGAGCAACAAAAGACAGCAACCTCATTTAAGCAAAAGTCGAGGCAAAAAAAAAAGAAAAAAAAAAAGAGATAAAAAAAATTAAAAAAAAAAAATCAAAAATCAAAAATCAAAATTCCAAAAAAAAAAAAGAAAGACAAAAAAAAAAAACCAATTCAAAAATCAGGCCCACAGAACTACGATGGTCTGATTCCGTAAGGATACGTAGGAAGCCTCTACTCGAGGTCCGACCACATCAATAAAAAAATCAAATGAAGCCTAGATGCCGAGTGACTCTACCTGCTAAGAGTTCGACTACAACATTTGCTAATCTTTGACCCGTACATAGACTCAAACTTGAACCCACATTTCTAACCAACCCTACATCTTAGCCACATCCATTTTCAACCTCAAGTCACAAAATTTTGGCCTTTCTATTTTTCGAACCCTATCCCATTCTTTCGTCACCTTCAAAGACTCATTGACTAAACTCTCCAGGAAGTAAAGCCACCTAACTCTACTGAGGGTTAGCACATTATATTTGGGGGCTCATCACCATGTTGTCCCTGCTCCTATCTCTTCACAACATCACCCCATTCTTCACTTGGGGGGCTTCTCTGTTTCTATGATCAAACCGTCTCAGGTCTATCTCATTAAGCTAAAATCAAGGAACTCCGTCCATGGACCCCATGTCTTCTTTCACATCCCAGTTCAAATTGAGTCAAACTTCGTGTCTAGGTCAAATACCGTGTCTAGAACAACCTCTGATTACAAGTCTCCCTCATGTCATCCTCATCAGCACCCTGTGACAAGACATTGAGTTATCATGTCTCCTCCACTGCATGGACATCATCCTAACTTGCAATAATCCCAGACCTTTGTAAGTCAATCTTGCCTAGACCTACACTGAACCAAAATACTCTTACTACCACAGATCACTGTCAAAGCTCATACAACTACAATTTCCAGTTCAAACTCAGACTCAATTTACTTTTCCTGTGATAAACCTGACCTTCACAGGATTGCGTGGCATAAATCCGACCTTGCCACTCCTTTGTGCGATAAACCTGACCTTCGCACTCACTCAGACACCGACTCAAACTCAGTTTACTTTACCTGTGATAAACCCGACCTTCACAGGGCTGCGTGGCATAAACCTGATCTTGCCACTCTTCTTTGTGCGATAAACCTGACCTTCGCACTCACTCAGTCACCGACTCAAACTCAGTTTACTTTACCTGTGATAAACCCGACCTTCACAGGGCTGCGTGGCATAAACCTGATCTTGCCACTCTTCTTTGTGCGATAAACCTGACCTTCGCACTCACTCAGACACAGACTCAGACTCAGTTTACTTTACCTGTGATAAACCCGACCTTCACAGGGCTGCGCGGCATAAACCTGACCTTGCCACTCTTCTATGTGCGATAAACCTGACCTTCGCACTCACTCAGACACCGACTCAGACTCAGTTTACTTTACCTGTGATAAACCCGACCTTCACAGGGCTGCGCGGCATAAACCTGACCTTGCCACTCTTCTATGTGCGATAAACCTGACCTTCGCACTCACTCAGACACCGACTCAGACTCACTTTACTTTACCTGTGATAAACCCGACCTTCACAGGGCTGCGCGGCATAAACCTGACCTTGCTACTCTTCTTTGTGCGATAAACCTGACCTTTGCACTCGCCGACTCAGACACCGACCCTGACTCTTTGCCTGTGATAAACCTGACCTTCACAGGATTGCGTGGCATAAATCAGACCTTGCAACTCTTTTCCGTGCGATAAACCCGACCTTCGCACTCGCCGACTCAGACACCGACCCAGACTCTTTGCCTGTGATAAACCTGACCTTCACAGGATTGCGTGGCATAAATCAGACCTTGCCACTCTTTTCCGTGCGATATACTCGACCTTCGCACTCGCCGACACCAACGCCGACTCAGACTCTTTCCCTGTCATAAACCCGACCTTCACAGGATTGAGTGGCATAAATCTGACCTTGCCACTCCTTTTCAACCATATCTGTCACTTCACTGTTACACTTCACTGTTGACACTTCTCACTTACACCTCACTGCTTTTTCTTGTTGCGTGATTACATGTTTGTGTGTTTACTTGTTGCATGCTCGTTCGATTGTCAAATCAATTGGCTTTTGAACACCACTTTTAACATCAAGTTGCACCGGTCTCAAAGGGGTTAGCTCATTAGTTATTTCCTTTGGGATCAGCATACATAAGTCGCGTAGCGCACCTTTGACCTTCGTCTTACAAGACTTCGTCTCTCCAGACTCGGTCAAAGGGGGGGGCTAACTGTAGACACCTAATTCTGGCACCTCAGTTAGCTCCCAATGGTCTATGATGAATGTACCCTGTTGCACAGGTCCGGTCTTGATCTAGTATGCCAAAATGCCACCTCTTTACCCATCTCATAGCACTCTCACACTATTTATAGGCGTTCTAGAGGCTCACGACTCGTTTTAGGATTTTTCGGACATTTTTTGGATTTTTGTTAATTTATTTTCATTATTTTTCATGCATATTTATTTCCCAAGGGCATTTTAGTCATTTTAAATTGCATAAAATAATTTTCCTAGGTTAATTGCATTTTTCTAGAATTTTTGGTAATTTTTCCATAATTTTCTGAGTTTTTATCTATTTTCTATTAATTTTTGAAACATTTTCCATTCTTAGGGGCATTTTAGTAATTTTACACCTGCATCGTCAACTTTTCCTCCACTTTTCACTCATTTAGATTTTTCTAGAATTTTTCCATAATTTTTCGCATTTTTTTAGCACATTTTTAAAAATAGTCCGAAAAACCCGAAAACAGTCCAAATTAGCCCGGATTATTCCGGAACCTCGCGAAATCTCCCGAAATCTCAAATATTATGATAATATTACGTATGACTCCCATAATCGTATCGTAATCGTATCATAATCGTATAATATCCCGGAGATTCACGCGCAGAATCAGCAAAAAATCGACCCGGATGCCAGCTGGACCTGCGCCTAGACGCAGGTCCATATTACAAGACCTGCGTCTAGACGCAGGTCACATATGTTGACCTGCGTCTAGACGCAGGTCTTGTAACAGGACCTGCGCCTAGGCGCAGGTCTGGTGCCATTCCGGGACGTTTTTTCCCCTCTGCTCGCCTATAAATACGACCCTTCATTCAACCCTTGAAACAACGACAAAAACAAAAAAAACTTCATCTTCTCTGCTCTACTATTCTCTCTATACAAAAACTCTGTCAAAATCAATATTACGCACATATAAAACACATTCTGAGCGTTTTCAATCACTAATCCCGGCATTTGTCATACTAGTTTCGAGGTCGTAATCGACCGCCGCACATTTCGGTACACATTTCTGAGACCCTTTTCTATTCAATTTCAATATGATTAATTTTGTTTTAATTTTCATTTTAATTTACGACTTGCTTTCATCATGATGACATGATTTTTTCTGCTTTTTTTTTGTGTTTGTGTTAATCATGTTTTAATTCATGTAACCTTTTTTTATTTTTAATTCATGTCGCCATTAGTTTTTTTGCATTTTCTTGATGTCTCCATGTAATTATTTATGCTCTTCAAGTCATGTTTATTTTTTGCTTTTTTTCATGTCGTCTCCATGTATATTTTCCATGCTTTTTTTTTATTTCGCATCGTTCCGTTTAGCTTTTTATTTATTTATTTTTTTATTTTGATTGCACGGGATTCAAGGTATGCTCGTATTTTCAATTTTACTTTTTCGTGCCATCGGTGTGTTCTTCTATTTTATGTGATTTATTTGATTTGATTTTTTTTATTTTATTTGGACTTTTGGACTCATTCTAGCATTTTAATATTGACTAAATCCAAAGTGGTCACAAAATAATTTTAGGCTAATTTGTGCATTAATCTGAACCGACTTAGTAATTCGCAAATTAGGGCTAAAATTGAGTTATCTCTGTTGCTTTGAAATTGAACAATGATCTTACAAAAGAGACCTAGTAGAGACCGCTTGCAGGCGGGCGGGCCCAATGCACGATTGGCTCGTAACCTGTCCCCGAACCCATACTCTGGTGCACGACCATATGGGACCGATTGCTCCTGGCTTCGGTACTTCTTCGGTGTCCGTGGACCTCTAAAACCACGGTGGCGACTCCTACTAGTCCGTATTCACGTACGGCGATAACGAGCATTCAAATCAACTCGTGACGTAGGCGGCCGGGTAAAAACGACCCCTACAGTTTGGCGACTCCGCTGGGGAATATCACTCCTTAGTGGTGTGGACAAACTTGAAAAGTCTCGTAAGATCATTATTCAATTTTTGAGCATTTGACATAGTGACCTTCCGCATAAGGTCACACTTAGGCCCACGTTTCATATGAGCATGTTCTATGCTCGAGACCGACCCCGGGGGGTTCGATTATGGTTACTTGTGGTGCCCGACCACAATGATCATAGCCGGCCCATCCCAGCCATGGCGCGTGATCATCATGCCCGATGAGATCATAATAAGGAATTTGTTCACCGTGTGTCATTCAAAATGAAGAATGATCATATCGGTTCATTTTTCTTTAGCCATGGTACCTTTTGACCACCCAGGACTGACCTTAGAAGCCCATCATTTGCATATTCTAGTATTAGTGTGTTATGTGTGTATTTCGCCCATTAGTCTAGCCCAACCCATTTTACTTTACTCATTAACCATAAGGATAACTCAATGTCAAGTCTATAGTCCAAATCACCAGTCCAGTTTAATAGTCTCAGCTCTTTAGCCCATTCCCCAGTCAAGTTCTTTAGTCCAAGTCCAGCTCACAGTCCACAGTCCATTTCCCCAGTCCAAGTCCTCAGTCCATTTCCCCAGTCCAAGTCCTAAGTCCATTTCCACAGTCCAAGTCGTAAGTCCAGTTCTCAAAATGGGGTCCATGTCCATCACAGTCCAGTCCAATTTCATAACTTTCTCGAGTCCAAACACACTATAGTCTGCCATAGGTTCAGTTCATCTCACAGTCTCAGCACAGTTCACCATCAGTCTCCTCACAGTCCAGTCTCCAAGTCTAGATAGTCCTAATTAGACATAAGGCCCAACTTAGGCCCGTCCCTTTCACAAGTGGTCCTAACTAGACATAGGTTCACTTTAGCTCACTTCAGCTTCAGTCACACCAAAAGTCCAGTACCTTAAAACAGATTTAGGTCCGGACTTAAGTTTCTACAAAGTCAGTCACAGTTTAATGTCTATCTCAGTCCAGTGTCAGTTCTCCCAGTGTTCTAAGTCAAGTTCCTTTTGATTTCAGCTACCATAGGGAAGACTCGAGACGTGTCTGAAGGCCTTCAAGGGGTGACCAGAAGCCAAATCAAGTGCACCCAGGTCGGTTTTAGAAACATCCACATCCCAAGAAGAACCAGATCCTCCCACTCAACTACCCTTGAAATGTCAAACCCTGAAGCCCAGTTCGCAGCCATCATGGCTAAACTTGAAGCCATGAACAACAAAATTGAAGCCCAAGAAAAAGCCATTGAAGAACTCAGAAATCAGCCACAACCACAACCACAGCCACAACCACAGCCACAACCACAACCCCAACCACAGCCGCAACCAGAACCAGAACCTGAGCCAGAGCCTGAGCCTGAACCAGAACCACAACCACAGCCCAAAAACAACGCTGAAAAAAGGTTTGAGCAACTTGAGGATATGGTGAAGAAGCTAGTCAAATTGTCGGCCCATCAAGGACCCAACACTGTGGATTATGAGATTAAGGGGAAGTTACCAAAAAAAGTAGTTTTGAGCGACCTGCCTAAGTTCAAAGGGGTGGAAGATCCCGAAGACCACCTCCGCACCTTCAATGTCACTATGGCCCTCAAAGGGATGGGGAAGGACTTGTTTGCTTCAGTGTTTCCCCTAACCTTGGAGGCACACCCCTCTAAATGGTTCAGGACCTTGAATAAAGCTAAAACTGATGACTGGGAATACATCAAGGAAGAATTTCTGAAACAATACCGCTACAACTCCCAACTCCCGATCAGCCTTCGTGAGCTCGAGGCCACGAAGCAAGGTGATCGAGAGGACTTTTCTGTTTTCCTGAACCGCTGGAGAGAAAAAGCAGCTCAGATGTCCAACCGACCCAACGAGGAGGATCAAGTCCGAATCGTGATCCGAAACCTTCAGCCCAAATACCAAGAACCCCTCAAATTCCAGCCCATTACCTCCTTCTCACAACTACACCAAGTTGGGCTTATTGTTGAAGAAGAACTTCAAGCCCAGAAAAACAAAGGAGTTTTCTATAAGAAAGGTGGCTCCTCATCCTCAGCTTCCACAAACCAAGCTAACTCAATCTTTATTGATAATGTCTCTGCCGAAGCCTATTCAGTTTCCACTAATCCTAGACCACAGAGGCAACAAAGGGTTTTCACATCTTTGGGCATGACTTATGATCAGGCTTTGGACAGGTTGGTTAGTAAGGGGGTGTTGTCACCAATTGGGCCTACTCCGGATCCTCCTGAGCATCTAAGGTCAAGGAAGTGGAATGCTAATGCTTATTGCAAGTATCATCAGGGAAAGGGTCATAATACATCTGATTTTTGGTCACTGAAACATAAGGTCCAAGACATGATCGACGCAGGTTGTCTTCCAATTCCACCAGGGGAAAAAGAAAAACCGAGCATCCAGAAGAACCCACTACCGTGAGCAGCTCCAAGGCATGGATTCCCGATCCATGCGGTCCTTCCAGTTTTGAGTCAATAAGAGTCTTTATTCCTAGCCAGTGTCATTTTCAATTCATTGTCATTTGAGTCTATGTATTTATTTATTTATTTTTTTTTTCATTTATTTATCGTAGAGTCATGTGTAAGCCTTTTCCATATATCAATAAAAATGAAGCATTTTCTTTTTTCTATCTCCATTAGCAATGCTATTTTCAAACTCTATGCAGGTTTAGTCACTTACACGGCTTCAATTGCTTAATTAATAAAACTGACACATTCACACACTGACCTCACAAGCAATATTAATAATCACTTTCACACACGACCTCACGAGGACATGCTTTCAAATGGTCAATGGCAAGTCATATTGGGAGAACGGTGCAATGGCCTCAAAATAAACAAATCAAAGCCCAGACCCAGCTCAATTACAATTCATAACGGAGTACAAGAGATTAAATGGCAGCACTCATAACCAAGGCTCATTCGCACCTAAAGGGGTTACATGCCAAAGGTCATTTGAAAGCATTGTCCGGAGCAACAAAAGACAGCAACCTCATTTAAGCAAAAGTCGAGGCAAAAAAAAAAGAAAAAAAAAAAGAGATAAAAAAAATTAAAAAAAAAAAATCAAAAATCAAAAATCAAAATTCCAAAAAAAAAAAAGAAAGACAAAAAAAAAAAACCAATTCAAAAATCAGGCCCACAGAACTACGATGGTCTGATTCCGTAAGGATACGTAGGAAGCCTCTACTCGAGGTCCGACCACATCAATAAAAAAATCAAATGAAGCCTAGATGCCGAGTGACTCTACCTGCTAAGAGTTCGACTACAACATTTGCTAATCTTTGACCCGTACATAGACTCAAACTTGAACCCACATTTCTAACCAACCCTACATCTTAGCCACATCCATTTTCAACCTCAAGTCACAAAATTTTGGCCTTTCTATTTTTCGAACCCTATCCCATTCTTTCGTCACCTTCAAAGACTCATTGACTAAACTCTCCAGGAAGTAAAGCCACCTAACTCTACTGAGGGTTAGCACATTATATTTGGGGGCTCATCACCATGTTGTCCCTGCTCCTATCTCTTCACAACATCACCCCATTCTTCACTTGGGGGGCTTCTCTGTTTCTATGATCAAACCGTCTCAGGTCTATCTCATTAAGCTAAAATCAAGGAACTCCGTCCATGGACCCCATGTCTTCTTTCACATCCCAGTTCAAATTGAGTCAAACTTCGTGTCTAGGTCAAATACCGTGTCTAGAACAACCTCTGATTACAAGTCTCCCTCATGTCATCCTCATCAGCACCCTGTGACAAGACATTGAGTTATCATGTCTCCTCCACTGCATGGACATCATCCTAACTTGCAATAATCCCAGACCTTTGTAAGTCAATCTTGCCTAGACCTACACTGAACCAAAATACTCTTACTACCACAGATCACTGTCAAAGCTCATACAACTACAATTTCCAGTTCAAACTCAGACTCAATTTACTTTTCCTGTGATAAACCTGACCTTCACAGGATTGCGTGGCATAAATCCGACCTTGCCACTCCTTTGTGCGATAAACCTGACCTTCGCACTCACTCAGACACCGACTCAAACTCAGTTTACTTTACCTGTGATAAACCCGACCTTCACAGGGCTGCGTGGCATAAACCTGATCTTGCCACTCTTCTTTGTGCGATAAACCTGACCTTCGCACTCACTCAGTCACCGACTCAAACTCAGTTTACTTTACCTGTGATAAACCCGACCTTCACAGGGCTGCGTGGCATAAACCTGATCTTGCCACTCTTCTTTGTGCGATAAACCTGACCTTCGCACTCACTCAGACACAGACTCAGACTCAGTTTACTTTACCTGTGATAAACCCGACCTTCACAGGGCTGCGCGGCATAAACCTGACCTTGCCACTCTTCTATGTGCGATAAACCTGACCTTCGCACTCACTCAGACACCGACTCAGACTCAGTTTACTTTACCTGTGATAAACCCGACCTTCACAGGGCTGCGCGGCATAAACCTGACCTTGCCACTCTTCTATGTGCGATAAACCTGACCTTCGCACTCACTCAGACACCGACTCAGACTCACTTTACTTTACCTGTGATAAACCCGACCTTCACAGGGCTGCGCGGCATAAACCTGACCTTGCTACTCTTCTTTGTGCGATAAACCTGACCTTTGCACTCGCCGACTCAGACACCGACCCTGACTCTTTGCCTGTGATAAACCTGACCTTCACAGGATTGCGTGGCATAAATCAGACCTTGCAACTCTTTTCCGTGCGATAAACCCGACCTTCGCACTCGCCGACTCAGACACCGACCCAGACTCTTTGCCTGTGATAAACCTGACCTTCACAGGATTGCGTGGCATAAATCAGACCTTGCCACTCTTTTCCGTGCGATATACTCGACCTTCGCACTCGCCGACACCAACGCCGACTCAGACTCTTTCCCTGTCATAAACCCGACCTTCACAGGATTGAGTGGCATAAATCTGACCTTGCCACTCCTTTTCAACCATATCTGTCACTTCACTGTTACACTTCACTGTTGACACTTCTCACTTACACCTCACTGCTTTTTCTTGTTGCGTGATTACATGTTTGTGTGTTTACTTGTTGCATGCTCGTTCGATTGTCAAATCAATTGGCTTTTGAACACCACTTTTAACATCAAGTTGCACCGGTCTCAAAGGGGTTAGCTCATTAGTTATTTCCTTTGGGATCAGCATACATAAGTCGCGTAGCGCACCTTTGACCTTCGTCTTACAAGACTTCGTCTCTCCAGACTCGGTCAAAGGGGGGGGCTAACTGTAGACACCTAATTCTGGCACCTCAGTTAGCTCCCAATGGTCTATGATGAATGTACCCTGTTGCACAGGTCCGGTCTTGATCTAGTATGCCAAAATGCCACCTCTTTACCCATCTCATAGCACTCTCACACTATTTATAGGCGTTCTAGAGGCTCACGACTCGTTTTAGGATTTTTCGGACATTTTTTGGATTTTTGTTAATTTATTTTCATTATTTTTCATGCATATTTATTTCCCAAGGGCATTTTAGTCATTTTAAATTGCATAAAATAATTTTCCTAGGTTAATTGCATTTTTCTAGAATTTTTGGTAATTTTTCCATAATTTTCTGAGTTTTTATCTATTTTCTATTAATTTTTGAAACATTTTCCATTCTTAGGGGCATTTTAGTAATTTTACACCTGCATCGTCAACTTTTCCTCCACTTTTCACTCATTTAGATTTTTCTAGAATTTTTCCATAATTTTTCGCATTTTTTTAGCACATTTTTAAAAATAGTCCGAAAAACCCGAAAACAGTCCAAATTAGCCCGGATTATTCCGGAACCTCGCGAAATCTCCCGAAATCTCAAATATTATGATAATATTACGTATGACTCCCATAATCGTATCGTAATCGTATCATAATCGTATAATATCCCGGAGATTCACGCGCAGAATCAGCAAAAAATCGACCCGGATGCCAGCTGGACCTGCGCCTAGACGCAGGTCCATATTACAAGACCTGCGTCTAGACGCAGGTCACATATGTTGACCTGCGTCTAGACGCAGGTCTTGTAACAGGACCTGCGCCTAGGCGCAGGTCTGGTGCCATTCCGGGACGTTTTTTCCCCTCTGCTCGCCTATAAATACGACCCTTCATTCAACCCTTGAAACAACGACAAAAACAAAAAAAACTTCATCTTCTCTGCTCTACTATTCTCTCTATACAAAAACTCTGTCAAAATCAATATTACGCACATATAAAACACATTCTGAGCGTTTTCAATCACTAATCCCGGCATTTGTCATACTAGTTTCGAGGTCGTAATCGACCGCCGCACATTTCGGTACACATTTCTGAGACCCTTTTCTATTCAATTTCAATATGATTAATTTTGTTTTAATTTTCATTTTAATTTACGACTTGCTTTCATCATGATGACATGATTTTTTCTGCTTTTTTTTTGTGTTTGTGTTAATCATGTTTTAATTCATGTAACCTTTTTTTATTTTTAATTCATGTCGCCATTAGTTTTTTTGCATTTTCTTGATGTCTCCATGTAATTATTTATGCTCTTCAAGTCATGTTTATTTTTTGCTTTTTTTCATGTCGTCTCCATGTATATTTTCCATGCTTTTTTTTTATTTCGCATCGTTCCGTTTAGCTTTTTATTTATTTATTTTTTTATTTTGATTGCACGGGATTCAAGGTATGCTCGTATTTTCAATTTTACTTTTTCGTGCCATCGGTGTGTTCTTCTATTTTATGTGATTTATTTGATTTGATTTTTTTTATTTTATTTGGACTTTTGGACTCATTCTAGCATTTTAATATTGACTAAATCCAAAGTGGTCACAAAATAATTTTAGGCTAATTTGTGCATTAATCTGAACCGACTTAGTAATTCGCAAATTAGGGCTAAAATTGAGTTATCTCTGTTGCTTTGAAATTGAACAATGATCTTACAAAAGAGACCTAGTAGAGACCGCTTGCAGGCGGGCGGGCCCAATGCACGATTGGCTCGTAACCTGTCCCCGAACCCATACTCTGGTGCACGACCATATGGGACCGATTGCTCCTGGCTTCGGTACTTCTTCGGTGTCCGTGGACCTCTAAAACCACGGTGGCGACTCCTACTAGTCCGTATTCACGTACGGCGATAACGAGCATTCAAATCAACTCGTGACGTAGGCGGCCGGGTAAAAACGACCCCTACAGTTTGGCGACTCCGCTGGGGAATATCACTCCTTAGTGGTGTGGACAAACTTGAAAAGTCTCGTAAGATCATTATTCAATTTTTGAGCATTTGACATAGTGACCTTCCGCATAAGGTCACACTTAGGCCCACGTTTCATATGAGCATGTTCTATGCTCGAGACCGACCCCGAGGGGTTCGATTATGGTTACTTGTGGTGCCCGACCACAATGATCATAGCCGGCCCATCCCAGCCATGGCGCGTGATCATCATGCCCGATGAGATCATAATAAGGAATTTGTTCACCGTGTGTCATTCAAAATGAAGAATGATCATATCGGTTCATTTTTCTTTAGCCATGGTACCTTTTGACCACCCAGGACTGACCTTAGAAGCCCATCATTTGCATATTCTAGTATTAGTGTGTTATGTGTGTATTTCGCCCATTAGTCTAGCCCAACCCATTTTACTTTACTCATTAACCATAAGGATAACTCAATGTCAAGTCTATAGTCCAAATCACCAGTCCAGTTTAATAGTCTCAGCTCTTTAGCCCATTCCCCAGTCAAGTTCTTTAGTCCAAGTCCAGCTCACAGTCCACAGTCCATTTCCCCAGTCCAAGTCCTCAGTCCATTTCCCCAGTCCAAGTCCTAAGTCCATTTCCACAGTCCAAGTCGTAAGTCCAGTTCTCAAAATGGGGTCCATGTCCATCACAGTCCAGTCCAATTTCATAACTTTCTCGAGTCCAAACACACTATAGTCTGCCATAGGTTCAGTTCATCTCACAGTCTCAGCACAGTTCACCATCAGTCTCCTCACAGTCCAGTCTCCAAGTCTAGATAGTCCTAATTAGACATAAGGCCCAACTTAGGCCCGTCCCTTTCACAAGTGGTCCTAACTAGACATAGGTTCACTTTAGCTCACTTCAGCTTCAGTCACACCAAAAGTCCAGTACCTTAAAACAGATTTAGGTCCGGACTTAAGTTTCTACAAAGTCAGTCACAGTTTAATGTCTATCTCAGTCCAGTGTCAGTTCTCCCAGTGTTCTAAGTCAAGTTCCTTTTGATTTCAGCTACCATAGGGAAGACTCGAGACGTGTCTGAAGGCCTTCAAGGGGTGACCAGAAGCCAAATCAAGTGCACCCAGGTCGGTTTTAGAAACATCCACATCCCAAGAAGAACCAGATCCTCCCACTCAACTACCCTTGAAATGTCAAACCCTGAAGCCCAGTTCGCAGCCATCATGGCTAAACTTGAAGCCATGAACAACAAAATTGAAGCCCAAGAAAAAGCCATTGAAGAACTCAGAAATCAGCCACAACCACAACCACAGCCACAACCACAGCCACAACCACAACCCCAACCACAGCCGCAACCAGAACCAGAACCTGAGCCAGAGCCTGAGCCTGAACCAGAACCACAACCACAGCCCAAAAACAACGCTGAAAAAAGGTTTGAGCAACTTGAGGATATGGTGAAGATGCTAGTCAAATTGTCGGCCCATCAAGGACCCAACACTGTGGATTATGAGATTAAGGGGAAGTTACCAAAAAAAGTAGTTTTGAGCGACCTGCCTAAGTTCAAAGGGGTGGAAGATCCCGAAGACCACCTCCGCACCTTCAATGTCACTATGGCCCTCAAAGGGATGGGGAAGGACTTGTTTGCTTCAGTGTTTCCCCTAACCTTGGAGGCACACCCCTCTAAATGGTTCAGGACCTTGAATAAAGCTAAAACTGATGACTGGGAATACATCAAGGAAGAATTTCTGAAACAATACCGCTACAACTCCCAACTCCCGATCAGCCTTCGTGAGCTCGAGGCCACGAAGCAAGGTGATCGAGAGGACTTTTCTGTTTTCCTGAACCGCTGGAGAGAAAAAGCAGCTCAGATGTCCAACCGACCCAACGAGGAGGATCAAGTCCGAATCGTGATCCGAAACCTTCAGCCCAAATACCAAGAACCCCTCAAATTCCAGCCCATTACCTCCTTCTCACAACTACACCAAGTTGGGCTTATTGTTGAAGAAGAACTTCAAGCCCAGAAAAACAAAGGAGTTTTCTATAAGAAAGGTGGCTCCTCATCCTCAGCTTCCACAAACCAAGCTAACTCAATCTTTATTGATAATGTCTCTGCCGAAGCCTATTCAGTTTCCACTAATCCTAGACCACAGAGGCAACAAAGGGTTTTCACATCTTTGGGCATGACTTATGATCAGGCTTTGGACAGGTTGGTTAGTAAGGGGGTGTTGTCACCAATTGGGCCTACTCCGGATCCTCCTGAGCATCTAAGGTCAAGGAAGTGGAATGCTAATGCTTATTGCAAGTATCATCAGGGAAAGGGTCATAATACATCTGATTTTTGGTCACTGAAACATAAGGTCCAAGACATGATCGACGCAGGTTGTCTTCCAATTCCACCAGGGGAAAAAGAAAAACCGAGCATCCAGAAGAACCCACTACCGTGAGCAGCTCCAAGGCATGGATTCCCGATCCATGCGGTCCTTCCAGTTTTGAGTCAATAAGAGTCTTTATTCCTAGCCAGTGTCATTTTCAATTCATTGTCATTTGAGTCTATGTATTTATTTATTTTTTTTTTTTTTCATTTATTTATCGTAGAGTCATGTGTAAGCCTTTTCCATATATCAATAAAAATGAAGCATTTTCTTTTTTCTATCTCCATTAGCAATGCTATTTTCAAACTCTATGCAGGTTTAGTCACTTACACGGCTTCAATTGCTTAATTAATAAAACTGACACATTCACACACTGACCTCACAAGCAATATTAATAATCACTTTCACACACGACCTCACGAGGACATGCTTTCAAATGGTCAATGGCAAGTCATATTGGGAGAACGGTGCAATGGCCTCAAAATAAACAAATCAAAGCCCAGACCCAGCTCAATTACAATTCATAACGGAGTACAAGAGATTAAATGGCAGCACTCATAACCAAGGCTCATTCGCACCTAAAGGGGTTACATGCCAAAGGTCATTTGAAAGCATTGTCCGGAGCAACAAAAGACAGCAACCTCATTTAAGCAAAAGTCGAGGCAAAAAAAAAAGAAAAAAAAAAAGAGATAAAAAAAATTAAAAAAAAAAAATCAAAAATCAAAAATCAAAATTCCAAAAAAAAAAAAGAAAGACAAAAAAAAAAAACCAATTCAAAAATCAGGCCCACAGAACTACGATGGTCTGATTCCGTAAGGATACGTAGGAAGCCTCTACTCGAGGTCCGACCACATCAATAAAAAAATCAAATGAAGCCTAGATGCCGAGTGACTCTACCTGCTAAGAGTTCGACTACAACATTTGCTAATCTTTGACCCGTACATAGACTCAAACTTGAACCCACATTTCTAACCAACCCTACATCTTAGCCACATCCATTTTCAACCTCAAGTCACAAAATTTTGGCCTTTCTATTTTTCGAACCCTATCCCATTCTTTCGTCACCTTCAAAGACTCATTGACTAAACTCTCCAGGAAGTAAAGCCACCTAACTCTACTGAGGGTTAGCACATTATATTTGGGGGCTCATCACCATGTTGTCCCTGCTCCTATCTCTTCACAACATCACCCCATTCTTCACTTGGGGGGCTTCTCTGTTTCTATGATCAAACCGTCTCAGGTCTATCTCATTAAGCTAAAATCAAGGAACTCCGTCCATGGACCCCATGTCTTCTTTCACATCCCAGTTCAAATTGAGTCAAACTTCGTGTCTAGGTCAAATACCGTGTCTAGAACAACCTCTGATTACAAGTCTCCCTCATGTCATCCTCATCAGCACCCTGTGACAAGACATTGAGTTATCATGTCTCCTCCACTGCATGGACATCATCCTAACTTGCAATAATCCCAGACCTTTGTAAGTCAATCTTGCCTAGACCTACACTGAACCAAAATACTCTTACTACCACAGATCACTGTCAAAGCTCATACAACTACAATTTCCAGTTCAAACTCAGACTCAATTTACTTTTCCTGTGATAAACCTGACCTTCACAGGATTGCGTGGCATAAATCCGACCTTGCCACTCCTTTGTGCGATAAACCTGACCTTCGCACTCACTCAGACACCGACTCAAACTCAGTTTACTTTACCTGTGATAAACCCGACCTTCACAGGGCTGCGTGGCATAAACCTGATCTTGCCACTCTTCTTTGTGCGATAAACCTGACCTTCGCACTCACTCAGTCACCGACTCAAACTCAGTTTACTTTACCTGTGATAAACCCGACCTTCACAGGGCTGCGTGGCATAAACCTGATCTTGCCACTCTTCTTTGTGCGATAAACCTGACCTTCGCACTCACTCAGACACAGACTCAGACTCAGTTTACTTTACCTGTGATAAACCCGACCTTCACAGGGCTGCGCGGCATAAACCTGACCTTGCCACTCTTCTATGTGCGATAAACCTGACCTTCGCACTCACTCAGACACCGACTCAGACTCAGTTTACTTTACCTGTGATAAACCCGACCTTCACAGGGCTGCGCGGCATAAACCTGACCTTGCCACTCTTCTATGTGCGATAAACCTGACCTTCGCACTCACTCAGACACCGACTCAGACTCACTTTACTTTACCTGTGATAAACCCGACCTTCACAGGGCTGCGCGGCATAAACCTGACCTTGCTACTCTTCTTTGTGCGATAAACCTGACCTTTGCACTCGCCGACTCAGACACCGACCCTGACTCTTTGCCTGTGATAAACCTGACCTTCACAGGATTGCGTGGCATAAATCAGACCTTGCAACTCTTTTCCGTGCGATAAACCCGACCTTCGCACTCGCCGACTCAGACACCGACCCAGACTCTTTGCCTGTGATAAACCTGACCTTCACAGGATTGCGTGGCATAAATCAGACCTTGCCACTCTTTTCCGTGCGATATACTCGACCTTCGCACTCGCCGACACCAACGCCGACTCAGACTCTTTCCCTGTCATAAACCCGACCTTCACAGGATTGAGTGGCATAAATCTGACCTTGCCACTCCTTTTCAACCATATCTGTCACTTCACTGTTACACTTCACTGTTGACACTTCTCACTTACACCTCACTGCTTTTTCTTGTTGCGTGATTACATGTTTGTGTGTTTACTTGTTGCATGCTCGTTCGATTGTCAAATCAATTGGCTTTTGAACACCACTTTTAACATCAAGTTGCACCGGTCTCAAAGGGGTTAGCTCATTAGTTATTTCCTTTGGGATCAGCATACATAAGTCGCGTAGCGCACCTTTGACCTTCGTCTTACAAGACTTCGTCTCTCCAGACTCGGTCAAAGGGGGGGGCTAACTGTAGACACCTAATTCTGGCACCTCAGTTAGCTCCCAATGGTCTATGATGAATGTACCCTGTTGCACAGGTCCGGTCTTGATCTAGTATGCCAAAATGCCACCTCTTTACCCATCTCATAGCACTCTCACACTATTTATAGGCGTTCTAGAGGCTCACGACTCGTTTTAGGATTTTTCGGACATTTTTTGGATTTTTGTTAATTTATTTTCATTATTTTTCATGCATATTTATTTCCCAAGGGCATTTTAGTCATTTTAAATTGCATAAAATAATTTTCCTAGGTTAATTGCATTTTTCTAGAATTTTTGGTAATTTTTCCATAATTTTCTGAGTTTTTATCTATTTTCTATTAATTTTTGAAACATTTTCCATTCTTAGGGGCATTTTAGTAATTTTACACCTGCATCGTCAACTTTTCCTCCACTTTTCACTCATTTAGATTTTTCTAGAATTTTTCCATAATTTTTCGCATTTTTTTAGCACATTTTTAAAAATAGTCCGAAAAACCCGAAAACAGTCCAAATTAGCCCGGATTATTCCGGAACCTCGCGAAATCTCCCGAAATCTCAAATATTATGATAATATTACGTATGACTCCCATAATCGTATCGTAATCGTATCATAATCGTATAATATCCCGGAGATTCACGCGCAGAATCAGCAAAAAATCGACCCGGATGCCAGCTGGACCTGCGCCTAGACGCAGGTCCATATTACAAGACCTGCGTCTAGACGCAGGTCACATATGTTGACCTGCGTCTAGACGCAGGTCTTGTAACAGGACCTGCGCCTAGGCGCAGGTCTGGTGCCATTCCGGGACGTTTTTTCCCCTCTGCTCGCCTATAAATACGACCCTTCATTCAACCCTTGAAACAACGACAAAAACAAAAAAAACTTCATCTTCTCTGCTCTACTATTCTCTCTATACAAAAACTCTGTCAAAATCAATATTACGCACATATAAAACACATTCTGAGCGTTTTCAATCACTAATCCCGGCATTTGTCATACTAGTTTCGAGGTCGTAATCGACCGCCGCACATTTCGGTACACATTTCTGAGACCCTTTTCTATTCAATTTCAATATGATTAATTTTGTTTTAATTTTCATTTTAATTTACGACTTGCTTTCATCATGATGACATGATTTTTTCTGCTTTTTTTTTGTGTTTGTGTTAATCATGTTTTAATTCATGTAACCTTTTTTTATTTTTAATTCATGTCGCCATTAGTTTTTTTGCATTTTCTTGATGTCTCCATGTAATTATTTATGCTCTTCAAGTCATGTTTATTTTTTGCTTTTTTTCATGTCGTCTCCATGTATATTTTCCATGCTTTTTTTTTATTTCGCATCGTTCCGTTTAGCTTTTTATTTATTTATTTTTTTATTTTGATTGCACGGGATTCAAGGTATGCTCGTATTTTCAATTTTACTTTTTCGTGCCATCGGTGTGTTCTTCTATTTTATGTGATTTATTTGATTTGATTTTTTTTATTTTATTTGGACTTTTGGACTCATTCTAGCATTTTAATATTGACTAAATCCAAAGTGGTCACAAAATAATTTTAGGCTAATTTGTGCATTAATCTGAACCGACTTAGTAATTCGCAAATTAGGGCTAAAATTGAGTTATCTCTGTTGCTTTGAAATTGAACAATGATCTTACAAAAGAGACCTAGTAGAGACCGCTTGCAGGCGGGCGGGCCCAATGCACGATTGGCTCGTAACCTGTCCCCGAACCCATACTCTGGTGCACGACCATATGGGACCGATTGCTCCTGGCTTCGGTACTTCTTCGGTGTCCGTGGACCTCTAAAACCACGGTGGCGACTCCTACTAGTCCGTATTCACGTACGGCGATAACGAGCATTCAAATCAACTCGTGACGTAGGCGGCCGGGTAAAAACGACCCCTACAGGGGCAGGCCCTGTTCAGATCAGTGAAGTCCACGCACATTCTCCATGTTCCGTTGGACTTCTTCACCATGACCCCATTGGCTAACCATTCCGGGTAGTCACAAGGTTCGATGAAACCTGCCTTGATCAACTTGTTAACCTCTGCCTCGACAGCTTTATTCTTTTCAGCAAAGAAATTTCTTCTTTTCTGCTTGATGGGTTTTGCTTCTGGGAGCACACTCAAATGGTGGGAGATGAGACCTGGGTCTATCCCTGGCATGTCACTTGCCTCATAGGCGAAGATATCATGATTCGTTCTGAGAAGGGTGATCAGGTTACACCTCTCCTCTCTGTTCATTTCCGTGCCTATGATGACCGTCTTGCCTGCTCCCTCTTCCAACTGAATTTCCTCTGTCGTCTGACCAGGTTGGATGGCCTGGTCCTGTCTTGTTCCTCAGTTGGCCTGGCTTCAGGGTCCAGGTATTGATCTGTTCCCAACGATGTGCTGGGGGTATCGTGACTGGTGGTGAAGATTTTGTTTGGTTGGGGGTGCTCATCCCCTGTTAGGCGAACTTTGTTGGGGCTGCTCTTGGCCAGCTCAGACAGCTCCTGAGCCATTCTCCTGGTTCTGGCCACTTCTTCAGGCCTGGATTGCCTGATCTGGGTCAGGTTACAGCTTTTGGCAGCCTCTTGAGATCCCCTTAGGGTGGCTACCCCCCCAGTACCAGTCACGTACTTGAAGCATAGGTGGAAGGTGGACGCTACGCCCTCGAACTGGTCCATGAATGTTCTGCCCAGGATGGCGTTGTATGGTGAGGGCGCATCTATCACATGGAACCTTACCATGCAGATTCTTTCCGAATCCTCCTGTCCCAGCTTGACAGGAAGGTTGATTTCTCCCCTGGGCACTATCGATTCGCCCATGAAGCCTGATATTGGTCCAGGGGAGGGGACCAACATGTTGTCTTTTAAGCCCATCTTGTGGAAGCACTCCGCATACAAGATGTTGATGGAGCTACCTCCATCGATCAGGGCTCTTCTCACCAGGCTGTGAGATATCTGTACAGAGCAGATCAGGGGATCATTGTGGGGGTAAGATACTCCCTCACAGTCCCCTGGTCCGAATGAGATGGTGGGTAGAGCGGAGGGCCTGGTATTTGGCAGGTCTCTGGTTGAGTACGACCTACCAGATCCCATGGCTCGCAGCTCTGCCCTTAATGAGCTGCTGGAGGGCTGGTCCCCGAAGATGACCGCTATGATGTTGTAGGGCTGCTCCGGGGCTTTCTTCTTTTGTGACTCCTTGTCACGCTTTTTCTCGTGAGCAGGGTCACTCTTTTCTCGCGCAGCCTTCCAGTCTTTGTACTGCTTGAAGTACCCTCTGTTAATCAGGTCTTCAATGTTGTCGCGTAGGGATCTGCACTTTTCTGTCGCATGACCAGGGCAGTCATGGAAGTCACAGTACATGTCCCTCTCTCGACCAGCTGTTTTCATGGGGGGTGGCTTTCGCCACTTGTCCTCATTCTTGTGGGTGGCGTAGATTTCAGCCACCGACACGGTCAGGGGGGTGTAGGAGTCGAAGGTTGGAAAATCATGCTTCCTGGGGTCCCTTCGCCCTCTTTTCCCTTTGTCTCTCCTCTTTTCTGGCTGTCCTCCTTTTTCACCAGGGGGAGCTCTTAGTGCTCTGTTGAACTCCTTTGTCCTGATGAACTTGTCAGACTCTTGCATGGCCTCCGTGAGGGTGGAGATGTTTTCCCTGACCAGATGGTCCCTGTAGGTTCCTGGCTGTAAACCATGTTTCAGGGCCATCATTACTATGTCTGGTTTCAGGGGAGACACAGCAATTGCCTCCCTACTGAATCTTGCCAAGTATTCACGCAGGCTCTCTTCCCTGCTCTGTTTAACGCTCATGAGCTCCATGGAGCTCTTTTCTCGTCTTCGTCCACTGATGAAGTGGCTAGTGAACTGCTCGGTGAGCTGGTTAAAGTCATATATGGTACCTAGTGGCAGGCTTTGGAACCATGACTGGGCCAGGCCTGTCAAGGTGGTGGGGAAATATTTGCACCAGGTAGCATCCGTGTAGGGGCCCAGGTACATGTGACCTTCATACAACTGGATGTGGTCGTTGGGGTCCCCTGTCCCGTCATATTTGATATGACCAGGTAGTTTCACCCTCTGAGAGGGCTCGAATATTACCGAGGCATGAAAGGGTGACTTCGTGGGTGTTCTCACCTCAGGCCTCGGCGGCCGCCCTGCTCGGAGGCTTGTTGATGGTCCTGGAGTCTCTTGTTGGGTTGACTCCAGGCCTGTTCTGGTTATTGGGGATGGGCCTAACCTGTCTTTAACAGTTGTAGGTCCCCCCAACCTGTCATGGACCGTTGCGGGTGGTCCTAATCTTTCGTGTACAGGCCTTTTCTCGCTCAGCCTGTCATACACTGCGGTCCGGTAGGAAGGCACCGTGTTAGCTTCCTCCTGGACAGTGGTATGAGGCGTTGGAGATCGCCTGTGGTGTCGTCTCGCCTCCTTGCGAGTTTTTTGGACGGTGTAGTCCGTCATCTTTGTTTTGCTTGAGGACGAGAACCAACTTGGGTGGTTTCTCGCTTCCCTCGTTGTATCCCATTCAATTTCTCCCCACTCCCCTGGAAGTGACCGGGGAGGAGTGGGCTTGCGTTGGTTGGTCGAAGCCTTTTGACTGCCTGACCCCTGTGCGTAGCTGAGTTTTCTCCGCACACGGGGTGGCCTTTTGCCCTTTGTTGGGGTCTTCGATGCGGATGGCCTCTTTGTGCCGATAGAGGAGGATGGTCGTGGTGAGGACATTGTATAGTCCTCATCCGATGACTCACCCTCATCCTCTGATCGTTCACTGACCTCCGGCTCGCTTTCGCCTGACCCCTCGTTCAGCAGGGAAGCTGCTCGAAGGACCCGGAGTGCCTCCTTGACCTGAGATTTGGTTGGTGCGTCTGCACTCCGGTTGCTCCGAGATACCTTAGGAACATGGGCGTTGGCGCTCTTTTCTTGGTTTGAGTGCTGTGGTTGCTTGCTGGGATGGTTACCGGAGTTACCTTGTTGAGACATTGTGAAGGTGTTAAGGAAGTGGAAGATGAACTGAATATGGCACTCAGACCCTCCTTCTAGCGCCAAATTGTTGAGGTGATTTTGAGGTCACAACAAACACTATTGAAAGTGTTGAAATTGATCCACCATTGCGTGTTGTTCCTACTTCATATAGCATTTTTAGCAAGGATGATATCAATATGTAAGCATATGCTAGGAGAAATGGATCTGAGACCTGCATTTATACATTGATGGATTAGCAAATTATACATTTTTAGTAACACTTTTCATGTAATTTAATTTCAATGCTCCTATAGAAAAAGGATATATAACAAAAGAAACCCAAATTTTGATTGTGATTATATGAATAGCCAATAGAATGCACCAAGGGCTCATTTACATTAGCTGAATAGAGCTGAACTGAACTGAACTGAATTGAACTGAACTGAACTGAACTGAACCGAACTGAATAGAAATGTATTAATTGAACTAAATAGAGATGAACTGAACTGAACTGAATATAATTTGAAGTAAACAAGCCCCAAGTGGAGAAAGTTCATTCCACTAGTTTTATACTACATTCCTAGGATTAGTTTGCACAAAAATAACTACTTCATCCGCTCCATATTAATTGCAACGCTGTCAATTTGGGAACTATTCATACTCACTCTTATAATTCATTGTTGTGCTTTATAAATGTAAAAAAAAAAACTATAGTCATGTATGTGAGATCTCTTTTGAATCTTCACAATGTGTTTTTTTATTGTGATCTAATTTTTATAATTTTTGGTAAAACAAATGTAAAGATATTACGAGTATAAATTATACATTGACAAGCGTGAAAAAAGGGAACGTTGCAATTAATATGGAGCGGATGAAGTAATAATAAACAACCCACACAGTAAAAGTAAAGTACAGATTTAAAGCATAAGGTAAACCGGTCAGTAGGAATAGAATGATACTCAGTTGATGTACATCAGTTCAACTTTGATTAACATTAGTATAAGGATTAATGAACATTATTAATCGGTCTCTAGATATAAAATTTACTCCTTGTTTAAAAATGTTTGTTACTCCCTTCGTAACATAAAACTTTCAACAATTAGTTTTGCACGTATTTTGATGAAATGATTTAAGGGTGTAAACGAAAGAATTAGTCAAAATAGTTTTTATACAAGCAAGAATGTGATTATAAGTTCCTAATATTAAAATTATATTGACAAATTGCTTCATTTACACCCTTAACTCGCTTTCTCAAAATTAATGCAAAATCAATTGTTGAAAGTTTTATGTTACAGAGGGAGTACATTTAATTTGTTAAGTCAAAATTCAATCCACTTTAAAGAGTGAAAATAAAGAAGAAATTAAAGTGAGAGGATTATATGTTTTAATTACATACCTTAGGGTACAAGGGGATGCCATAGAGGAAAGCAATGGGAGGGATGGAAATAAAACACCAAAGAGGAATGCAAGCAAGAGGAAAAAGGACAACCCAAGATGATGAGAGCTTATGAAGAAATTGCATTGCTGAAGGATTGCAAAGAAGAGGACAATATTTGGACAAGCCTATCTCAAGTAGTCCAGATGCCCATCTGCTGTTTTGGATCAACATTTCATTAAGATTAGTGGTTGCTGAACCTAAAAATGCTGGCCTCTTTGATGGATTTATGTATACTGATCTCCATCCTTTTCTTTGTAACATGAAACCTGTCATTACATCTTCAACCACACTTTTGTAACGAAAACCTACCTGCACGTATATATAGTTCTACATATTAGATCGATCTTTTTAGGGCCGGGGCAGAGTTAACGGAATCCCTGTACATAATCTTGTAAGTAGGCCCAATTTGTCGAATTATTATACTGTTCTTAAAAAACATCAAATTAAAAGCTAAAAAAAACAAACAGTTGGGATTTGAACTTACGACTTGAGGCTTGAGGTTAATTGTAACACATTATAGTTAAGCTTACCACTAATCCATGCAACATTTGCTTTTAATTATTCGAAACAAAAATTAATTTTAGATATCAGTGGCCCTTGTTATTTGAGGGCCCTAAGTGATCGAGCACCCCACGCATGCCAAGCGCCCCCCTAAATCTTTTCCACTCATGGTTAAACATATATATATATATATATATATATAAACTGAGAGTTGAATACCTTAGTTGCAACTGTTTCACCAAATATTAAGAACAAAATTAAAAATAATTTTGATATTTTAAATAACGAATGACATTTAAACTACAAAATGTTCGTATATGGGCCCTGGCCTATTTTTTAAAACTTTGCATCATGATCTAATATCATATGACCTTTTCTTGGCCCTTTACAAGCACGTCGTGTCATGAGATATGGGTGTGTACCTACCGTGCAAACCTTAAGTGAGTAGGGTAAAATTAGGGTACTGTTAAACCTAGCCTACGTTTTATTTAGTATCATCCACGTTTTGAAAATTTTGCTCTTACCCACTTTCAATCTTTCTCAATAACTTGGACTAATTGAAAATTCAGATTTCATTAGACTTACCCGATGACTATCTTAAGTGAATAAGAAAATGAATGACCTATAGCTACCAAAATCAATTACCATCTAGTTTAGTGGTGAGTTAGCGCTGCCCACTGTGGGTCTACCATTTTCCGATGCTCTTACGATGGTCGTCAAAGTAACCTAGATGAAGTTCGAATGTTCAGTAAAATACAAGTTAGTGATAGAGATGAAAAGTCAAAGAGTAAGGAGTCAATTGTCAAAACACGAGCGGCATAAGTGTGAAAGGTGGGATTATTAGATTCTGGTGTTCCTTTTATTGATTATTTTTGTTAAAACCGTGCATTGCATGGTTTTAACCTAGTAGAAACGATTTGTTTTTTTCAAACAAATGATTGTTTTGTTTCATAAACTTTTGCTCATTTAAATTTTTTACAGTCTTTATTACAACTTTTCATTCATTGATATATAATTAGTAAAAATTATACAAAAATTAATTCTTCATATTCACAAATATACATTGATTTTTTTTTTTTTTTTAAAAAAAGTGTATATAGTAGTAATAATCATATATATACATTATCATATTTATACACTGGCCACATAAAGAGTAAATACAAAATATCTTGTCAAACTGTCTACAATTTAACATAAATTTTTATTAAAATATTATAACTTTATACCACAATTATAAATTCTATACAACTATTTAAGATTTGTCAAAAAAATATTATTATTATGATAAAAAAGTTACAATCTTTAAAGTTATCTCTCCAAAAATTGAGATGATCCGTTAAGAGTATTATTTTTACAAGGTAAAGTAAAGCAGAATCATTAGATGAATATCCAATTGAGCTCTGTCTGTGAGGGAAAAGAGGATTTGTGAGAATCAAACTTGTAACCTTTCGATTGCAAAGCAAATTCCAGATTCAGTATATTTGAGCCTGAATTTGAAGTTTGAAAGGAGATTTGTATAATATAAAAGGCCACAACTTCATCGAATCAATGGAGTATATGTTGTATGTATGTATATGTGTGTGTACTACTCACATTTACCGCGAAGTCAATCAGTCCGCATATTATATAGCGTCTCTCGGGCACTGGGCCCCTACGCATGTCGATATAGATCCTTATACGGATGCCAAGTTTTCTTTTTTCTTAAATGCCGACAAGTCAGGTTGTTTCTTCGAGAGCAAGACAACCTAACTTAAAATTGTATACCTTTCCTAAAAAAAAATTATGTGTGTGTGTAGCAAGGAGGAAAACCATACAAAAAGGAAATGCAATGTATGGAAGTATTTAAAAATTAAACAAGGGAGTAACTTGCCTCTTGTCCCCACTTGGTGTTTTCTTCATAAGCACAAGAGGCTAAAGAAAGGGCTTCTTGGACTGAAACAGAGGATAACTCTTTAGGCATTCCATTTATTTTAGACTTGATGAATAGCTCATGGTAAACCCCAAAAACATCTTTTGCTCCCTTAATGTCATTAACTGCATAGCAAGGATTAATGGATTATAATTGAGAAAAATAGAATCGAAACAAGTTACACAAGAAATAATTTTTATTTCCACAAAGTTGAGAAGAATAACAAAATGCACTACAAGAAAACATATTATTGGTGACGGGAATTCTCGTCGCAAAAATGTGATCCCGTCGTAGAAATGGTGGGTCACAAATGATTTTTCCTGTCGCAAAAATATGAACCCGTCGCAGAAAATGGGGGTCACAAATGAATTTTTTCGTCGCAAATGAGTCAATTTTAATAAAGTTTAGGTTAGATATTAGATGAATTTTAGCGACTGGCTCAAAACCGTCATAAAAGATCTACATTTGCGATGAGATGTAGGCCTGTCATTAATGGATAAATTTTTTATAGTGATGGTAGTAATATAATGGTTTCCATTAGGAAAATATGTGTTATCAATTTCTCAAATCAAACAATAGGTAATGGAAATAAATATTTGTTTCATTTCCAACGCTAACAAAAATAACAATATCAAAAATGCTATAAAATCTCCTCAAAAAAAGGCATGATCTGAAACAATTAAAAAGGGGAATCTATGGTAATAATATATATATTGAACGATATATACCATTATTTATTGTTTGGTGTAACAATATCTCATATCAATCAAATAGTAGGTTATAAAAATGTTTATTTGATTCAACTTTTAACACTAAAAAATAACATTAACAAGCATGTTAGTAAGTAGGAGAGGGTACACCATTTTAATTCATTAATTTTTTTTTTTTTTTTTATCAATTTAAAGTAGCAGTTTGTATCACTATCAATTTTTTTTCTTCAGATTTTTAGAATTTTTTCATTTGTATTACATTAACGACGACAACAAAATCAATAACAACAAGAAAAATGACGACGATGATACCCATAATAATAAGTAAAATTTATCCAAGTACCACTAAAGCATCGTAGAATGAACAGCCAATATGCTTCTTTTGTTTTGGAATTCCTGAGGTACTTTTGAGTAGGGTTAATTGTGGTTAGAAATATGTTTGATGGACTATTACCAATCAATATACCGAATTCGGGTTTTACCGAATAAAAAAGTGACTGGATATCGACCGTTATTAAACTCGGTTTACACCGAAATCGTTTCCGACCAGTTTTATGCATACCAAAATCGACCGGTACTAAACCTGTTTAAAACACGAACCTCATTGCGACCTTTTTTCATATACCGAGACCAAGCAGTACAAACCATTTTTCGACACCAGCTTAAAACCTGTTTTTAAGCGATTGTTTTGGACCGAATATGCATTGTACCGAACCCATTTTTTATTGATTGTTTTTTACCAACCCGTATTGCACTGAACATGTTTGCGACCAAACACGTTTTCAAACTGAACTTATAAACACCATTATTATTGTCATAATTTTCGTGACAATGGTTCTATATTATCAAATAGCACACAACCTGATTTTAATTGGCTTGAATAAACTGACGTAAAACGGACTCATTTACCCATATGGATCCAATACTTATTTTTTCCCACCCGAACAAATCCTAACTAGATCTATTATGAACTCGATTTGATATTTGTTTTTGACAGAACGAAATGATATTGACTTTATATATATAATTTAGGGATGAGCATAATGTTTCTATCCCAACTTCATTCTAAGCAAAAATTTTGGGCCAACTAACCCGAAAAACCGACATCCGATCTGAAACTTTGAATTTACCGATTGTATTGTAACTGATCATTTGAGACTAATAACGGGTTTAAGACATAAATTTCACTACGACCGATCGATTATAAACTACATATTGATTTAGACATACTGATTACGACTCGTATACCGATTACGGCCCGCCAAAAAAAAAAAATGTGACTAGTTTCCGACAATGACCGCACAGAAAAGTGTTAGACCGAAATCATTCGCCACCAACGAAAGAAAATACCGAATTCGACTGAATTTCAAATAAGAACACTATTATCGACCAATACCTAAGGGTGCATATGACCTTGTTTTACCGACCGCTTTCGACCGAACTCGTTTTTAACCGACTTGTTACCGACCGTTTTACCCGTTTTTAAACACCTACTTTTGAGTGTTTTTGTTTCCCTTTATTCTCAAGATAATGCCCCTGTTAGCAAAATGAGTTGTATTTTCTCAATGTTTAAAAGTCAAGGGCGGAGCTAGGATTACAAAGATCTTATGCTAAATCTAAAAAGAAAACTAAGACTTACGACATATGAGAATATTTTCCTTAATACTGATCTGATCTATTCAACTTGTTTTGTTTAGGGTAATGCTATATATTAAATACATTTCCTAAAATAGAAAAAAAATTAAAAATTTATGACAAAATAACACACACATATATATAAGTAATTAATGCTTAGTTTTCCTATAATGTTATACGCTTATAATCAGTCAGTCACTGTCAAAAAGCCCTTGAATTCAGAGGCCTTGTGCGGTCATCCTATCCATTTAGGACATGCCTAGAACCTCCCCTTTATAAGACCATCATTGTTGTCCCTTTCCTAGTCAAATAAATGTATATATTAATAATAAATGATTGCTTGAGACACTAAAATTCATCTTATTTATTTATTTATTTATTTATTCGTTTTACTTTATTATTAAGCGCATTTTGGCTGATCCATACTCCGATCCGTAATATATACCTTAGGGTATCTCATGCAACTGTAAGATCTCAAATCCAAATTTGCTATTTCGGTATAGCTTAGGGTGTTCCAGTTAAATTTCCTTTATTGTTCTTGTTTTTGTTATTTATCATCATCATCATCATCATCATCATCATCATCATCGGTGTCATAATCACTATCATTATTATTTATTTTTTTCCTAAAAAAAACACTTAAAAACGCACCATGATAAAGGTCAAAACCATATAGTGCTTTCCTGTTGATGTAAAAATTTGTACCGGAAATAACCGGTCCCTGAAACCCATCCGCTCCTGGCCAAATCACCTGAAATCCACCAAATAGAACTTCAATTACTAAATCTAATTAAAAATCTTTTTTAAAATACTTTTATTGGATTTTTATTTTAGGAAATTAATTTCTGATTTTTTTTTCTAAATTTAGAAATCAATTTTTTTCTCTAAAATAAGAAATCTAATTAAAGTACTGTAAAAAGGATTTTAAATTAGATTTATAAATTAAAAATCGTGCGATCATAGCTATCCAGTACGGTAACCAGTAGTCATAAGTCTAAACTAGAATAATCCTCCATCACACAATATAAAAAAATCGAACAAATTAAAATATTTGATAATATAGATACGCACAAATGGATTAAATTATATTATAATTACCTCCCATCCTTGTCTCATTTGACTGTCATAAATGTCATTCTTGTTAATATTATGGTACGTCTGAGGATATTGAACCCAACCTAATGTTGGTGAAATCTTAGGATCCAAGTAGAAACACATTGCTTCACGAGCCGAAATTGAGTCATTGCAATACATATCGCAATCTAGAATAAGAATGTATGGAGAATTGCTCATTGTGGCCGAAATCCTAAGCTGAAAATAAAAATTGTTGCATCAAATAATTGTGTGTAAACCAAAATAATAATGCTATCTATCTAAGGTAATTAACTAATGGGTTGATCATTATTATTTGTTATTTTTGATATAATAATGATGCGAAATGGATGTAAATTAATTATTTCTATTTGTACCTATTACAGCGCAATTAACGAGGCCGATTGACCAAATAGGTATATTAAAAAACATATTTTTGCCGCATTGGTATAAACAATTTCAAAAATGATAGATTAGTGTAAAAGTTAGTTTCGTATGAGAAATGAGTATAAAAGTTAGCTTCGTTGCAACATATAGTTTTTTCATATATATATAACTGTAATAATTTGGATAAATTGCAAAAAATATTCCGAAGTTTGGGTTATCTTCTGTGATTATTCCGAACTTTGAATAATCCACGAATATTTTGAAGTTTGCTCCTTATCTTCCACCAATGTTCCCATTCCACCTGCTACTTGCTGAACCGGTAAAAAAAAGTTGTGAGGCCCTGATTAATTATCCTAATTATTATTAATACTAACTAACTTTAATAGTCTAATTATCATTAACACTCATAATATTCATTAACCTTTATATCTTTAACACTAGTTATCATTAACAGAAGATGGCCCAAAGTTCGGAATATTCATGGATTACTCAAAGTTCGGAATAATCACATAAGATGACCTAAACTTTAGAATATTCATGGATTACTCAAAGTTCGGAATAATCACAAAAGATGGCCCAAACTTCGGAATATTATTTGCAATTTTTCCTAATAACTTTTACAAACATGTAATTAATAATATTAATCTTATAAGTTTTGTCTCGACAAACATAAAAAATGAAGTATTGCAAATAATAGGAAACGAAGCACCAACTTACAAGAACATTGAGGGCTCCGGCCTTGAAATGATGGGGATACGAAGGACTTTTTTCACGGGAAACATAAACCAGGGAAGGCATTTGTACACGTTCTCTACTTATCATTTCACTGCCTTCTTCTATAGCATTTTCATCTATAACCTGCCACATTTATACATCATGAACTATAGCTTAATTTAATGAATTTATGGGAACTATGTAGGAGGGTAAATTCGTCTTTAAGCATGAAAATATTACAAGTATAATATTCTATGCTACTAATATCATATACTCGAATAAACATAGATAGGCGGCATTAAAATCATTGATTGTCAAATGTAGTTTGCAATGATCCCGGAATAAAAATCATATTCGTTTATCCATACCAATAATATATATATATTGAGTTTTCAATATCATATCCACCTTATAGACTTAGTTACTAAGGTGTAAATTATTTTTAATGCGAACTATATTCTTCATATTACATTGTTGAATTTGGCTTAAAAATTTTAGGCCGAAAATCTATTTTACATCTTATTGAAAATATTTCCTTGAAAATTGGGAGGAAAATAGTTTCATTCATTCTCGAGTTTCATCTCCCTAGTTAATATTTTCAGTTGCATGCTTTACCTCATCATTTTTCTTGTAACTAAACATGGGAAACAAGTTAAATGGAAAATCAGTTTTGCTTAGGAAAAATTATTTTTAAAGGTATGAACTATAAGCGGTCCAATTTTAAAGGTACAAACTTTCAATTATACATGAAAAATATCAAATATATATGATCTTTACTTACAATGAAAGGTATTAGTAAGTTCGTAACATTTTGTTAAGGGTTAATGTGAATGTCTTTGGAAATAGATGTTAGGATTTTTATCACCAAACACACTGAAATGTCATCGCATTGGCCCTTAACAGCAATTTAGGAACTCACTAATATCTCCCATTGCAAGTATATGCCATAGTTGGTAGTGTTTAAATATAATTGAAAGTTCATACTTTTAGAATTGGATCGCCCATAGTTCATATCTTTAAAAGTAATTTTCGTTTTGCTTATAAGTATAAATTGCAAAAGTTTTTTGTGTTAGGAAACGAGCAACTAATAAAAATACCACTCGGGAGAAAAATAAAGTACGAAATATGGCACAATATTTTACGTGGAAACCCGTTTTAAACAAGGGATAAGCCACGGCGCCGATCTCCAGAGCTAAAACTTCACTATAATATATTTGGGAGAACAAAGGATACCATTACAACAACAATATTAGACAACATTTGTTTTGAATAAAGTGTTACTTGTACCCTTCACATTGGTACTTCCACTAATCTAATCCTAAACACCTTCCCATTAATATTGTGTTTGCCTCACACTAACCTCTCACACTTGTGTATTTGAGCTCTCATCCTCCAACACCATCTCACGGTGGAGCTACTAGCACAACATCACTACAAACATACAACCAATCGTCTAGCCAACGAGCTGAGACACACTGCCTAACAAACATATCAGGCAGACTTTCTACACAAGAAGACATCTTGTACCGTCACTAGCACCACTCTCACTTACTCATTCAGTGTTGTACAAAAACATCACTTGTACAACCACCCACACAACCCAACCATGACATTACATTTTCGCCACTCCTTACTTTAGCATTCTTCTTCTTTTTGTGCTCTTCTTGAGGTACTAGCTATTTTTGGCACACTTAGTATACACACACCTTCTATTTTTGTGCATTCTTCTTCTATTTTTGTGCACTGTTCTTCTGTTTTTGTGCCCCCCCTCTTCTTGTGCCCAAATACTCATATTTATAGGTCTTCTCAAGCTTGTCATACAAGCCTCCTTAAACTTATCAGCAACCAAGGATTCCAACAGTCAATGCCACTTACCAAGAGTAATAAATACAAAGATTACTTAATTGCTTCACGCACCTTGGAGACCAAAGGTTACCACAACCCCTAATGCCATTTTTTTTCATTGTCTCCTCTTTTTTTTTTTCTTTTCCAATAATACATAGAAATTAATACAATATGTTTTTGATATTTGGGGAGATTAACCCAACAATTTGAAAATGATAGAGTTTTCATTATAAAATGGTTGCCTTGGAAAATAATTTTCAATTCAATAAATTAATTTTCCCATAAGGCCCGTGTTTTTATATTTTTTGTCATGAATAGTTCAACATGTTTAATTTTGATTCAAAATGAACAGCCATTGAAGTTTAGCCTCATGTTTGATGGGAGCTTATAAATGGCAATAACATAAGAGCAAATAAGATTTACGATAATTTTGCATTATCATGGAAATATGTGAGAATTAGAGAAAATAATTAGTTTTATTTTGTAAACTCATGTTTTTGTATTTCGTTTTAGTATGTCATGTGAGGTGCATGTGTTGTCCTTGCTAGGGTTGGTATGTGCTGATGTATAAAAGGAAGAATCCTTTTTGGGATTGGGGACACGCCGCAAAAACACTAAATGAAATAGAATTCTTCACATGGTATCATCAGAGCATACCAGGAGAGAAACGTAAACATTCCTCCAATTATATCCTTTATTCATTCAATCCAAAACCAAAATGAGTGACAAAACTGTGAGCCCCTACTCAGATCCTTATTATTTGGGTAGCTCAGATAACTCTAACAATCCCTTGGGTAGTGTTATTTTCAATGGAGGTAACTACCTGAGCTGGAGTAGGAGTGTTAAGTTGGCTTTGAGTGCAAAAAAAAAACTGGGATTCATTGATGGAGAGTTAAAGAAACCAGCTGATACCTCTGAGGATTTGAGCAAGTGGAGCAGGAATGATGCTATGGTGAGATGTTGGCTATTTGCCTCCGTCTCCTCTGAAATAGCATAGCAGCTCATGCTTAGTGAGTCTGCTAAGATGTTCTGGGACGAGCTCAGTGAGAGATATGGACAGTCTAATGCACCACAACTATATATGATAAAGAAGGAAGTTGCTGGGCTTCAACAGAGCAACATGTCTGTGAGTGAATTCTATGGAAAGTTGAAGAAGAGCCGGGATGAGCTGAATGTGTTGGACGCTCTACCTCAGTGTGATTGTGGTGTTCTAGACAAGTGCACTTGCAAAGTGTTAAAGAAGATTGCTGAAAGGGAAGCTAGAAGCAAGGTGATAGACTTCTTAATGGGTTTAAATCCCAAATATCACAACATGAGGGGAAACATTCTAGCTATGGATCCATTGCCTCCTGTAAACAAGGCATTTCAGATGATACAACAAGTGGAAGCAGAAAATGAAGTGAGCATGAACCACTAGTAAAAAAAACACTAATTGTAACCCCCTTATTGTAACTTGCCTTAAATTTGTGAGTTACAATTAACCCTTTTGTAACGGGCGTTTTAAATGTTAGTTACAATAAATAATAATAACTACATTAAAAACACTTATTGTAACTGGCAAAATTATGCCCGTTACAATAAGTAACAATTAGTAACGGGCTGAAGTTTTGACCGTTACTAATATTTACTTATTGTAACGGGCATATTTTGGCCCGTTACAATAAGTGTTACTATTGCCAGCCTAAACTTATTGTAACGGGCTAAATATAGGCCCGTAACAAAAAAACCTGATTTTTTTTTTTAATTAATCCTTCGTCCAGCATTGCAGTAGCAGTTTAAAACAACATAACCCATATTCTCGCAGAGTCGCAGCAGCACCCTTCGAAACCCCTTTGTTCACCAAGCCTTCGCACCACCGTCACACCACCGACCTTCACCACCGGCCAAGGCAACACCCACGCACCACCCTACAACCTTCAATTTGCGAGTTAACCACCAACACCACAGTAATTCACGCACTGCCACTTCGACTCGCGAGTTCACCACGGCAGCACCAACCACTGCCGAATTCCCACCACCCCGCAGCCACCGACGGTCGACTTCCCACCACGCCGCAACCATTGACGGCAGTTCGTGCCTCACCCTGCTGCTGCATCATTTGTTGCACTTTAGAAGGTATACACAATTACTCAATGTTGTTATCAATTGATGATTCAATTTTTTTCAATTATAATCTTGTTTATAATTGTTGTTTTTTGTTTTAATTGGTGTAAAATCAGTTTTTAGGGCTTAAGTTGAATGTTAGGGCTGAATTTATAATATTAGGGCTTATTGGTATAATTTTAGGGCTGATTGGTATAATTTTAGAGCTAATTTTAGGGCTGATTGGTATAAAACCATTTTTTTAGAGCTGATTTTTATAATTTTAGAGCTGAAATTTATTTTTTTAGGGTTGATCTGTAATTTTTATGGTTGAATTTTATTTTTTAATGGTTGAATTCTATTTTATTTAGGACTGATTTGTTTTTTTTAAGGCTGGATTATGGTTTTTTCTTGTTTTTAAGTGCTAAAATATAATAGGCTAATTTTTTTATTTATTGGTGGAATTATGGTTCTTAGTTCATTAGATATTTTGCAGTGGGATTACACTTGCAAGGATGGGTTAGGTTGGAGTGATAAGTGTCCTTCTGGCTGCATTCATTTTTAATAACATGATATATAATGTGCAAATAAAATTTATGTTTGATGTGCAAATTTGAATGTATGTTGAGTATTTTAGAACAATGATATTAATATTGTAATACAATTACCATTTTGTAATCCTATTAAAGTGTTCCCCTTTTATATTTTTAGAGATGGATCGTAGTTGGATGTATGGTGATAGACGGGATAGAAAGTACCAAGATAGGGTTAGAGAATTCTGTAGTGTAGCGTTGGAACATAGAGGCTTACTAATGAGCCAACTATATTCTGCCCTTGTCGTGAGTGTGATAATGGGAGGAGATGGATTGATATTAGTAAGATACAGGAGCACCTGATTTGTCGTGGCTTCACTAGTGATTATGAGACTTGGTATTGGCATGGTGAAAAGTTACATTTTGAGGATAACAATGAACATGAGAATAGAGAGATGTGTCCTAATGAGGGTAATGAGCATGATGACGGGCATGTTAGTATGGAAGAAGATGGAATGAATGAAATGTTAGATGCGATGGCCGGTGATGCCACTGAACAACCCCGCATGTTTGAGGATGTCTCAAAAGCTGCCGAGACTCCCTTATATCCTGGCTGTAGGAAGTATTCAAAGCTTTCTGCAGTTTTGACCTTGTCTAATGTGAAAGCTAGATTCTGTTTGACCGACACGTGCTTTAGTGCAATTCTCGAAGCTATACAAGACATGTTCCCTGATGAGAATGAGATACCTAAATCGAGTTACTATGCTAAGAAATTGACAAACCCATTAGGTTTAGAGTACACCAAGATAGATGCGTGTCCTAATGATTGTGTGCTCTATCGAAAAGAGTATGAACAATTGGAAGAATGTCCAGTTTGCGGAGAATCGCGTTATAAGAAAGAGGAAGGTGTCCCAGTAGATTTCAAGAAACGGTCTCCGTGTAAGGTTTTATGGTATCTTCCAATCATACCAAGGTTCAGGAGACTCTTTTCGATTAAGAAGGATGCTAAAAATTTGGTGTGGCATGATGAGGAAAGGAAGAAAGATGGGTTAATAAGACATCCGGCTGATGGTGAACAATGGAAGAACATAAATGGGTTATTTTGTCTCTACACTTAGTAGCATGTTTTCTTTGATGAATTACAGGTTTCTAGATGAACATGTCATTCCCGCATCCGAAGGTGAAAATATTACCTTTTTATGCCCTCAAAGGATTTCAGGTGTTGAATGCAAGAGAGTTTTCACATAAGTTACATCGTACGTGAAACATGCATTTTGCCTTGAAGCACAAAAGAAAGAGTCCCAAAGCAAATTTGTCTTGGCGCCATATAATGAGGAGTATGTACTCATTCGTTTTATGAGATCTTTATGTCTACTGCATTTGTTCAATTTTTACAACATGTTTGCCTTTATGGATTACTATCATGTCTTTATTTTTGTAGCAACCATTGGATTCTCTTGGTCATTGACTTGCGGGTCGGTGTAGCGTACTTGTTTGACCCTCTAACTCCACCAGCTACAAAAAAACGACAATTAAGCTGTGAAAATGTTTTTCTGTAGTAAGTGAACGAACAATTAAGTGCATATATTTTATTAAAATTGAAAATCATAGATAATATGTTGTCTCACACTTGTTAATTGCATTTTTCAGTGCCTACAAGTCGTATAGGGCGAAGCTCAGAGGTTCTGCGCTGGAAAACAGTTCAAAAAATCTTGTTTTCAAACAAATTGAGGTATTTGCTTTCAATAATCACACATTATTTTATATTAGTGCGCTCAAATTGAGGTATTAACTTACATTTTATTTCCTTATTATTTATATTAGTGCGCTCAGCAAATTGGTGGGACAGAGTATGGCTATTACATCATGAGATACATGTTTGAGATACTTACTAGGTATAGAAGCTGCAACAGTGATATGAAAAAGGTAACATATCCATTTGCCTTGTTTTTGTTCTAAATCGTTCTGTTTTAGCCTAAAATCATGCAAACAAGTCATTTTATGCTTCAATAAATGTTATAGGACTTGTTCAAATCTAAAAAACCATTAATTGGTTGATTGATAACAAGATGGGCATGAAAACACTCAAAATTAGCCAAAAATGACCCATTTGCCTTGTTTTTGTTCCAAAACATGCTATTGGTGCCCACAATCATGCAAACGAGTCATTTTATGTTTATATAAATGTTATAGGACTTTTATAGGCCAATTGAAAACTTGAAATAGGTTGCTTCATGCTAACATGGTAGAGAAAACACTCAAAACTACCCAAAAATGACCCATTTGCCTTGTATTTGTTCCGAAACATGCTATTTTTGCCCAAAATCATGCAAACAAGTCATTTTATGCTTAAATAAATGTTATAGGACTTGTTCAAACCTAAAAAACCATTAATTGGTTGATTGATAACAAGATGGGCATGAAAACACTCAAAAGTATCCAAAAATGACCCATTTGTCTTGTATTTGTTCCAAAACATGCTATTGGTGCCCAAAATCATGCAAACAAGTCATTTTATGTTTAAATAACTGTTATAGGACTTTTTTAAACCTTGAAAACTTGGAATAGGTTGGTCCGTGCTAACATGGGAGAGAAAACACTCAAAACTAGCCAAAAATGACCCATTTGCCTTGTTTTTGTTCCGAAACATGTTATTTTTGCCCAAAATCATTCAAACAAGTAATATTATGCTTAAATAAATGTTATAGGACTTGTTCAAACCTTGAAAAGTTGAAATAGGTCGGTTGGTTTGATCATGGGAAAGAAAACACTCAAAACTAGCCAAAAATGACCCATTTGCCTTGTATTTGTTCCAAAACATGCTATTGGTGCCCAAAATCATGCAAACAAGTCATTTTATGTTTATATAACTGTTATACGACTTTTATAAACCTTGAAAACTTAGAATAGGTTGGTTCGTGCTAACATGGGAGAGAAAACACTCAAAACTACCCAAAAATGACCCATTTGCCTTGTATTTGTTCCGAAACATGCTATTTTTGCCCAAAATCATGCAAACAAGTCATTTTATGCTTAAATAAATGTTATAGGACTTTTTTAAACATTAAAACTCATTAATTGGTTGATTAATAACAAGATGGGCATGAAAACACTCAAAACAACTCAAAAATGACCCATTTGTCTTGTATTTGTTCCAAAACATGCTATTGGTGCCAAAAATCATACAAACAAGTCATTTTATGTTTAAATAACTGTTATAGGACTTTTTTAAACCTTGAAAACTTAGAATAGGTTGGTTCGTGCTAACATGGGAGAGAAAACACTCAAAACTAGCCAAAAAAGACCCATTTGCCTTGTTTTTGTTCCGAAACATGTTATTTTTGTCCAAAATCATGCAAACAAGTCATATTATGCTTAAATAAATGTTATAGGACTTGTTCAAACCTTGAAAATTTGAAATAGGTCGGTTGGTGTGAACATGGGAAAGAAAACACTCAAAGCTAGCCAAAAATGACCCATTTGCCTTATTTTTGTTCCAAAACATGCTATTGGTGCCCAAAATCATGCAAACAAGTCATATTATGTTTATATAACGGTTATAGGACTTTTATAAACCTTGAAAACTTGAAATAGGTTGGTTCATGCTATCATGGGAGAGAAAACACTCAAAACTAGCCAAAAAAGACCCATTTGCCTTGTTTTTGTTCCGAAACATGTTATTTTTGCCCAAAATCATGCAAACATGTCATATTATGCTTAAATAAATGTTATAGGACTTGTTCAAACCTTGAAAATTTGAAATATGTCGGTTGGTGTGAACATGGGAAAGAAAACACTCAAAACTAGCCAAAAATGACACATTTGCCTTGTTTTTGTTCCAAAACATGCTATTGGTGCCCAAAATCATGCAAACAAGTCATTTTATGTTTATATAACTGTTATAGGACTTTTATAAACTTGAAATAGGTTGGTTCATGCTAACATGGGAGAGAAAATACTCAAAACTACCCAAAAATGACCCATTTGCTTGTATTTGTTCCGAAACATGCTATTTTTGTCCAAAATCATGCCAACAAGTGATTTTATGCTTAAATAAATGTTATAGGACTTGTCCAAACCTTAAAAACCATTAATTGGTTGATTAATAACAAGATGGGCATGAAAACGCTCAAAACTTCTCAAAAATGACCCATTTGCGTTGTTTTTGTTCCCAAATGTCTTATTTTTGCCCAAACTCATGCGCACAAGTTTTTATTGATTAAATGAATGATATAAAACGTGATTCTATCCAAATAATAGTTGGATCATTTATATTTTATCATCATACAATTATTTGACTGTATATATAATAATTTTCGTAATTATTTGTTTTTAAGGATTATATTGGAAGATCAACCGCCTACAGCACTGAGGAAATCGGCGAAATTCGAGAACAATGGGCTGATATTTTTAGGAGTAACTTTTTAGTGAGTTAATGTATAGGTTTTTATGTTATTTTTTTGGATGTACATTACATAACATTAGCACGCATTAAATGTGTGGTTTTGGATTATATTCAATTGCTAGCTAGCGATATATATTTTGAAGATGAATGAAGTTATTGACGGCCATTTGATATTGCGATCGATTGTGGGCCTCGAAGCATAAATCATTAGTATTATTATTAATAAATAATATATATATTTTTTTAATTAAAAAAATAACACTATTGTAACGGGTTTACTACTCTAAGCCCGTTACAATAGTGTTATTTTTTTTTATAAAAAAAGCTTCATTGTAACGGGCATCAGCAAGTGTTAGTTACAATAAATAACTTATTGTAACGGGCCTATCAGGTGCCAGTTACAATAAGTCTGTTTATTGTAACGGGCTTGTACGTTGCCCGTTACAATAAACAGACTTATTGTAACGGGCACCTGATAGGCCCGTTACAATAAGTTATTTATTGTAACTAACAGCTGCCCGTTACAATAAATAGTAAATATTGTAACGGGGCCAATTGTAACGGCAGATGACCGTTACAATAGGCCATTTTTGCCCGTTACAATAACTACTTTTTTTACTAGTGAACGCTAGAGGTGTGACTGAAGCAAGTGCAATGGCAGTAGGGATGTCTGGAACATCTAACTTGGGAGCTCAGAAGCAGAGTGCTGGAGGAAAAGGAGGAATGCAAAAAAGGGAGTCAAAGGAAGAGAAGATGAGGAAGTATTATTGTGACTACTTCAAGATGAAAGGTCATACTAAGGAAGGATGCTTCAAGCTAAATGGTTATCCAGACTGGTACAAGAACCCACCAAAAGGCAAGAAAGGAGCTGGTTATGCAGCAAATGTTGGAACTGGAAAGGAGGATATGAAGGTGCAGGATGAGCCATTGGATTTTGGAGCTGGAAAGGATGGTAACATGGTCAACACTGTTGTGGAACAAGTACTCAAGGCATTATCAACTAAGCAGGCAGAGGGTTCCAGCAGTATGACCACCAATTATGCTGGTATGATAATAACAAATAATGCAAATTTCTATTTTGATAACATTGGAAAAAACTCATGGGTGGTAGACTCAGGAGCTTCAGAACATATGATAAATGATGATGCAAAATTCTTTGAAAAAAGAAAACCTAGGAGACAACTTCAAGTTGCCTTGCCTGATGGGTCTGTTAGAAAGGTAGAAAGTGTTGGTAGTGTAAAACTGGGTGAGATTATTCTCAAGAATGTGTTGTATATCCCTGAATTTAAACATAATCTAATTTCTGTTGCAAGATTGATGGAGCAGAACAGTGTTAAGGTTGTATTTACTGATGAGAGTTCTCAATTTCAGGACCTTTCTGAAGGAAGAGTATTAGGTGAAGGAAGGAAGATTGGAGGCATATATAAGCTAAAAGGAAGAGAAGACGTTTTGAGCAAAAATAAGTTAGGAAGTAATCAAAATGATGTAATGAGATGTAATGTTAGTATGTTGGATGTAAAAACCAAAAGGGATGTTATGCTGCTACATCATAGACTTGGACATACATCTTTTTCAAAATTAAAGCATGTTTGTGGTAGTAATTCCAAGAATATGAATGAAATTTTCTGTGACACTTGTTCTCTTGCTAAACATCACAAGTTACCATTTCCCACTAGTAACTCAATTGCATCTAAATTATTTGATTTGGTACATATAGACTTGTGGGGGACCTATAGGGCCAAAGCAATGACATGTGAAAATTATTTCCTAACAATCTTGGATGATTTTTCAAGAGTGACTTGGACTTTCTTGCTTCATGACAAGGAGCAGGTCAAAGGAATTTTAAAAAAATTCTTAGCTTACACAGAAAATCATTTTGGTGAAAAAGGTTAAAACTATAAGGATTGACAATGGAACAGAAATAGTTCAAAGGGAATGTATTGAGATGCTAGGAGAAAGGGGCATACTTCATCAGAAAAGTGCACCTAGAACTCCCCAACAGAATGAGAGAGTGGAGAGAAAGCACAGACACTTGGCCGAGACTGCAAGGGCAATTAAAATTCATGTTGGGTTACCTAAGAAATTTTGGGGCGAATATATTTTAGCTGCCACTCACATCATTAATTTATTGCCAAGTGTTGTGCTGAATTGGGAAACACCATTTGAGAGGCTTATGAAAAGAAAGCCAAATTATTCCCATTTGAGAACAGTAGGATGCCTTTGTTATGCCAGCAACCATCAAACAAGAGGAGACAAATTCTCTCCAAGAGGAAAGAGGTATATCTTGTTAGGCTACCCCATTGGGCAAAAGGCATACAAACTGTATGACTTGGAATCACACAAAATAATGGTGTCTAGGGATGTTGTCTTCAAGGAGGATATTTTTCCCTTCAAGGGAAATGATGAGTCATGTCATGAAGGAGCCAAAATTCCTACTTTCTCATTTGAGGAAGGAGAAGAGGATAGGAACTTTGAAGAAGAGCAGCCTCAAAATAATGCAGAAGGTGATAATATGTTGAGGGAAGAACAATGTGACAGAGGAGAGGACGAAATTGTCCTCACTACTCAGCAACCTGAACCTGTAAGAAGATCAAATAGAGAAAAAAGGCTGCCACAGAAGTTTAATGAATATGTTATGACCATGAAAGCTCCAAAGGAAAGGCAAAAAGGGGATGGTGAACAAGCTGAAACACAATGCAACCTCATGTTCTGTGGGTTAGCTAATGCAGAATATAAAAATGCTAGCTACATAGCATCACTTAACAATGTACTAGCAGCAAGAGAACCATCAGGATATAAGGAAGCTGCAGAGGATTCAAATTGGAGAAGGGCTATGCAGGAAGAGATTGATGCTCTAGAAAAAAAATGGAACTTGGGAGATTGTAGATCTCCCTGAAGGAAGAAAGGCATTAGACACCAAGTGGGTATACAAACTTAAATTTGATCCCAATGGAAAGATAGTGAGATACAAGGCTAGATTAGTGGCCAGAGGGGATAAGCAGATTAAAGGAAAAGATTTCAAGGCCACATTTTCACCAGTTGCAAAATTTGCAACTGTGAGAATTGTTATAGCAATGGCTACTAAGAGGAATTGGAAATTGCACCAACTTGACATCAACAATGCTTTTTTGCATGGAAATTTGGATGAAGAAATTTATTTAAAAGTGCCAAATGGATACAAGCAGGTTCAGGAAGGTAAAGTGTGCAAGCTGAAGAGAAGTTTATATGGACTAAGGCAAGCTTCTAGGCAGTGGAACATTAAATTAAAGGGTTTTTTAAGAGCTCAAGGATTCAGCCAGTGTGTCAGGGACAACTCTCTATTCCAAAAGGAAGCAAATGGAAGAAAATGCATAGCTTTGGTGTATGTGGATGATCTATTGCTAACAGGAGACAATGAAGTTGAAATAAAGGAGTTGAAGGATAAATTGCACCAAGAGTTCACAATTAAGGACCTTGGGGAACTTAGATATTTTCTTGGGTTGGAAATTGCTAGAAGTAATGAAGGGACAGTGATAAATCAGAGAAAATACACTATTGATCTGATCAAGGATGCAGGGCTAGAAAATTGTGAAGCAACAAAGTTTCCCTTTCAGAAGGGAATAAAATTGAGCAATGAGGAAGGGGAGCCTCTTGATGATCCAGAGAGCTATAGAAGGTTGATTGGGAGATTACTATATCTTAACCTTTCCAGGCCTGATATAACATACTCAGTGCAACAATTGAGTCAGTTTATGACAAATCCCAGAATACCACATATGCAAGCAGCTCTAAATGTTATAAGATACTTGAAGGGAACTCAAGACCTAGGACTATTCTATTCTTCAAAAGGTGGAGAAGAATTGAAGGCATTCAGTGACGCTGACTGGGGAAACTGCCCCTGTACAGGAAGATCATTAACAGGGTATTGTGTATTTTTTGGGGATTGTTTAGTCTCCTGGAAGACAAAGAAGCAGAATGTCACCTCAAAGAGTTCATGTGAAGCAGAGCTCAGGAGTATGTCTATGACAACAAGTGAAGTCTCATGGATCACAGGTGTCTTTGAAGATTTGAAGTATCAATTACATCAGCCTGTTATGTTATATTGTGACAACAAATCAGCACAACACATTGCCCACAATGAAGCCTTTCATGAAAGGACCAAACACCTAAAGTTAGATTGTTACTATATCAGAGAGAATATAGAGGCTGGGTTGATTCAAACAGGACATGTCAAGTCTTCTCTTCAACTAGCAGATATCATCACCAAAGCCTTGAACAACCCTCAACATCATTTTCTCAGTTGCAAGTTGGGACTTGTGTGTGTTAGGAAAGCCCAACTTGAGGAGGGGATGTGAGAATTAGAGAAAATAATTAGTTTTATTTTGTAAACTCATGTTTTTGTATTTCGTTTTAGTATGTCATGTGAGGTGCATGTGTTGTCCTTGCTAGGGTTGGTATGTGCTGATGTATAAAAGGCAGAATCCTTTTTGGGATTGGGGACACGCCGCAAAAACACTAAATGAAATAGAATTCTTCACAAAATAGAATTTAAAGGAAATTCAAATGTCCTGGCCTGGTAACTAAAATTGAAAAAAGATTTAAAGGGAAGACTGATAGAGTACATAACATATTTCTGGGCCCCAACTATTAGCTCTGATACCATGTTAAAAGATCATCTCAATTAAAAGTTTAAGCTAATTATCAAAGACATCAAATCAACAGAGTTAAGTACGTAGTAGTGTAGTGTCAATTAGAGTATAACAGACCTGGATAAACGCTGGATGACCTTCAACACTCGTTTTCGGCCGGCTATTACGGCTTACCTTGCTCTTAACTCTTAACTTGAAAACCTCATATTTTTCCTACACAAAATCTCTTCATTAGTCGTTTTTATCATCTTCAAAATGGTACAACTTTAGTTAAATACAGTAAACAAACTATTCAGATAAATTTTTAATGTAATTGAAGACAAATAATGGTTCCCTGGTGGTTAATGCTACCTTCCAGCGGTGATGTCTTGGTTTCGAATCCTCACACCACTCCCCTTTCCTATGCATTCCATGTAATAGCTAGGGACTATGTATATAGTGGGGCGCCATATATTAATTTTTTTACTGTGATCTTATTATGACTATAGACGACTGCCATATATAATGGAGAATAAGATTGTTTGATTTTTAAATTATTTTTAATTAATCAATCAAACTAATTTTTTTTATTTACTTTAAATGTAATTCTTATTTTCAAAAAACATTTTCCGAAAATAAGAAATGTATTTTTATATGTAATTAGAAAAAGATTTTAAGTTCGAACTATTTTTTAAGTAATTAAAATACCATTTTTAGTTAGATAACCTTACTAAAAATAATTAAAAAAATCAAGAAATATTATTCATCTATTATGATACTTGGTAGTCATAAGAACACAGTGGAAACATCTCCATATTGCAATATATATTTGTTGCATAAGGACTATTTATTGTATAAGGACTATTTATATAGAAGGAAACATTATTGCAATTTACAACAAATTAAAATAGTCAATTTGCAAATTACAAAAAATCATATCTTTTCAATTTAATTATTGTAAAGTTTCGAATAAGTGTAAAATTGCAAAAAAAAAGTGTTTGTAATTTGTAATTAACTACGACAATTTCCCCTTTAAATTTTTTTAAAAGTTTTTTTTTTTTGTGGAAAAAAAATGTAGTTATAATTTCTAGAAAACATTATTATTTGATTTTGAAATTTCTGATGTGTAATTAATGAGCACATCATCATTTCTTTTGTAGGGAAAATTTTCATGAGAGTATGACATGTGATAGTATGTGATGTCGGTAAATCCTGTTTTAGTATATACTAGTTTTCTTTGCACCCGATGTGTGTGGCAATTTTAAACATTTTTGTATTATTGTTATCAATATATATACACATTATTTTATGTATACTGATTTTGTTTTGTTATCCAATTTGCTGCTGTTCATTTGGTAACATTGACTCTCTATAATTTTAAACATGTAAGGAAAAATATAGTCAAATGGGATCTCGTTTGATTCGGTTCAATGTGAACTTTTTTAATATACAATGCTTATAATTTTTTATTATACGTATGTCAAGATATTTTCATTTAAAGATATGTCTCGTGAGATGAGAAAAAAATAAATGGGACAATCTTTTAAGGACAAAGAGAGTAATTTTTATAATTTATTATATATATCTAAAGATATATATTCATTTAACGTTATATTTTGGAAAGCGTGAAAAAGTAAATATATCAAACTTGTAAAACAGATGAAGTATAGGCTTTTTGTTATTTAGTTAAGGGAGAGGGTAATTGGACACCGCTGCGGCCTCCCTTCCCTTATATAATAGAGATTATTATTATTATCATTATTATTAATAATATTATTATTAAGTTAGCGACAGTGCCATGCAAGGATTTAACAAAATAATTTGGTGAAATTTATTTATATTAAGATAAATTTAAGTGGTGTTTAACTAAAAGGTATTTTTTTTATAGAAAAAACAATTTTTTACTTTTTTCAAAATTTTTTTTTATATTATTTTAAAATATAGATGTTAGGATAGATGTCGGGTTGTCATCATAATTTGCAATGTTTAAATGTATCGTGATGGTTTAAATGTTAGTCATCATGTTGCATTATGTAAGTATTTTTCAATAATATTTTTAAGAGTATAGTCATATTTAGATTTTTTGAGAAATTGTGTAGTCATGTACGCATTATTTTTAATACTTTTAAGTTTTTCTCAATATTGAAATTTGTGCAAATATATAGATTATGAAAAACTGATCGATTTTCTTTAATGATAAATTAACATGTGTACATGATGATTTTAATATTAACTTGTTGTATATATAGTTATAGAAGATTACATGTAGATTACTTTATTTCATGGAGCATGGGTGAATAAACTGAACTAAATAATTAGTTAGACTTATATAAGGCCATTTTTTTACGAAACATTAATTAAAACATAATATTTAAAAGTGAAACAATAATTAATGCATGTTTTGGAGGAAAAAAAATAAATGAGAAAATAACATGTGTCATTGTATGAGATAAGGATGATGTTAGCGTGTCCTATTTTAATATATTGTTAATAAGTTATAGATTATAGATAGCCTTTTTTATATAATTTTTTTTTGCTAAAATAAAAAATATAAATTAAAATTTCACATTTTTTTAATTCTAACAAACAATCGTATATCCCAAAAAGACAAGTGTTTTTTGTTAGAATATTTTTTTTTAAAATTTTTTTTATCAATATTGAGAATATAATAAAGAAAATAATAAGAAGCGTTGATTTGGATAAGAGCCAAGAGTTGGATTCTAATTTTCACTACTTTAATACAATAATATATAAAAAAACGGTAACAAATGCGAAAAGCTAATAATATGGTGTATGTTTATACTTTGTATTAGACCTAACTGTTCATTACGATTTACAATTATAACTAATCGTTATTTTTATTTTTATTTTTATGTTGTAAATAATTATCTTCGGTTCTTCCCATTAAAAAAATATATCTTCCGTAAATAATGTTGTAAAAATATATCTTCTTTCCAAAAACCACACTTTACATTGCCTCAAAAAAAAAAAAAAAAAATACCACACTTTACAATTTACATAGAATTTTGGGTTACTTATTCTACCTAATTCATTGAATATATTAATTACATTAAGGACTTATACATTTGCTTAATCGCTAAAGTTAGCTGGTATTATTTGTTTTTTTATTTGAAATGAAAACTCCACGTTATTTACTTACATCTGATTGAATTAGGATTCTCTTCATTTCCTATCTCAAGATTTTGACACCTAATTTAACATTAAAATAAAATTTGCAAAAAAATTTCTTTTATCTCCCCTTTTATACATTCTCAACCTTTGCTTAAGAAATGAACCATCCATTTCCTAAAGAAAATGGAGAGGATCTTGACTCCATTTGATTATTTCTTTTCTTGGCATTTTTTAAAATTATTTTGTAGATTAACACTCCAAGATAATTACATTTGATGGCATTTGAGAGTGAGAGATGGCTCAGATGCTTAGAGCTTCTCACTCGATTTCAATAATCCTCGATCGATTCTTATCATCGCTTTTGTGGTTCATTCGCACCAACAAAAAAAAAAAAAAAACATTTGACAACCTTTTCTCTACCATAAAAATATAGCACTACTTTTTTTCAAAAAAAAAAAAATTACGGAGTACATTATTTTTTTTTTTCAGCTTACCTACGTCCATTTTCAACTATATGTGTGATTTATATATATATATATATATTTTCCCTCATTAATTTACTGATATATCCCTATATTTACCTTTATACCACATATGGCTAATTGGCCATAGCCCATATGCTGGGTACGTTATTGGTATTATTTAAAAATTTCGACTCAAAATAATCATAACAAGAAACAAAAGGGAGAATCAAGTCATAGCCTAGTGATTAGGGCTTCAGAATTTCAAGCACGAGGTCCTGGGTTTGATTTTCACCACACGCATTTGTGAGGATTCCTTATAACCCCCTTAAAAATGCGTGTGTTGGATAAAAGAGGTGCCTTTATTAAGTTTAAGATGGCCCTGCATTGATTATGGTTTTCTTCAAATACCTCAACATTCTTTTTAAAGCTTGCCAATGTTCCATACTAGGATTACTAGTAAATCGGCTTAACCAACCAATAGAAAATGCTATATTCGGTCGAGTGTGCTAGTCATAGCATACATCAAACTTCCGACCAAGCTTGCATGCTCTAATTGTGAAATTGATCGATGTACCACTACTCGGAACCAATTTTATACTTGGATCCATCGGAGTAGCAAAATGAGTTGAATCCAATTCATTAAACTTCTTTACCACTTTCTCAATATAATGAGAGTGTGTCAAAGAAACCGTTCATTTACCTCTCACAATTCTTATTCTAAGAATCACATCCACTTGACCCAAATTTTTCATTGAGAAGCTCTTTGAGAGAAACTCTTTGGTTTTATTTACCTCACCTAAATCAGTCCCAAAGATAAGCATATCTTCAACATATAAGCAAATTATGACTCCTTTACCGTTGCCAAATTTACTATATACACACTTATCGGATTGATTTATTTTAAATCCATTAGCCAAGACCACATGAATCGGGCTCACTCATTTGCTATCTGAGATAGCATAGATGATTCTCGCCTAACGTAGTTTAAGAATCTCTCTTTTCACAACTTCCTTCAAAGTCGAGTTTAACCGCTTTGAGGCTCGATAGAGGTGGCTTGATCGTTATCAAGGTGGATGAGATGCATACTCAAACTCGGACTAATACCCTTAATATCGTCAATGCTATAACCAATTATACCCTTGTACTTCTCCAAGAGCTCAATTAATTTTTCAAAGACGGGTCATCTAGCTTAGCGTTGACAATAATTGGATAATCACAGTTATTCTCAAGAAAAGCATACTTAAGAGAGGGGGAAGGGGTTTTAATTCTACCTTGGAAGGATGTGTGGAACTCTCCTCCTTAGACTCGCTTTGGATCAATGGGAGCTCCTCCATGACCGGCTTGTTCATCGGAAGAGCTTCATTAAGAGTGGCCTCAATTTCCAAGGCCTTCCTGATCATCAAGAGCACCCTGATCACCCTCGACAACCTGACCAATAGTGTTACTGGTGTCCCCTACATACAAAGACGATTGATTATCCGCACCTAAACCTTCAACTTCGCTTATGGCGGTAGGTAATTTAGCATTTTCTTGTAATGTTCAAAAAAACAGTTCGGATAATATTGTATCATTTTTATTCAATTTTGTAATATTCAAATTAAATTAGTTTCAAGTCATTTTCAGTTTCAGTTAGATCCAGTTATCATCTTTTCAGTTCAGTTTCAGTTAGCTTCATGTATCCTCTTTTCAGTTCAGTTTCAGTTCAGTTCAGTTATTTTCAGATATCCGATTTTCAGTTCAGTTCAATTCAGTTATTTTCAGATTTTTAGGAGTTAACTTCAGTTTCAGTTGGTTTCAGATTCATTTCTGACCCAATCTAACAGTACATGGGTTTTGGAACAAAAACAAACTAAATAGGCCATTTTTGGCTCGTTTTGGTGTTTTCATTCCTAACTTCGCACCGATCAACGTAGATCATGTTTTAAAGGTTAATTCACAACTCATAACATTATTATAGACATTATATCACTTAGTTGCATGTTTTGTGGAAGTTTAGAGGGTTTTGGAACAAAACCAAACTAAATAGGCCATTTTTGGCTAGTTTTGGGTGTTTCCATTCCCAACTTCGCATCGATCAACCTAATTTGTATTTTTAAGTGTCATTCATGTCCTATAATATTCATTCAAACTTTATATAACTTATTTGCATGTTTTTGGGAATGTTTAGAGGGTTTTGGAACAAAAACAAACTAAATAGACCATTTTTGGCTCGTTTTGGTGCTTTCATTCCCAACTTCGCACCTATCAACGTAGATCATGTTTTAAAGGTTAATTCACAACTCATAACATTATTATAAACATTCTATTGCAAATAATTAAAAAACAATACTATTCGTACTCTCCGGCTTTAAAGCCGGAATTCCGCTCTAAACATCAATTGCAAATAATAAAAAATCAATCCTATTCGTACTCTTCGGCTTTGAAGCCGGAATTCCGCTCTAAAAATCAAATGCATAGTAAAGAATAAAGCATTACCATCACTTCCTTGGCCTTATGACTAATCGGAACCGGATCCTTCCCTGGTTGCTTCTTGAAGTGAGTATCAAGGAAGAGATCCGCAGCATCAGGTAGCTTCCCTCCTTTCTCCTTAGTCAACACAAAAAAATGTGCGTAAGGGTAGGATATATAATCAAATGTTAATTAACGAACGAGCATTAATTACAATAATTTAATGAAATAGTAGACTAATCAATTGCTTAGCTCGTTGAGTGGTGGAGACAAATGCCGCGCAGTGAGAGGCCTGGGCCTTGCCACTAGCGTCGCCGCCTCTCCTGTTTGCCTTCGCTCGAGCCGACCTTTCCTTGAATAGCTTGTCATCGAGCCTACCCTTCATTGCCTGTTACATGTCATCACCAAGCCAATTTGTCGGTCTTACCTTTTTTGTGCAGTGTGTCATTGAATATGTCCTTCAGCCTTTGTATCTTACACATCCCGCACAGTGCCCTCGAGCTCAGTCCTCCAAGTGTATTGTTTCTGCATTTGACCAAAGACAATCAAATATGTTAATGAAAGAGATTATATTTAAAAAAATATTGTATCAAATTACATAATTTGTCTTACTGACCTTCCACATGTTCCACCAATGTACCTTGTTCGCCTGATCTACCTCAGTGTAGTTCTTCCAAGGATGATGGAAGTTGGACTTGATGACGTGTGTTATTGATCGAACAACAGCGCCCTTGTCAAACCTTGCACACAAAACATTGTAAGATTAAACAACATATGAATACAACTTAATTTCAATAGTGAAAACATTAAAAAATAACACAAAAACTCACCATAGGCCATCGGTGTAATGACCCTGATTTTATTGGTATTTCTGCCGTATGATTTTGTGTATTTATGTGTTGCTATGTATGGTTCAAATTTATTTTTGAACTAATTATTTTATTTTATTTGAATGATTTCGATTTAATTTGAATTATTTTATTTTGATCAGTTATTATTTATTTTAATTATTATTTAATTAATTATAATTTTAATTATTTAATTTTTTAATTAATTATTTAATATTTTGGGCTAAATCGATTTAAGCATGATTAATCATGCACTTTTTGTAAATTAGCCCAATTAATCATGAAAGCCCATTTTTGGCCCTTTTCTCTTGCTTGGTCGGTTTTCTTCAAGTGCATGGCAAGGATTTGCCACTTACCTTGTGTTCACACCTTAAACCATTTCTATAAATAGAAGGGTTAGTAAGGCTTGTCAACCCATTTTGCTAATTGCTATCTTATTCTCTTGCCATCAAAGTTCAAACACAAAACTCCCTCCCATTTGCTCTCTCTTCCACACGCTATTTTTGGCTCCATCAACCCCAACATTTGTTCATCATCCATTCAAACTCCAAACTTAATGATTCAACCCCTATTGGTCTTTAAGTATCAAAACACAATCTAAACCTCTTGGTTTGCATTCAAGATCGTTAGTTCGGGTTTGGGTTTGATCGTGTTCGTGTGGGTTGTTCGAGTGGTGACCGTGTGGGTGCCGTGTTGATGCCGTGCAAGAGTGGTGGTTCGTGTGGTGAACCGTGCAGTGGGCCGTGTGAAGACGGTGGTTCGTGGTGGTGCAGCCGTGGGTGCCGTGCAGTGGCCAGCCGTGTGGTGGTGTCGTGTGTTCGTGTGGTCCGTGTAGTCTAGCCATGTGGTTCTAGTTCCGGGCTGCATCTTGTGTTGATTTTGTGTGTTAATCTTCAATAAGGTAACATGCTTTCTCAACTTAATTGGTGTACTATGATTCATAGTATAGATTAAATGAATAAGATTAGTTTTTATGAAGTTTGGTCATGCTTTTTAGTATTGATTGTAAATCTGATTTTTAAGTGGTTTAATGATGATTTGATGATTGAATATGATGATTTTATGTTTGATTATGATAGTAGTAAGTTTATGTTTATCATGTTAAAGTTTGATGAGTTTTGGGATGCTAGAAAGTGATGGTTTAATATGTTGAAGAATTGAATTTATGCATGTGGTATGATGTTTGGGATGAGTTTCTTGATTCTTGGATGAGTTCTTGATTGAAGTTATTTAATCTTGATTGAGTTCTTGGTTGAAGATCTTGAATCTTGGATGAGTTCTTTATGAATATGGTTGACTTCTTTAAGTTCTTGATGAGTTCTTTAAGAGTCTTTATGGGTTCTTGATTAAGTCTTTTAAGTTAAAGAAAGTTAAAGAAAAGGTTAAAGAAAACGATAAGATGTTGTAAGATGATTGGTTTACGCGTTATTTTCTTAAATCAAGGCGTAAGATGCAACTTAAGAAGTAACTATGAGTGTAAACTTCGGTTTAAAGTTAAAGAATGTAAGATTAGCTTGATTTCGTTGCTAGGCGCCTAAAACTTAGAGTAAGATTCTATGTTTTTGGGTTAAGACGTTGCCCCTATCCTAACCGTGGTATTGGGATAGTGATTACCACTATGTCGTCTTGGACATGGATTTCCAGTAAGATTGGTTTTATGGGATTGGGAGTAAGATTCTCAATCCTGGCATAGTTGGAAAGTTCGATCGTGTAAGAGGCGTTCGTACGAGCATAGTCCGGTCTAGTTTATGAATGATTGCGCCAAAGTTAAGTTTGGATAAGTTAGTTGAGTCAAGCATGTGTGTTTGTATGGTTTGCATGATTGGATGTTTGATTTGGATATTTGGTTTGTGCTATGTTCTTGTGTATTCCCGTTAGGGTGAGTCAGTTATGTTACTCGCCACTGACGGTGGACTGTTGTTTACTTTTCAGGTAATTATGATGATGAGGTTCTTGCTTAGCTTTGGGTTGGGCGAGCGCCACTATTATGATTTAGTTGTATTTCTGTTGTTTTATGATTTTGGATAGTATTGGACTATAGCAGTGATATTTGTATACTTTTGCTTTAAACTCTGACATGTGGTTGGAGTTACGTTTATTAGTAATGGTAGTTTGACTTTTGGTTTAGTAATGTACAAACTTGTGGGTATTTGTACTTTGTGGTTTAGTAATATAATACTTTGAGGTATTGTTTTAATTTTTTTTGGGTTTTTATCACTAGTACCCATGTGTTTTTGCATTTTCTCAAGTGTACCCACTTTTATCCAGCTTTCTCAGAGGTACCCACCAGCTGATTCACCATTAGTCAACCATAACCTGCTTTGCATCATCACTAACGACGTTAGGTGAGAGTAATTATTATTTACGTTAGTTAAGTTCAAATGCAATTCAAAAACGACCTGATTAGCCATGATTTGAAAATAATAACTAATGACATTAGTATTGAGTTAGCATAATGGCGTTCTGGCCAAAAAAAGTCAGTTGAAAACCATCGCCGAAAAATCGACCGGAAAAATTCACGAAAAAAGTCACTCAGAAACTGGGTATAATAATAATATAAATAATAATAACAACTTCAGTTAATGTCGTTAACTTAAGTTAACGTTTCACTATTAAACTGGGTATATATCATTATGGATGATAAATTGATGGGTACCTCTGAAAAAGTTGGATAAAAGTGGGTACAACTGAGAAAAGGCAAAAACACATGGGTATTAGTGAGAAAAACCCAAAAAAAAAACACAAAAAAAGTGGTACATAATAGAGAAAGGCCACAAGCAAATGACTTGCATTTCATTGTAAAAGTTCTTCATTCACATCTCTACAGGTATACAATCCAAGGTTCTTATAACTAATTTCTACATTTTTTTTACTTTCTTTTTACCCCCTCTATTTCAGAAGGGGAGAGGGGGGATTTTTTTTATAAAGAACAAATAGGCACAACGCATTATCGACATCATCCAGGAAGCAAATGACGCCTACAGCACAACATTGGATTAAAAGCACTGCCATCAATTCACAAAAACTGCGGCATAACTCCCCTCACAAGCTCCGAGCACTCAGCACACAAACACACCAATAGATTGATTTCGGAAGCACACGAAATTGAAAGACCTCAGCAACCAGAAGTGGGGCAGGTTACTTGTTATTTTAAGCTGTTGAATTGACCGCAACTGGCCTCCCTCGGCCCATAGAAAACCCACGAGTACCATCAGGCATACGAGGTCCAGGAGGCTGTTGTTTTGCTATAATAGGATGATCACCATTGATTGCATTGTTTATAGGTGGTGAACCCACGTGATGCCCCCGATTATTCTGATGATGATTCTGATGACCCCTTCCACGCCCTTTTCCGCGACCACGATTACGGCTCTTTTTCTGCCCACCCTCTTTTTCTGAGATTAGCTCATCTCCCTGTTCAATAACAGCAAACTTTAATGGTTAGAGTCCTGAACAAAATAAAACAGGCATGGTCGCATAGAACTACCTCCCTCTGTCCTTTTTTAGTTGCTACATTCTCTTATGCACAACTATATAGTATGAGTAGGGACTGTTGGAAAGACAAATGCATTTATTAAGATGATGACAAAAATATAAGTAGAAAAAAGTGGGTAAATGACAAGAATTATGGTAGAATGAGTGAAATTGATGTGGGGCTCACATTTCCTTTAATGTAGCAACTAAATTGAGATTTTGAGACAAATATAAGCAAAATGTAGCAATGAAAAAAAGACTAAGAAAGTATTTATCTGCAGACTCTGATGTTAGGCTACCAAGGCTAAATACTTCAAATAGTGGAAAATTGTTTTACACCATACCAAACAGAGCTTAAATACTTCATGGATAATAGCAATTTGAAAATAAAATTGTCTGAAGTACCTAATAGAGTAAAAATCTATTTTTCATTACTTGTAACTGAAACATGGGGGTCACACAGTTTCTATGGAGTCTACATGAAGAAGAGATTGATGAGAGGGAGGGGTCCACCTGATGACGAGAGGAAGTCCAGCACATGGGGACAATTGTTGCTAGTTTTTCCTTTAAGGAAGTGCATGGAAAAATTTATTGAGTATAAAAGAACACTTACATGGTCATTAGTATGGACATCAGACTGTCCTGAAAGGTCTTCCGATGGTTTCTCACTCTGGTTCTGCTCAGATGTGGATGCATCCTCTTCTTCACCCATTACTTCACCTTCATTCCCAGATTTCTTTCCTCGGGCTTGTGGAATCTTAGACTGACATACAAAATAGTAAATAAATAAACAAATAAATAAATCTAATTCATGGAGACATCAATAAAATGAGAAGTTCATTACAACTCATCCATGACAGGAGGTCAGCCTAGAATTTGTACTCTTTAATTAATTCTTAAATGAAGAAACTATTAAGTGCATACACACTGCAACATCAAATCCCAGGTGCTAGTGGAGTCCATCTGAAAGTCACTTTATAAAGATTTGCAGCAGCTTTGCATATTAGCAATGAGAAGCAGCCACTCCTCACCCAGACATGCAAAATCATTAGTTTTTACCACATTAGTCGTGAAAATAAAAACCACAAGGCCACAAATCCATTTCCAGCCTTCCAGGATACACACTCAGAGAACTTTTTAGTGAGAAGGCGGGGGGGGGGGGGGGGGGGGGAGGTATGGAGAAACATCTACCCCGTGTTTCAGAAGTGGGCGAACTCTTAAACCATTCCTCCAGTCACCCTCATTATTCAGCTCAGAAATCTGCAACAAAGTATTAAAGTTCAGAAAACTGTTTTCGTTCTTCCAAACAACTGTTGTTGAAAGTAGTAACAAAACCAACTTGAAATGCAGCCGAATTTCTTACCGCTTTCTCAGCTAGCTCAATTGTTTCATATTCCACAAAAGCATGTAACTACACAGAAAAAACAAAATTGTGAATATAAAGAGCCATTAAATCTGAAAACACCAGGTTATTTCTAATGTGCCCGACAAAGTTAGTTGAACCGATTTACATGTCTTTAATAGTAGCAAAGACTAGGTATGCTGTTAATATGACGTCAAATCGCTTATCAATACAAACGTACTAGGTATGCGGTTATCATCACTCATTCTGGTTGAATATGGTAATGAATATAAACCTTCATTTTGATGAAAATTAAAACTCCATCAAGTTTCACCAGCATTATCAATGAAACAAGCATCTCCTACATGGTCAGATGGCTTTACATGCCAAAAACTACAAAAAGAAATTTGCAAAGTCTTACTTTAATCTAGAGATACATAAATTTGCTTACATAACATAATAAATATCCATCAAACATAATTTCAATCCTAAAAAGAGTACTGCCATCACAAAATAAATATCCAACTTACATAATTTCAATCCTAAAAAAGCTACTGCCAAGACTACAGATATTTTCATTTCAGGGGGCTTCGTTAAGGGAGAGGTGGGGGTATTTTGAGGGCACTGTCCCTTTGAAATTTGAGGGGTTTAAAGCAACTTATGTTACCACAAAATCCCATGAAGACGGGACAGAAGTTCTTAGTAAGAAGCAAGATTTTATACAAATAACGATTTTGATAGAGCTAGACAATATTAATTTCCCTTCTGTGTCCTAAACAATGACATTACATCACTTCATTGCATACCAATATTCTAAAACTCACAATGCATCATTTGTAGCCACAACAAGAAAATGAATAGATATAAATTTGATATCTGCATTTATAAGTGATTATATTATAATGAAATTAAGGAATTCAAAAGGAGCATAATAAAACTAAATTATCATTTACAAGGAAACATGAATGATTAGTTTCACCGGATATAAATCTAAATTAGGGATTCAAAAAGAGCATAATAAAACTAAATTATCATTTACAAGGAAGCATGAATGATTCACCCGATATGAATCTAAATTTACAAAGAAATGACGGAGGAAGAAAACAAGGTAAGCAATTTCAAAGGTTAAATCTAAAACAATTGAATTACTTTCTTCGAAACAAAAAATAAAAAATGCAACAACTGTAATTTCACGCATGGCGAGATAAATCCAACAAAATCTACAAGACTACATTTTTCCTTATGAGCAAGTGAATGAGTCATAAATAGCGATCAAAGTGAAAAATTTGAATAGTACCAAAAGTATAGTTTCATTTTTTTGTTGCGGAAGAAGTGTAATTAAAGTAAATAAATTACAAAAAAAGGGATTACCTTGTTGCAGTACAAGACATTATCATTTTTTGTTGGCCTGGCTGCTGCAGAAGCACCGTTGTTAGAAGGTTGAGGCTGACAGGTGCGGATACTCTTCACACTGGAGAAAGAAGAAAAACTTAATGCAACACAATTTGTCATCTGGGTATATTGTCATTTTCTCTCTTTTCCAGCCTAATGCTTCTTGATTGATTTTAACTATAATACTTAGGAAAAATTGGTCTCACCAACATTTGTTTGGGTGCGCCCAACAACACGAACATTAAAGGGTGCACCTAGAAGCGAACTAGTGACATAAATGAAGTACAAGGTTGTAGATACTCCATGAAAATTATGTTAATTCTAATTGTCATAACATTCTTTCATCCTAAAATTACATTAAGCATAAATAAAATCCAAAATCATGTCACTTCTCACACCCAACATCAAAGTTTGTGGGGCGGCTGGGTGCATTTGTTATATTCCATGCTGATGGGTGCACCCAAACCAACGTTAGAGCTGCTGAGGCCAACTTTTTCAAATACTATATCTATATATACATATAATTAGGCTTTTGGAGAAGACTAGTTTTTGTTAGAATGATGAGAAAGAAAAATGACCCTCAGGTCAACAAATGAAGGTTCAGGATTAATTAAATTGTTTCATCTATACTCAAGCGTTTACAAACATTATACCTATAGTCTAAAGTCAATATAATTAGAGTTTGCAATTAAGGTAATTATAGTTATTAGTCCATTTACCTATAGTTCCTAGTTGATGCATCTACGTCACAACTAATGGAACATTAAGAAAGAATGATTTCGCACAAGGTAATTATAGATTTGTAAAAGGGGTATTATATAACTTTGGTGGGTAGATTTGTAGAGGTAAAATCACTTGGTTGAGAATATGTATCAAAAGTTCAAAATGTGATAATGCACAAGGGACTTGTGGTGGGACATGAAAGAATTCTCTTTAACCAGTGAAGTGGATAGAACCTACAACCTAGAATGTGTTAAGAATGTTTTATTTGCAATATAGTGAAAAGATCTCTGGTACAAGACCATAGCAAAAATTCGAGTTTGCGGTAATGGTCGCATTGTCGCGGAAACGGCTTATAGTGGTGAAATAGAACACATCGCGGTTTTGTAGCGTGATTTAAAATATAAAATATATTAAATCAAATTAGCTCAATTATAAGATTTTATATATTTTTTAAAAAAAAATTTCATATTTTGCTTGTGAACATTATTAATTCACTTAATGGGAGTGTTGTAATAAAAACACGATTATATTTATGAATTGTGATTTTTTTGTAGGCTTCTAGCATGTTAGTAGATGAATATTATGAAAAATAATCATCAGAGAAAATAAATAATTTATGCCTAAAATAAATAATTTATGCCAGAAAAACATTATAATAAATATATTAAATACATGACTTATTTACAAGTTTTTTTTAATTTTATTCAATGTATAAAAAGGCTTAAGGCGGACCAAGGCGATTGGATTTCCTAAAGCCTTAATGTGCCTCATTTAAGTAAAAGTGTGCCTCAACTGTGCCTAGCCACAAACGCCTCGCCTTGGCCAAATTAAGTGCTTACCCCCTATTGCCTAGCGCCTTGGCACGCCTTTTCAAACACTAATTTTATTGTATTGCTTCAGCTGAGTTGGAAAGTGTTAGACAATATTCCCTTGTAATAACTCACATAAAATGAAGCAACGATGCAAATAGGAAAGTTCCATAAAAAAATGTGAAAAACAAGGAAACTGATGGGTTGTTGTACAGTTGCAGTTGTCTCCTTTGATAAGAATAAATACGCTTTCAACTTAGGGAGAAAGGGAGGGGCAGAAAATGCAGAAAGGAAACAAAGAGGAAAAGAGAAAGAAAGAGGGGAAGGGTAGATCATACAAAATGAAGCTTGAACAAACTTTTCCGCCACCAAACCACGGGAAGAATGGCAACGCACCTCGCTGGAAATACTCGTCAGTGTTTTCTGTCATCGCATGTGAGGTGGCATCTACTAATTACCACCGAAATCATATACTACCTCCGTTTCAAATAATGTGCAACAATTGAGTATTATTTGTGAGATATAAAATATTGAATTGTTGCATATAAAATGAAACAGGTAGTATTAGGGTTTTTCCAGACTAGGGATTTCAAGTTGGAGTTTCAATTGATTAAATTTCCATGCAAATAAATTAGGGCTTTTGGTCGAATATCAGCTCTTCTAGGTAAGTCTAAAGGCTAGTGTGCTTTTGATTGTTGTTATTTTTTTCCCATTCGCTTTCTACTTTCTCAACCGCCGCTAAAACGTGAAACATGCTTCACGCTGTAAACCTGTAACGCTCTTTCACCGATACATAACGTCGTTCTGCCATTACACAACAGTTGTCACGACGAGTTGAATGTGATTTTAAACTCACCGTTCTTCTACAACGGGGTTTCTAAGGACGGCAAGTCCCAAACCCGTTACAGAACGCCCGTTCCGTTCCAGAACGGGCACAATTTTCACATGGAAAAGATAACATGAATTTGCAAAAAATATTGTGTTGTTCGATCAAACTAAAGACATGGTTATTGCTAAATAGGTGCAATAGAATTATAACAACGAAATTTGGAATCTCAAAGGTCAAGGAATAAATATGTTGAGAAGGATGCGTTACTCAATAATTGGAACCAAGATTGGAGTTTTTGAGAAGCATTGTTGAAATGAATGTGTGAGAACAATTTAAGGGATGAAATTAGGAAAGAAGATATTTAAAGGAAAGTTGTAGTGTTCATATTGAACATAAAATAAGGGAAAACTAATTACGTTGGTTTGGGCATGTAAGACATACCAAAAGGATGCAACTATAAAAAGAGCCAAGTGTTGGATCATGGTAACCCTAGGAGTCAGGGAGGCCTAAAGATAACGTGGTGCAAGGAGTTAAAACAGAACGAAAAAATTTGCATTTGCGTTTGCATTTGCAGGCGGCACTTGATTAAAAGATATTCTTAGGAGGGGCATATAAGGTACGGAATTTTTTATCGTCTTTGATAAATCCATTGACCTTATAAGCGTCAAAACTCAAAAATTCGATACCTCTCCACAAACTACATCAAAATCCATACGAAATTCTATCAGGATTTCCAGAACTTCGGTCATCAGAGATATTCCCGAGATTAATCCTATCAAAGAAATTTAATTGCATGAAGAGGTATCGAAAACTAGGTTTGAAAAACTGGAGGCCAAATTAATTGGAATTTTCCTTTATACATATTACCATTTTATAAATTTCCACTTAATCATAGTAAGGGTGGAACATTTTCTATAGCATTGTTACAAGGAACGCAGGAAGTACGGCCGAATAGCGAGCTAAGTCATTCGTACTGGATCGCGGAACGAATGCAGCACAAATCATTGCGGTTCGCGTCTCAATACAGTGATGATGGCGTTTCCTTTTTCTTCTTCAACAAGCACAAAGTTTACAGTGATCTGTGTCTGATCTGGCCATTTTGACTCGGACATGTCGAACCCTAGATCTAGAAATTGAAGGACAAATTGGACTCTAAAAGAAATACAGTGATGGGGCTTTGGCTCGTAGGCAGAAAGCGAGCCAAATGCCGCATATGTTGCTTTGGTGATTGTAATAATGAAGGCAACACCATTGTTACATTATTGAGTTGTGCGAGTGAAGAAAGAAATATCGTGATAAGGAAGATAGAGTGAAATTATCTTTCTTTGTTGGAGTTGATGACCGCTATTTTCATTTTTTCAACTTTATCTTAATTCAAATTTCCCCCCTTTTTACTATGGAGCACTAAAGCCAATTACTTTTTTACCCCCTTACTTCACGTGGGAGTGTGGGACAGAGTTTTCTTTTTTCTTTATTAGTTTTTTTTTTTTAATAAAGCCACTAGTATAGGATTTTAGGGATTATACATTGGGCTTCACAGCCCATAACTTGTGTTTAACACATAAAACGAGGTAACTGATTACATTTTAATTTTAAATACATTTTTAGTTCTATCTTTCAGATTATTTTTTTTAAAAATACGTTAAACTAAACACCCAACGTTCCCGATTCACTCAAGGTAGCATTTCCCGTTTCCGTCCCGCATTTCGTATCGAATCTCGTTCCTTGTATCATTGTTCCTTGCATTCACTCAAGGTAGTATTGTGGAATCCTGGCTATAAGTCAAAAAATTTACCTTCCCACGGTTGAGAAAACCTTCATGAGATTCTGGTGACAATGATCCTCAGGTAAATTCTCAGCCACGATTATGCGAGCCTACAGATACATGAATGCAAGTGGATCAGATGTCAATGACATTGCAGTAGTCTGCAGAAACTAAACAAAGGCAGATATTGTTTGAAAACTTTTTTATAGGACCTACATTAGTTTATCTCAAAGCTGATAGTGTAAAGAAAACTTGTAAAAAGAAAATTCACAATGCCGTACCTGCAATTCTTCCATATCTGTCAAAGGATGCAAGCGCTTAACTTTCTTCCCATCCTCACTAACTACCTAAGAAGGTGGCCAACCAAGAAAGATCAAGGAGGACAACATGAAACATGGTGGATTAACAAACAGGATACAACGGCATAGAATGAAACTGAAGAAAATTCATGACTAAGAACTAAAAAAAAACCTAAATAAAGTAGTCACAGAAAATTGGACTTACAAGCTTTGTTGAATTTCTTAGTACAGCTGCAAGCTGGGAATTACTGCCGACAAGGGCCTTAATCTTCTTAAAAGACGAAACCACAGATATTGGCACTATAAGAGGATTATGACCAAGAAAATGTCACAAGTAGAGCAAAACTAATCTATGCAAAACATTATATCGACAACAAGGAAAAACATAATAGCACATGAGCATTGCCAGATAGCCATTTTCCATTGCAAAAACTAATTGAAATTGGAGACAAATCAACCTAAGATCCATACTTCGAAACTAAAACTAAAACGATAAATATTTTTGAGGTTTAAGAGAACATTACAAAAGTGTGCCCCCTAAACATGTCATGCCACAACAATATGCAATAAAAATGTTTTTTGGTGTGAAAAAACTAAATATATGGAATTTATGAGATGAAAAAAAGTTTGAAATCCAAAAAATGATAAAAGATAATTATACTCACTCTAATTTCTATTGTTCTACTTTTTCTTGAAACCAATAAAAATAAAGGGAAGGAGAACCCATGAAACCATTTGCCTTTTTATACTTTTAAGAAAAAAGATGTTTACAATTAAATGTGGCCAAATGCCCCACGGTAGGAAATTCAAAAGCATACTAGGAAAAAACAAAGAATTATAAAATATGTAATAAGAAATAGCATAAAAGTGAGTAGAACCTTCAACATGATGTAAAAGGAAAGTGAGTAGAACAAAGAAAATGGAGGGCGTCAGGAAAAAAAAAAGATTGATAACTCACTGAACAATCTATACTAAAAACTGCTTAAAATACTCCTAAACAAGAGTCTAGGGGTGCTTATGATGCGAGGCGGACTCGAGTATCACTAACAAGGAAACAAAAACTGGTCGCGTTCACGGTAACGGTCGTGTTGTCGTGGGTGCGGCTTGTAATGAAATTATAGAACGTTTCGCGGCCATAGTGGCGTGAAATTTTCCAAAAAAATCACATAAATAGTTATTCAAATTTGTTTTTCCTTTTATTATTTTACACTATGCTAAGTAACTACTATCTATTCTAAAAATTAATGGCATTCGTAGTTTTAAAATAATTCCAAAAGGTCATTTACACATGCCCTTGTTTAATAAGGGTATAAAAATGGATAAATATTCAAAGGAGTACCGGAACTTTTTAGCAATTAAAAGTACATTAAAGCCAAGGTAAGATTTATATTTGAATTATAATCTGAAAAAAATGGGCATTACAATCATGTAATGGTGACGGAACGCCTTTATGCTGTTATATAACGGCGTCGAATTTGATGTGAATTTAATTGCACCGTTTTATAACGGGGTCTCGAAAGTCTATGGTACAGAATGTTGGGTTCTAAGAAGGAGCACATTCAAAAGGTAGGGGTTACAGAGATGTGGATGTTGAGATGGATGTGCGACAATACTCTACGATATAGAATTAGAAATGAAGATATCCGTAGGAAATTTGGTGTCGCGGATATTGCGAGCAAACTAAGAGAAAATCGCTTGCATTGGTTAGGACATGTAACACGGAGACCCTTAGGAATACCGGTACGAAGAGTGGAAGAGTAGGATCAAGGGGATTTCAAACGTGGTAAGGGGAGACCGAAAATCACTTGGCAGGAATGAGTTAGAAAAGATATAAAGAAGATGGATTTACAAGAGATTGAGGCTCTCGGTCGTAGGGGGTGGAGGAGGAAAATCTATGTGGACGACCACCTGGAATAATCACTTTGGTTCATGTATGCGACCCCACTTATAGGAATAAGGCTATGATTGATTGATTGATATAACGGTTTTCTCAAGAGGGTGAGTCTGAAAGACGTTACAGAATGGAACGGGCGAGTTTCTCAATGAGGAGTATAGATGTAAAATGCTCCAAATGAGAAAAGTAAAATTTTACTATGAAGAAATAACTAAGATAATAATGCAATGATGTACAATTTTGCTCACAATATTTCCTAAAACTAGATCAAGCATTCAGGCTATATGAATCAATACAACATATTTAAAAATAAAATAAAAAACTAGTGTCAACACACACACACACACACACACACACACACACACACACACACAATAGTAGAGTTTAGAATGCTAGAATACAAAAATATAACAAACAAGAAAGTAAAACAATTGTACCAAATCCTTCGGTATCCTTGTTGATGAATCTTATTAAATGGTCGGTAGTAGCCAGGTTCACATCGCTGAAGTAAAACTCCACCTAAAAAAGAATTATATTGTTAAAGACTAGAAAAACATGACTTACAAGAGATAAGATTACTCATAGCATACGTAGTTGCAAACTGGCAATGGGGGAAAGCGAGATAAAAGCTTGATCATCTTTCATATTTTTGGACGGAATAGCACCATCACAAACGAATCAAAATATTACATATTTCCACTGCCACGCAATTTTAAAACCCATACCTAAAGGTTTTTTATGCAGTTACTTAGTCTAACAAGGAAGGTATTTTAATGAAACCTATTGACGTCCTATTGATTCATGATTTCACGTCTAACCAACCCTAGATTTTTTTAGACTAAGGCTTTGTTATTGTTGTTTGTTGTTATTGTTGTTTGTTTGTTTGGAGGAAGATTAGGATGGAAGAATATGTTTGAAATTAGAATCTCAATGGCTTGCCAAACTATTGACTGCATAGCCCTCATTTCATCTATTTTAACATCTAGAAAGTATTTTTATAAAGAAGAGTAGAAGACAACCTAACAAAGTTAAAGGCCCATACCGATGACAGAGTATAATGCTGCTTTACTTCAAAGTACTATCAAAGTTAAAGGCCCATCTTCATTAAGAGATTGATGAACAGACATCACTCGCTAGTGACACTCAAACTCACACATAACTGGTATCCAAAAGATGTCATGGTACACACGTTAACAGTTTGGTTAAAGAGCCTACTTTAAAATCTTAAAAGTATTTAAAAAAAGAACACAACATAAAACAACTGGTATTAGAAAATGCCATTCTCGATCGCGTAATGTTTCTCAGCTTCAAAGTAGTATCAAAGATTCAAAGTAAAAACCCCATCTTCCTTAAGAGGTTCATGAACATACACAGTGACTAATGACACTCAAACTCACACATAATGGGTATCCAGAAAATGTCATGGTACACATGTTAACAACTTCGTTAAAAAGCCTACTTTAAGAGGCCAACCATTGGGCTTAAGTAATTGAATACATCACTAAAGAAGACATCCTTTCAACATGGACATATAACAGAAAGAAAATGTTTAAAACATAAGTCTTCGATGATGTTACATTAGACAAACAACCCTACGGTCCTACCATCAAAAAAGTCCCAAGTGATGCCATTAGAAAATTTCCCAAATTCACATTTGCAAATATATGGCTGCGTCAACACTAGACCTGGTTATTGGATAGGGTAGTCCAATGGCAAAAGGGTCGAGTCAAAAAATAAAGTGTCATGACCCTTTAACTTTTTATTGAACAGGGTTGTTATAGGGCCGTTGTTAGAAGGGTTATTATAGGGTTTTATAGGGCTGTTATAGGGTATTGGGTCAAATATTATTGGGCCTAATTTTTTTAAAGGTATTGGGTCTAAATTTTCACCCCTCACTTTCCTGCTTCAACATTTCACAGCACTTAGATTTGTTACCCCTCTCTCCTCCTTCAACCTTTCACGCCATTATTTTTTTTTTCTCCTCAAATTTTCATCTTCAAATCTCCACTTGAGAATTAAGATAACAATCACTAACCATTTTCTACTCTATTTTCTACTCACATACATCAAGTATTTCTCTCTCCTCTCACTCTTCTTTTCGTATATTTCAATTAATTTCTGGGGTTTATAATTTATTTATTTTTACAGTTCTTTAGGTTTGCTACAACATCTCGTTTTTGGGTGATTATTTTTGTTCAATTTTGTGTGATTTTTTTGTTTAAAAAACACCATCGATTTCTTCAGATTGTAAGGTATTGTATTAGTTTAAATTTCTTCGGATTGTTTAGTATTGTATCAGTTTAGAATAGAAAAACATTGTTGTTCAGTATTGTATTAGATTCAATTGATCGAATATCATATTTTGGGCATGTTTAATTTTTGTTTAGTAATTTGGTATGTTTTGAAATTTTCAATGTTTTTTAAACTAAATTTGCTATTAATTTTTTCAGCTGTAAATAATTGTTAAACTGAATATTTTTTTAACAGTACTAGAGTCAATGAATGATATCAATTTAGCATGATGATGGATTTACAAAGGGAGTTGCATTAATTTCTGTTCAAGATATAATACGTAATACAAAATATATGGTAAACTTAACCCGCTAATGACTCGTTTTAGCTTAAAGTTGGCCCTGACCCAACCCTGACCATGACCCTAACCCGCTATGAATAATAAGTGACCCGCATTCAACCCGCCACGCAATGGACCCTCCCTAACCCGCCCTGAACCGCCCAATAACCAGGTCTAGTCAACACTATTTTGGATACCCAATAACTAAACTTTATCTATGTGCTAAAGTTTTCAACTTTTCATGTCATTAACCTCCCAGATAAACTATTCTAAATAACTAAGAATAATATCAACAATCTTCAACTTGCTAATTTACCGACCAAAGCATCAGACACATTACACTGCTTCACATCTAGATTTTCAAACCAAGGGTTCATACACACAAAAATACCATCAAGAGCTTCGTACTTCATAACACAAGTTCATTTAGGATTTTCCTCTACTACCAATATTACTCAAAATCCAAATAATAGCCAGCTAATTATCATAATTGAATAAGTAATCATGATCTGTGCTTATGGTCCAACTTCACAATAAATAAAAGCAAATATAATCAAATATCTAAGGAACACATTACGATCATAAACTGTAAACATATGAAGCTTTAAACGCTAATGTATAACCAATACAAAAACAAATGTCACAAGTACCTGCCAAACCATAAAGTAGAACACTACATTAATAATATACAAGAGCTACACAGATCTCAGGTTACCAACAAAACTGCTTCAGAAAAGTAATCATGTAACAGAACCATTCATAAACTTTTCACTGTCGATCAACTTTATTTTTTAAAATTTGTTTTTGTGAAATGCTCAATTAAAAAAGAATACCCTTTCTAGCCTCAACGATACAGAAACCACCTATGTCAAAAAAAATAGAGTACTTGTTATCAACAAAAACCTGCAAAGAAAACTTTAAAAATAATTCGGCAAAAAATAAACACCTAGCCCTAAATGCAAGGAAAAAATATTGGAATTTATATTGTACTCTATAAATCAACAAAAGCTATACATACAACTAAAATTATAGGCGAAACCACTCCATTTGCAGTCTTAAGCAAAGAGTCATCAATCACATAGCAAAAACATTCAAAAGAGCCGACTTTAGTCTACTTTAGTTAATAGTGATATCAAGAAGGCGTTTTTATCAGCATTTCAACTAAAAAAAAATAATTCAGTACTGTCAAAGTGATATGAAAAAACGTGAAATACAACCGATTTAAAAAGGGCTTAAAATAGAATAAACAACACCAATTTAAAAAGCTTATTAAGTAAAAATGTAGTGAAAACATACCTGATTGATAAGTTTTTGAGTAGATTCATCAGACAGCCCATTACTATTCTTTGAAACAGCATTATTATCCTTGTCATCTTGCTGCTCCCCATTGCTTCCTCGCGGATGATGCTTCCGATTATGATGATGATCATTCCTATGATGATGCTGATCATTCCTATGATGATGCTGCTGCTGATGGTTCATATGAGGCAAAGGCATGACAGGAAAGGAAGAATTGATTTGCGGCTGAGGCGGAGGAGGTGGATAAACATGAACCATAGAAGGCGGCGGAGGAGGCGGCGGAGGAACGACCAAAACCCTAGGGTCGGCGGAGTTAAGAGAAGGCGTTGGCGGTGGTGTAACCGATTTCTTCGGAACAAACTCTGGTGCTTTAGCATTGAGTTTGCTCAAGGATAAGTTGCGAGTCAACGAGCTCGATGAAGAAGAAGCATCAACGCTGGAAGAAACATCAATGGCGGAAGGATCAGTGGTAGATTGAGGTTGATCGGTGTGAGCAGATGAAGAGGAAGAAGAATCTAGGGTTTTTTCAGAGGTTTGATCAGACATTTTTTTAGGGTTTTAGTGAAGAAAACACAAAAAAAAAAAAAAAAAAAGAGATAGATTGAATTGAATTAACTGATTGATTGATGATTAAATTTTTTTTTTTTCAAAAAAAGGAAAATAACAATCCCCTCAAAAGAAGAAGAGGGGGGAAAAGATAGATAGAGAGAGAAATGAGCAGAATGAGACTGGTAATATAGGGAGGGAGGTGGAAGAAGGAGGTGATGGTGGTGGGGAGGAAGAAGAGAAAGGAGTGGGGTGGGACCCACTGTGGTTTTTATTGGATTTGTGTCTGGTTTCATTGGCCTTGCCTCAGCTTGATTTGGACAACTTGGGACCCACTCATAAATCAGGCTACTGCCTACAAGTATCCACTATTTCATTATTATTATTATTATTATTATTATTATTATTATTATTATTATTATTATTATTATTATTATTATTATTATGTTATAAATAAAATAATACAATAAGGAGAGAATGTAAAGAGGGAAAACCATATAAGTCTATCTATTATTTTATATGTAAGTTACATATATATACCTGTTCAAAAGGTACAATGATTCAAAAGGACATAATGATTCCAAGTGATACTATTATTTCATGGACATCCATAATTATTTCATAACACTCCCCCTTTGATGTCCATTATCTAAAACAATACAATGCACATTAACTTCCCCTTATAAAATCATCAATCATGATCCTTTGTCAAAATGTAATCCAATTTAGTAAATCAATTTCGTGAATGTAGCGATTGAATAGTGTGCCTCGTTAAAACCTTACTAGGAAAACCCTGTGGGATAAAAACCTAGTGAAGGAAAAAGAGTACAACACTTTCGTAATACGCCTTGAAATGTTGCCTCATTAAAAACCTTACCAGGAAAACCCAATGCGGGACAAAACCTTGGTTAAGGGAAAAAGAGTGCAACGCGTATTTACTCCCCCTGATGAATACATAACTTGAGATCTTCAAATGTAATAAATCCAATGCCGTTGAGTAATTTCACATTTGTTGCATAATAATATTCCTCGGTGACAGATCTTCTTAGAATGGTCTTGAATCTTCAAATCTTCTCTTGGACATAGTGAGACATCTTCAATTATCAATACTTATGAAGACACTGCATGAGTCTATTATCAAGTTGCCTTAATTATTGAATTGATGCCTTGTTTTGGAGGCCATAAAGTAAAAATTAATGATCAATGATTGATCATACATTTTCCAATCCCAATATCATGGCAACACTTGATATATTCACATATCATTGTCTAATCATATACTATTCATGGTTCTTCTGGACCATAAAAATTATTTTCACTGAGAAATTGTTTTAATTATATTCTTTAGACATTTCATATGCGAAAGTTCTCCAATGGGTACAAAAACTAGTTAGCTAGTACATGCTCAAACTTCAGGTTGAGATGTCCAAAACTAAGTCACATAGACTATTTATGAGTTCGCTAGTAATATTAACATGGTGATACTACAAAAATATAGCTTGTAGAGTCAAATAATAAAATACGTTGTGTATAAGTTCTTCTGGAACTCTTCTAGCATCCATAACATGCTATCAAATCAATGTTATATATATATATATAGCCTCGTGAGAGCTATAATCCCATTAAATTGGAGTATAAATATCTCATGCAAACTTATGAATTTCTTCTCACTATTCTTAGGGCAAACATTGAAAAACACCACAATTGTTAAGTATAAATAGTGCATGTAATATGAGATGTAAAATTCATGATAAGATATAGAACCAAATAACTATGATGACTAATGAGTACAATAATACATCTACCTATGACCCAAACTACATCTTATACATATAATGAGAGATGCATTTAACCTATGAGTTAAACATGCATATAAAATTAAGACTCAAAAATATTAAACACTGTACAGTGTAGATTTTAGAAATCCATGTTTCTAGTTGGACTACTGGTCCATGACAAACTTTAGATCAACACCTTTTCATATTTCGTTGGACTTCTGGTCCATGATATACTATTGATCATCACTAATACTTCTTTGGACTTCTGGTCCATAATAAAATATTGATCAATATCATAGTTTCACGTCGACATCAATAATGGACATATATTTCTGATCCCTTGTTCACATGTCCACTACTGCATATGCATGTTATTTATCGGTTCCATCGTATACCGGTATCATGCATATAATGCATCAAAATATAATTTTAATTTGCATGCTATTTTACAATGATATCTGAATAAATTTCTCATTTGGTACCATCATAACTATGCTTACATCATAGGCCATCTATTCTAATAATTCAGATATCTATACCACTTCTCGAGTATTTCTGTAATACCCCGAAAATTCGGGATATTTTAAAAATTTTATTAATTAATTAAATGTATAATTAATTAACTATTTAATTGATTAGTATTTAATTAATTATTATTTTGTGTAGCAATCTAATTATTTTGAGCCTAGCCTTAACCTTTTCATTTTATCTTGCCAAAACCCGAACCCAATTATTTCCTTAGAATCGGTGTTGCACGACCCCTTTATCCTTTTTCTTTTTCTCTTAGTTATTTTATTTAATTCTAAGTCCAAAAGGGCCCATTAAATTTGGACTGTTTTAATTTAATCTGTTCTCTTTTTCTCAACTGGGCCAGTGACCCAATCCTCCCCTTTCCTCTCTTTGGCCGGCCCTTCCTCATTTTTGGCCAACAATTATTTTATTTTTAATTTTTGGTTAATTAATTAATTTAGTTATTATTTAATTAATTAGATTAATTAATTAATTCAAATCCTAAAAACCTAGTCTAACCCTTTTTGCTAAGTCTCCCAAAAGAATCTCCAACTCCCCTACTTCTTCTCCCAATTCACGGCTCCCCCTCCTTTGATATTAGGGTTTTGTTTCTTTTTCTTTCCCTATATATAGTAGGCTTGGTTTATTTATTTGAATTTGTTAAAGCTCATAAACCCTAAAAATATAAACTTTCTCCTTTCCCCTCTCTTCTCTTAGCCGTGCCATTATTCACCAAATTGGTGAATTTTCCTTGGATTTATTTTAGCGTATCGAGGTAACTACGCTATCTTGTTTAATTTTGGTACAAGTTTTACACATAGTAAATTAGGATTAAAAGCATGAAAATTGTAAAGGAATTAGTATCATGATTAGGTTTAGATTATTTTGAACCTTATGAATTTTATGGATATGATATTTCTTGATTTTAGTATGAATCTTTATTATTTTAAGGTGTTCTATGCATAAATCAATTTATTTATTTATGTATTTTGTATGAATAATTGCATGAATATTTTTGTTCTTGTTGTTCTAATTTTTCGAGTGACTTAGAATAATTTTAGGAGTTTCTTTACTGTTTGATCTTAAATCAAGATTTATTTCATGGCGAAATTCGTCCTTCTCTTGCTTGAAATAATTTAATCTTTCAAACCGGTAAAACTGTCCAGATTTGGTTTACGAATTTATTAAGATACTTAATCAATTAGGATGGCTACGAAATTTTAGGTGGAAGTCAGTAATAGTGTTTTACAGCTTGTGTTAAATTTTCGTAATTTTTAAAGATCGTTTGATATGGCAGAAAAATCCGAAACTGATCTCAGCCTAATCTGATTTGTTAGTTATAAAATCCCTTAAAAATAGTAAATGACATTATTTTCGGACGAAAATTATGCACGTTTAAACTTGAACCTATATTTAACTTCCATTAAAATTTCCAGATTAATCGAGACCTTTAAAGGGTCGTTCTTAATTTAATTCTTTAAAAATCAGATTGTGTAAAATAGTGTAATTAAATTATTAAAACATGTTATTTTGAATTCTTGAATTCAATCTTGATCTTGTTTGAACCCTATGATAGCCGTGTGGTGTGATGTAAATAAAGGAATGATTTTGATCTTGTTTTAATCCATGTTTTATGATTTAATGTTTAAAGTAAATTAAATTGTTTATTATTAAGTTTATTTGATTAATTGTTGTTAATTGTATTCAATTGATTAAAAGTATAATTTTGGTATTTTTATTCAAGAGTGTCGAATGGCTTGTTGTGATAAAAATAGGATTTTTATCATATTTTGAGTAATATATGTTGTTAATTGTTAAATTGTTTATATGTTTGTTAATGAACTGATCTGATTATTATGTTATAGTTAAAGAAATGTCGAGTGGCCTTTTTATTTTGATCAACTTTAGTTTATTTTGGGACTTATAATAATATTGGGATAATTTTAGGAATTATTATTATTATTATTTATTACTTATTATTATTATTAATATAAGTAAGGAAGTCAGTAGGGATAAGTTACAATAAGGAATTGAGGATGATAAGACATTAAAAGGGAAAGAAAGGAAACAGAGTAAAAGGAATTTGAATTGTTTCGATCTCTGGCTAGGAAAGACTTGGTATTTAAGGTGGCCAATATACGTGTCGCACCTCTCTTTCCTGGGACTTCGAACATTTCATTTCCGATTACGGCCACCTAGTATTTCCCGACATAAGAAAGATATAAGATTTGAAGTATAAGATAAGATAAGGACGCCCACCTGATGATACACGAGTCGTCAGATTGGGTTAAGTCGATGCCACTGCCCCATGGGATGGATACACGAGTTCACCCGGGCAGTTCTGGGTCTTAAAATATGTAGTCGTCTAAGTAGTAGTACACGAGCTGCTATTTAGGAGTTATGGCCATAGCTTAGGCTTAGTGGTGCACACGGGATCCACTACGGGTTGAATACACGAGTTCACCCCGGCATGTTTTAGGAAAGTTGTGGTGCACACGGGATCCACAACGAGCTATAGTGACCGGTCCGTTAAGAAGTAAAGATGATATGAAATGATATGAAATATTATGATATGATAAGAATATAAGTTAAGATGAATGATATGAGTATGGAATTGATGATAATATGAAGTATATTACGATAATTGAAGGATAAGATGTATGATAGTATAAGATAAGCAGTATGTATGCTTGGTATAAGTCTTCCGCTGTGTGAGTCTGGTATGTATGTATGTATAATGTAGTTCGTATGTATTTTGTATTGTATACGTATTCTGTACGTATATCTAACCGTATCTTTGCAGGTATTATTATACATATTGTATACGTACTCTATACGTATTTTTGTACGTAATTCTAACTGTATTTCTGCAGGTATTCTTATACGTATTTTATACGTATTTGTATACGTATTTTTATACGTGCCTCGTATGAATTTTTGCATAAGATGTACTATGTTTATGTGTGGTTTTCATGTATAATTCTATGATATTATGTGTTTAGCGGTCCCTTACTTAAACGGGACAACCTAGTTACTCGCAACTGACGGTGGACCCCCCCCCTCAGTTTCAGGTGACGATGCAGCTGCGTAGTCGGGCTTCCGCTGGTTGGGCTTTGTTGGGGCAGAGTTTTAGTTCCACCTTAGTATTTCTTTTCTAGAATTCAATAAGACAATATTACATTATTTCATTTATGATCCCAGCATGTTGGGAAGACAATATTTTCAGTTTATGTAATTCTTTAAGTATTTTACCTTTATTGACTTTTGGGATTAATTTCAGACTTTTAAGTTAATAAAAGATGTTTCTATTTTAAAAATATAATTAATGTTTGATTTAATGCTTAAGTAATGATCCGCAAGTCGTTTTCCTTCGTCAAACGACAGCTTAAAAAGTCGGGTCGTTACAATTTCATACACTAGTATTAATATATCATTACACTTTTAAAAGTTTCAACCGCACCATCTTGCCATGCATGTATCACAGCTTTATTTTGGAACCGATCATACAATCTACACTTCTAGTGTAGTGATTTAAGTATAATTGGCAAGATTTATCCCACACATAATATATAGACAAAAGTTGGCACATAACTTTTCAAACTACCATTATAGGGATCGTCAAATATGTATTTTATTTTATTTTGCCAACTTATGCTAATTCTCCCCCTAAGTTGGTAAAATATTTCGTTTATAGGGGCGCCGAATTCTATACCAAATTAACATACTACTTCAGGTGCAAAATGTCTCGTCATATAAGCAAAATATATTCAACATATTTCATCTCTCAGAAGAATTATATTAATTGTTATTTATCTCTCCTGGAGAACCACTTAAAACAAAATTAGATTTTTTTTTTTTACTATTTATTATGATGAACTCTTTCATAATTCATTCTCTTCTGAAAATAATATCAATGGGGAGACATGTATTGTGCAGTTGTCTCTCTTTTTTTTCTTTATTCGTGTGCTGACCAATAATAATAGCCCCAATCAAGAGATTCTTATAGGAACATAAATTACTTGTATGTAATTCCATTACATAGTGATCTTCTGGATCATCAAAGACTTTGATAATGAGATACTAGTTCCTAAGAATTTTCATATAAAAGTCGGTGTGATGAGTTTCTAGTCACCTAATATTGAATGACATATATATAAGTTATTCCGGTGAACTTCTGGTCACCTGTCACATATGCCCATACAAAGTTGTTGAACACTAATATATAATCTCTTGAATTTTTTTTTTTATTATTATTTTTTTTCAAATCATACGGTTAACAAATCACAATTCTAATATGACTCAATCTCAATGTTATGTCTTGCCTTTAAATTTATTCTATATATCTAACATGAGAGAGCGTCAGCACAATATTTTCCATGTCATGTCAAATGAAACTTCGGGTTTCCATAACGGGTAATAATTGAACCCAGATGGCCTAATATCATTATCGCATCCAATCACATTTCCAAATTTAAACTATATTTGGTCAGTTTTTCAATTCTACTAGTGATCACTTTATCAGAAAAAAATTTATGCATGGCCATGAAAATGATGTGATATAGGAACACTAAAATTTATTTCACACTACACTTGGCAAGACAATCAATTAATATATACTTGATTCAATAATAACTTATACTCTACTTAGCTTGTAATACCCCACATTTTCACCTCTTTTAAAAGTAATGATTTTTATGATTTAAATAATAAAAACATTATTTATTCATTTTCGATAACTAAATTTTGAAATAAAATATTTGAAATGAATGTTGGACGCCAAGTTATTTTTAGAGAAAGGATTCTACTTTATATTTTTAATCTATTTTCGTTTTCAATAATAAATTTACCTTTTTTTTTTGAAATATGTTAATTTGTTTGATAAATTTCTATTAGTGATTTATTTTTCACTAATTGGTTTCCAAATATATATAGCTATTTAGTTGAAAGTCTTTGGGATATAATAACCTTAAATTTACGTGCTTTATTTACGTGAATATATTCTTGTGTATTTTAATTATTTAATTTATTGTTTAACTTGTGATGAAATTGTATAAAATATTTTCTAAAATATTTATCTACTTATTTATCTATTTTCTGGGAATACGTTGCTAAAAACAATTGTATTTGGTTAACAATTTTTGGTTGTTAATATAAATATACATATATACATATATATATTTGGTATGAAAGTTTTACTCTTTATTTCATACATATTTCATCTGCATGATTAAAATATATATATTATGTAATTAGTTAAATTAGTCTTTATTGTTTAGCATTAATGAGTTAAGTATTCGGAAACTTCTAGAAGGTTCTAGAAGGTTCAAGAATATTATGGATGGTGGTAGAATATATTCTAAAGAGGGTGACTCTAGAATGTTCAAGAGTATTCTTATAGGAGTATTCTAGAATAGATGCATCTAGGATCTTCCAAAGGGTTCTTGTATGTACTTGAAGATTCTAGGTTTTTCTACTATGTACATGTAAATTCTAGAACCCTCCATTTGAGGAGGTTAGAATATTCTAGAATTAGGAATATAAATACTCCATTAATTCATCTCACCTTTCCCCTCCCCTTTGGCCAGCTATATAAACAGCCTTTAGGCTGATTTGTTTCTAAATTTTTCCTCTCTCACAACCTCACAAAATATACTCAAAGTTCTAGTATAGTTTTGGGAGTTTTTCCTTGGTGATCTTTGAAGCAATTTCGGTGAAATCTAGTGCATATACCTCATCATTTTTCAAGGTAACTAACGTTGTTTCCTACCTAGAAATCATATAGTTTAGGATTATATTTTAGGGTTGAAATCATGTTAAAATGGATTAAAACAAACTAGGATGAATTTGTTTAATTGTTGTATGAATTTTGAATTAGAGTATGAAATTATGTGAATTTACCTTTCTGATTTTTCGTGTGAAATATGGAGATTTCCAGAATTTATTCTTGTGTACTTTTGTGTGAAATTTTATGATTTATTATTTTTGGTATTATATGCATAATTTTATTTATTATGATGATTGTTTTGAGAAATTTTGTACAAATCTATTCCATGAAATTTTCGTGTGATATGTTAGGTTATATAATCTGATTTTTCATCCTAGAATAATGGTTTATGATTTATGTTGGTAATTTATTCAATAAGTGGTTGTAAAAAATTGTTTTATGAATTATTTGGCGAATTTCGCTTTAGTCCAATTTCTAGGTGAAATGCTGCCCAAATTTTTAGTGATATCATGTTATATTTCTAGCTTTAATATATTCTGGTTTTATGGGTTAATTTCATGATTTTTAAGGTTAAATCATGCTTAGTTGTTGAATTGATGAATTTAAGATTTATTGAATTAATTTAGTAATTTGTAACGATGCTAGTGTAATTATTTTCTGGAATAATCAAGCTGCTGGCCGTGTGGTTTGGGAAAGTGTTTAGCATGTTTCTAATCTTGTTTTAGGCTTAAATTATGCTTGGTTATGACCTTGATGAATTATAGAATTAATTGTGTAAATTTAATTATTTTTGAGCTTGATTTGGTGATTGTTCTGTTGATGTATTAATCTGGACAGCAACTTTGTGTGGTCTAAAATGACATTTTATTGATGTATTTTGACCCTTAATCATGTTTTAGATGGTTACTAATTAATAGGAATTATTTGGGTACAAGTTTGAGTTGAATTGGTATTTTTTTATGATGAGTTTGTCTAAATAGTTTGTTGCTTATTTTGAGTGTGGAAATGATTAAAATATCATTTTGGAATTTAAATTTTATTAAGTAGTACATGTTAATGGTGGGAGGATTATGGGAGTTGTAATATTGGGTTTTATCGGTAATTAAAGTGGGATTTGGAATGAGTAAATAAGAACAATGTATTTTATCATACATGTGTCTAGGAGGTTATTTATAATTGTTAGTTGGAGCCATTGGACTGCGGGATTCAATAGTTAGATCAGTTGTTTTCTTGGACTGCGGGATCCGAGACATTTATTTCACCTGGGTTAATTGTTGTCGTCCGGGAGGTCTGGAGGTGTAAGTCCATATTTTGGGCATCCATCCGGCACCGGGAGATCTGGCCAATCTTAGACACAATCGACTTTGTGTTGATTGTTGGTAGTGTAAGTCCATATTTTGGGCATCTACCTGACAAACCTTAGGAAGTGGTACTGCGGGATACCACTAGCGATCGTTCCATCTACAATTACAAATGCCTGTGTTTATCGTTGGTAGTGTAAGTCCATATTTTGGGCGTCTACCTAACGTACTTTAGGAGTGGTACTGCGGGATACCACTAGTGGTCATTCTGTCTTCAGTACGTGTATTGATTTGGGGAGTTGGGATTTAATTATGTTCATAACACTTATCTGTGAATTTGGGTTCTTTTGTGTTATAACAACTTTATTGAGATGTCATTGGAGTTCTTGTCTTTTGGATGAAGCATATGTTTGTTGTAATGTTGTATTGTACTAATTGGTTCTGCAGGTGGGTTATGGACGAGGTTATGGTAAGTGGTGGTTGTTTGTATTGAATGACATGAATGCCTCTTGTTATTTATGGATACTGATTTGACTCCCTGATCTATGATTCTGAACTTGTGTTTTCTATGTTGGGGAGAACTGTTAGTTACTCGCCACTGACAGTGGAGTTGTATTCATTTTGTTTTCAGATGCTGACTAACCGCAGGATTGTAAAGGTTGGGCGGTGTGTGTGTGTGAGGATTGGTATTAGGGATCCTTTCCATTAGTTTAGCCATCCCAGTTTGTATGGTACGGCCAGAATTCCCTAGTTTATGATTCCTGTTTAGGTAGTTTCGATTTCTAGACTCATGTATAGGTGTTCATACCTTGTACTTTGGACTTGTAATTGTATTGAACTTTCTTTAATCGGACTTTAATGATTTCTTTTAGGTTATGTTTTCTTAGAACTTAAGTGGCATTCCCGTCTAGTGCCCTATCTTCCGCTTGTATCCTCTGTTTTTAAGGACGGGGTGTTACACTACTGGAGTATATTAAGTATAATATATCTTGATACATGCTAATCATTATTGGACTTTTATACTCTTCTGGAGCGTTTTTATATAATAATAGCTAGCACACACATTAATTTATACTCCTTTTGACTTTCTTACTTTCGTAAAATTGAAGTTTACCATGCTTCAGGCATGTTTTAGTTTCATTAACAACTTGATGTTGTCATTCTATATATAACATCAAATTAATTGGAGCATTTTAAACTAGTATATAATCAATGATATTTATTCATATATCCACCTTCAGGATGGTATATATCGTTTTAAATATTATCATGTAGCCACATATATCAAATAAATCATTGATATTTAAGTTAGTTTAATTTGCCGATACCAAACTGACCATTAATATTAATATATTATTCATGTGCAAGTATTACATAAAATAAATGAATAATATAAAGTATCTCCCTCTAATCCTTGCATATGGAGGTATAAAATTAATCTAACAACCTTGAAATCTCTTGTATATATATATATACACAAAGCATGTATCAAACAAAGCAAAATTATTCACTTAAAATTACATGGTAGTTAAAAATAACCACCAAAAGTGAAACATTATGTAACTCATACATAAACCTTTAATTGTTCCACATAACCCTTTAATTGTTCCACAAATACACAAATTATACAAAATTATTCTTATATTTTTGTAACACCCTTTGGTAATAGAAAATATAATTTTCCATAAGCAACTACGTACCAAACAAACAAAATTAATTAAGAATAATATTTTATCATTTCGACTTGATTTTCAAGAATATCGATCATTCAATATCAATCATTCCTCCACTATTAACTAAGAAAAATATAAAAGATAAAATAATGCATGCAACATATTATGCCGTAAAGATGTAAATCATACTTTAATCTCTTTATATTATGCAAAATATGTTAATATAAAATTTTAATTTATCCATGTATAGTAGTAAAAGCAATTTATCATAACCACCAATACATCAAAAGGGGTATTGAATTTTCATGTACACCAAAAGGTGTAAGGAAATTACCATTCATCTAACCAAATATATGTAAAATCAACATTGTAAAATAATAAAAAAAATTTAACAATTGTAATTAATAACAATCTAAATTGTTATAACTTTACAACTTGGGTAAATTGCAAACAGAAAAATCAAAATTAGGCAACCATACATATTGTAGTATTTCAAAGTCTAACTTCCAGAAGAAACCCATAGGCAACCATACATATTGTAGTATTTCAAAGTCTAACCTTTTGCCCTCATAAATAAAAGAAACTATGGAAACTAATTTCCAAAACAAATATGCATGCAAATGCATTTATATAACCGTAAAGATAACCATGCATCATGCTCCCATACAAAAATTAGTAACAAACCAAATGCAAAAACCAACAAACCATGTAAATGCTTGTTTCTTCTTAGTGCACTAGCAAAATGCTTTCATGCATGCAAATAAAATGTAGTGATATGCATGCATATTAAACGTGGCCAATTACACATTGAAAGTCTTCCATTATACTTTACCCTTGAATATTCACCATATCCAAAAAATCGTCAAAAGAGATGAATCTTTTCATGAAACACCATCCAATTAATCACTCTTTTAAAACCCTTAAACTTTTAATTCATAATTATTGTTATTTGTAATTCTCCAACCATGAAAATTCTTTTGATTTGCAATTACCAAATGGTAGAACAAATCGTGCTGATAACGTGTTATAAATAAGATAATACAATAAGGAGAGAATGTAAAGAGGGAAAACCATATAAGTCTATCTATTATTCCATATGTAAGTTACATATATATACCTGTCCAAAAGGTACAATGATTCCAAAGGACATAATGATTCCAAGTGATACTATTATTTCATGGACATCCATAATTATTTCATAACATATTATTATTAATATATTAATATATTATTATGAAAAATGTTTTTTTTTTAGATTTAGGGTGAGTTTACTTCAACTGAACTGAATACAGCTGAAAGTAGTATTTTATAAGAGAAGGAAATTGAAAGATGAATTGAACTGAATTAAATTAAACGGAACTGAATTTAAGCTGAAGTAAACATGCCTTTAGGTGGGGTGGTTTTGACAAGGTCACAGTATGTTCCAAAGTTTTTTTTTTTTGTTTTGATGATCACAGTATTTTCCAAGTTACTCTGAAGCTTAAATTAATGAAGAAAGACCTTAAGGAGCTTAACAGAAGATGTTATGGAAATGTGAGAGCTGCAGATCAGGATTCTTATTCACTAATGTAGGAGGCCCAGAGGAAATTGCATGATAGTCCCACTAATACAACCTATATCCAGGAATGTCTTTCCTTAGACAAACTAATTTTTTTATGTTAAAATGACCGGTGTTGTTTGTTTGCCTCAATTTTCTATAGTAAATCAAAATTTCTAGAAAATGCAAAAATACATTGTTGTTTGATTAACAAAAAAAAAGTAAGAAATGGGGGAAATTGAAATTCCTAGGAAATTACAATTCCAACATAATGTAGGAAATTATTTACTTAATCCCTCTTAGGTAATTCAAAATTCCTAGGAAATATAACTTCCCACATTTTAACCAAACACAATTAGCTAATTCCTATGAATTTAACAAGGGAAGTTAATTCCCATAATTTACAAATTACCATGGGAAGTTTTTTCAAATCTCTTATACCTCGTAAATATATTGCAAATTGAGTAATGATTTATTTTTCTAAAGATTTATTATTTATGAATACATTTTGATTAATTTTACAATTAATTGTACTTGCGATTTTTAAATTTATGATTACTTGTTTTAATAAAGGTTATTAATGATTTTAAAAATCAAATATCATTAGGGAAGATTTTAGTACACATATGACAAGATTGTCCCCAACTTGACTAACAATTATGAAATATGAGTAAGCGTAGTGTGATAATTCACTTGGACACTGTCGCGACCTCAATCCTGCCCTTTTATAATATAAATCATTTCTATAAAGCGATGAAAGTTGTGGCTCATCAGAACAGAAATTAACATTGTGGTTAACGCAAGTGGAGAATGGTTAACAGAGCCAGTGGCAGATGCAGTGGTGGTCCTGGTTGGTCCAGTGACTCAATAGGGACCACCCGAAATTTTCAGAATTTTTTATAATAGGGTATACTTACTTTTAAAATTGATGTTAGTTCTCCCCGTTGTTACGACTAGTGTCGATATAATATTTTTTAGTATGACGATCGTGAAAGATAAATTTCGTAAGAGCATGAGAGATCAAATGTTGAATGATTGTTTGATTACTTATTTACTTTTCTAAGAGTGATTTGTTTATCGATGTTAAGATGAATGATATCATAAATAGATATTAAACATGAAAAGTTGTCATGAACAATTGTAATACGCTAAAAATTGCCCCATTAACTTTGGTACACATTAATGACGAACTTAAATTATGTCCAAAAAGTAAATGTTTCATGAAAATTTTTGGACTGTCATTAGAATTTTAAAATATCCCAATAACAAACCCAAACTCTATTAAAATTGACTCATTTATGAAGGTATCATGACACGAAAAATCATTTACGACCCACATTTCTAGGACGGGATCACATTTTTACAACAGAAAAAATCATTTATCGCCTTCTTTTTTAAGATGGGGTCATATTTTCATGACGAGAATTCTCGTTGGAAATCGCATCTTTTCTAGTAGTGATAGTTTTATATACTATTTGTTTGTAACATTTAATTTGGAGATTCGTACGACTTTCGGCTTGTAAGATGGATTTTTTTAAGTACTATTTGGTTGTAATATGATTTTTTTTTTAATATTATTTTGATTGAACTTAATTATGAACTAGACCCTAATTTTTTTTAACTTTGGCATATGATCAATCATTTATGGTGACCAACCATCTCTGAAATCCTGAATTCGCCATTGAACAGAGCCAAACCTAATATGTAAAGAATTTGTTGATTGTTTCAATGCTTTCATGAATACTAAGGTGTCGTTTGGTTGACACAGGAAATGATTTACTGTAGGAAATTGCGATAAATGTGAATTTATTTCCCTCATAAATTTCTTAGGAAATGTATATATGTACTTGGTTGTCACATGGGAATTTATAATTTCCATAGGAAATTAAACTTACCAAGGGGGGTCATGATGAGTAATTTCCTACATGTTGGAAGAATTAAATTTACGCGGAAATTTGAAATTCCTATGGAAGTGCAAACCAAACACAACTCCTCATTTGCATTTCCTAGGAAATTATATTTCTATGAAAATCTCTTCCAACCAAACAACACCTGCAAGAAGCTAAATATGAAAATAGTTTAACAAGGAGGCAGGTTGGATCAAAAGCTTAAAAAGATGCTAAACATGGAATTTACTAATTCAAAATTAAAGAGGCGGTCTATTCCAGAGCCTAAGGCCCCTGGAGTGGATGGTCATGGTAGCTATTTTTTAAGTAAGTATGGGATATCATTGGTCTTGATGTGACTCAAGATGTAACACACATATCCTTGGGTGAACAGGAGCTCACTAGTAGAAATTGTCTTCTTTGGACCCCTAGCCTTCAAGGTTTTGCTTTGGAATAGAACCGAAGTCCTACCCAAAAGACCTATATTAGGTTGAGGTATCCATCTCTATATAAAGAAAACTTTGTTCTCCTCAACTTTCGATGTGAAATAGCTTTTACTCCCTTTCCCCACTCCTTAAAAGGGGGTCTGCGTCCCCGAAAACACTACAGGACACCGAAATGGACTCTGACTCCATATATAACACCCCTATCAAAGGGAGTAAAAGTCATTCTACATCGGAAATCTATAATCTGACTTGACAAAGTATTGTCCATCCTATGTATATTTCTAATAGTTAAGTCTGGTTTTTCTTGGTAAGGAAGATCGTTCTGAAGGATGCGAGAGCAAGTATCATACTGAGTTCTGGTTTGTCCATGTGTTACTATTGTTCGTCTCTAGACTCTCTACAAAGTGCTATAAAAATATTAAATTTTTACGAGGAATAATGATGCTAATAGTACGATATTTATATAGTTTACTTCTTATAATCCAATCTTTTGACTATATTGTAATAATACAACATTTATACTATACCCCAATTTTTCTTAAGCAAGCTAATTTTTTTACTTGGTATAATAAAGACATTATTATTTCAGACAAGTAGACAACCCATTGTTTTTCCATTACCCACACACACAAAAAAAAAAAAAAAAAAAAACCTGTTTGCTTTATTTTTCTAAGTTAGAATATATCGATTTGTTTTTAAATAAAAGAAATACTCCGTATATGTCTCAATGGTGTATTCTTACATAATAATCAAAAGGTTATATTATTAAAAGAATAACACAAAAATGTTGTATTATTAGAATTAATTTTTCCTTTTCATAATGTATAGTCAAGAATAAAGTTACAAACGAACATAAAAAAAAGATGGAGTGAACTTTTAGAAATGAAAGACAACTATTATTTTAATAAGTTTTATATAATATTTTAATTGAAAAACTAATTCCAAAGCTCAATCAATGTTTGTGATTTATTTGAGGCAATCACAATAAAGGTAAATTGGACCATGATATTAGAATCATCAATGCTATCAATTGGATGCCAATTTATGAAATTAGAATCATAAATTGTTATATATAAATTAAAAAAAAAATCCAAAAGTAACCAGCAAAATAGAATACCTAACTAACAAATTTAAAATGAAAGAGTAGCAAGTTATTGAAACAGTGAAATCAACAGCAGTTTTCCACATTTTCCATCTAGAGTCCAAGAGTCCACCAAATTTTGGATTCGCCTTGTAAGAGAAATCCACTGAATCCTTAAATTTGCACCCAACTATCATTCTATCAAGTTACCTTCATCATCCGACAAGTAAAATATCCTCCTGAGTGGGGCCAAACTTTCGTGCGCGTGGGCGCAGGAATGCAGCCAACCGAGCTGCAATAACCATGCCGAAGAAATAACAAGAAAAGGTTAAATTAGTTTCCACATTCTCTTATACAAAAGAAGAGGGGGGGGGGGGGAGCTCATACACAATGTTTAGGGAAAAACATGTAAAATGATAGTAGCCATTAAAAAGTAGAAGTATTTATTTAGGAGATGACAAAAACAAGGGTAAAATAGCTATAAAAAAATGAGACAAAAGTGTAGAATTAGTATGGGATCCAGATACTCAAAAAGGAAAGGTAGCAAGTAAAATAAGGCACCCATACAAGGAAAATGTAGTAGCTAAATAAAGACGGAGGGAGTTCCAAAAAGGCATGGTGAGGGGGTAAACGAGAGAAGTTTGCAATGGGGTGGGGGTGGGGGTGTCGAGTTGGTCGTTAGACATGACACTCCATCGTAAAATTAGTTTACATTCAAATTTTTGAACTCAATCTCGTACACAACAATAGAAAAGGAGACGAGAACGACAGTTTGTATCAGTTCAGTTACCTAGCGCTTGGTTATGAAGATAAATAACCGTTGGTGACATACTAAGTAGAGCTAATCATCTCTTGTGTCTTCATAAATTTGTTTGTAATAGCTTCCCAAAATGCAGGGATTGCTATATCATCTGGTACTTCCTTAAATGAAGGCAAGTAGTTTACATCCACTATCACATGATCTCCTGTAACTTCCTGAATCTGTAAATGGACGAAAACTACAACGTTTTAGGAGTAGTTCCCCCTAAATCAACCATGAATTTTAAAGACAAGACATAAATTTTGCTCTAAGATTCTACTATGGAAAATAAGGAGGTTCTTGGCCCTTGCACCACTTTTATAATCTTTATAAATATTTTATAAAAGTTAATCTACCCACAAATAAACTATATAGTATACCCCACAGAGATTGACATTAATGTTTAGTGGAACCAAATTCAATAACCTAATAAATATTACCTCCGTTTTTTTAATTTGCTCACTTGGTTTTTCATCAAAACCAAAAAACTGATAGGGAGTAGGAGAAAAGAATAAAAGATGATTAAAAATTGTGCACAAAAGTAAGTGGGAGAGTATGGAAAAGGGACTTGAGAACCATAGAGTTATAAATGTAGAAAAATAAAATTTTACTATATTTAGGTGATGTAGGAAGTGAGCAAATTAAAAAAGAACATTCCAAAAAAGAAAGTGAGCAAATAAATAAATAAATAATGGAGTATGTGGTTACTTGTCCATTTGGTAGACAATTAGACATAGCCTTCTTCCTCACCTTCCTAAAATAAATATTAGTTTAAAAATCAGCAGGAAAGCACAAAATTAAGGTCTTTAAGTACTCACAACTACATCAAAGCCAAAGATGGTAAGATCAAGCTTTTTCCTAAGCCAATGTGCAGCATTTTTCACTAGCTCAAGGTCAACAGCATCATCACTGAAATGATTCTTTTCAGCAGTGGGTAAAGACTTCAAGCTGTGGAAGAAAATCACTTAGTTAATAACAAGGAAATTAGCTTTTTAAATTGCAAACTTAAGGGTTGGAAAAAACACAATACAAAGAACTACTAGATGAATACCTATCAAAAACTAGAGGCTTTAATTGATTTGCTGGGGTCATTTTCATTAACATATCTCCATTAGGTGTTGACTTCTTGACTGCGTGGAAAACTTTTTTACCAAGGACATAGAATTTGAAAAGTGTGGACGAATGATCTATATATTCCTGCAAAATCCAGTCTCAGACTTCAGGTTAGAGGATGACAGAGATGAACTATTACCATACGAAATAAGTTATGGATATCTAAATTCTTGCTATAGGATATTTTATTCCTTACTATGATCGATATGAGATAACATGCTAAATCCATGAGTCAAAGTAAGAATATAAAAACACAAATAAAACACCAGTAACAAAAGTTACAGGGACCTCATGACATCAGTTTTTTGAAAATTAATTGTAAAGCTCTGAAATATCAATAAGTTTGTTGTGGCTGTTGCGATGGATCAAAGAAATTGAAAAACAGAAGATGAATAGAAGAAATAACCAATCAAAGTCAACAAAGGAATGAAAGTGCAAGAAAGCAAACAGAATAAACATAGAGGGAAAACAAAAGAGGAAAGAGGGAAGAGGAAGGCTGGTGAAATGATACCAGTTTTATGTTGTGATAGTGATGATACATAGCACCTACCCTGTATTGCTACAATCTTCGAAAGTTAACAAAGATGTTTGACAGATCTTGAAACTGGTTATTGGATTAAGTAGCTTAATGGTTTTGGATCTTGGCTGGTGAAAATGCAGTGATTTACAAAGATGAAGGTGGTGCTAAAGATAATTTTGAAGTAGCAGTGTGTTGATAGTTGATCAAATCAAAATAACGTAAGTTTCCTCATATAGGCAGTTGCACCCATACTCATTAACAGTAAGTGTTCAATTTTTTATTATTCCCTTTGCAATTCTCCTCCCCCAGAATAACTTAAGAGAAATCTTGAGCTATGCTCAGATGGTTGAAGACGAATCACCCTCAATTTTCCAAGAAGATCACGCCTGATCGAGCAATTTTGCCCGAAGTATCGAGTGAACTTTCACGAAGGCAGTTACCTATCATTTTCTAGAATTTTACTGAAACTATATATAGAAATTGTAACCTAGATCGGGGGAGGAACCTTACTAGTTTATATTTTCTCTATTAATCCCTCCGTCCCAAACTATAAGCAACATTTGGCCCAAAAAAAAAAAATTAGTCAAATGTTGCATTTAATTTGGGGAGGGAATATTAATTTTCACTCTAGTTCTCTTTCAAACTCTAGAATTAATTTTTAGTTCATTGACTTGGTATCAAAACTTGTAAGTTGGATGTTCTTGAATATTTTGGAGCAACAATAATAGGTAATTACTTTTGTTCTTTGGTCTCTTAATTGACTTTTATTCAAATTCAATTACTTACTCCGCTCCATAATTATTGCAACGTTTGCAATTTGACACTATTCACGGTCACTCACATAACTAGTTTTTGTGCTTTATACGTATAAAAAAATATAGTAATGTGGGATCTCATTGGATTCGTCTCAATGTGCAATTTATTAAAATTTATTCTTTATAATTTTTGATAAAACGTAACTAAAGGTATTAAGACTATGAATTATGCATTGACAAGCGTGAAATTACAAACTTTGCAAGAATTATGGAGCAGAGGAAGTATGTTTTTTATTACAACCTTCGCTAATTTTTATGTGCAACGATTAAGCATTTTTCTTTTTTATGTGCAACGATTATGCATTTTTCTCTCTACTTTATGTTACATCGTTGCACATGAATATTATCAGTGTAGTAGTTAAAATATGTGGGAGTATTCCATCACTAGCGTGGGGGTAATTTATGGGATTATTCTTGATGAAGTGAACTTAAAATAGTTATTTGCTTCGCTCCTGATTATTGTTATTGGTTTTATTGTCTTTGGATTTTACTTCGGTTGGATTAAATAGATTGAGGTAAAAACTGTGTCAGTAGAACAAACCTAGTAACCGTAAGAGCCTACTAAAAGAATGAAGTTCTACGGGATTTTAACTTGAATGTCGTAGTTCACCGGGTAATAACTTTTTCAGTCTTGTCCAACTTATAGTTGCATTATGGCGATCCTTTGCTCTAGGTTTTAGATATTTGATTGAATTCTCTTCCATTTAATTATTTCATGTTTTAGTTTTTATTTTTTCTTATTTCCAAGGTCTTTTACTCTTTTCCATAGATAGTAGTGACTACTTGCTGTCTCCCGGTGGGTACAATACAATCTTGACTTTCCTTGTTACATTTAATCCATAAATTATGTACATGAGTGCACAATGAATATCATGGGCATGCACCTACATAATATTGAACATTGAAGACATTCCTGTTTTATATTTAGACTACTTAATTTTATAAAATAAGTGTATTAAAAATAAAATCTAAATGTTCTAAATGCATAACATAAATGTTCTAAACATATAGCATATCTATACACCCGGATATAAATGTTCTAAACATAAAAGCAGGAAAAAAATTTCATGCTACTGTTGCTAGGTTATTTTTTAATAGTTGTGCGATAGCCTTGTTAGAGAGACATTCAAGATACACCCGGATATAACTAACTTCCCAATTTCTCTCTCCTTGTATAGTCAATCGGAAAACCACCTAAACAATCCCATTATGTTTGAAAACTACATCGACATTCCTCTTCAATATTCCTCAACCTCCACCCCAGATTGAATAATGTAACATAATAAGATGCAACAACTGTGATGATGAGAATTAATAAGTTGTAGATTCTTTGTCACCTGAATTATAGCTGGAAGGGGCACTTCAAGAAGCTTATAATCTTCAAAAGTAAAGACAATTGCCTGTAAAAATGTATGATATCAGAACAACACTAGTCGCATTTATAAAAGGAAAAAAAAAAAGAACATCAATAAACTCCAAATGAGCAAATTGTGGATTTATTACAGGAAAAGGAATGAGAAAACCATGTATTCACAAAGTTGTCTTATGCTTTGGGTTTAGAATCCATCTTGACTCTTAGGTCAAACTTCTACAAATTTATCTTTGTATTACATATTAATTTTTCCAAATTCTTCATTTGAAGAAGGGACTGAAAGGAAAGTCAGAAATGCAATAGCAGAGTAGGATTGTCAAATTGACAATTGTTCTGTAGACCAAAACAAAGCTTAATATAGAGCATGCCTGTAACCACCAAAACAAAAATCAGGAAATGAAAAAATGACAAAAAAAAATATGTCCTCAAATCTCAATATTACTCGCAACATAAAAAAGAACTTGGTATAAAACGGGGAAGTTAAAGATAGGTTGGGACTAAATTTCAAGCAACTTATTATGCAATAACTAAAATTAAAGCAACTTATTTCGCTTTTCAAAGACAGCTAAATTTGAAAAAATTTGAGAGCAATTTATTATGCAGTGGACAAGGTGTTCTCCACTCTCCAGCATCATGTTCATGGGCCTGCGGAAATGATAGTATGAAGATCTTGCAAAAGATTTATTTTTAATCCTGTATAAAGGTGACAGGAGAAAAAACAACTAAAAGAGTTTCGATGGGTCTTGCAAAAGATATATTTTTCATCCTCTATAAAGTATGGTTTTGGCAATATTCTCATTATCACGAAACACAAACAGTAAAAAGTTTAGCTAAAACAAAGTATGAAAATGAGGTGTATTTAGAGGTCCAACCTCTACAGCTGGAACTCAGCTGATTGGAAGAGGGGTTTGGGGCTGAATTACCTAAAATTGAAAACGATGGATTCTTCCGAAACAATTGCTCTTTGAGGATGTAAAAAGAAAAATTCATCCAAAATTTGCCAAATTGTACCATAAAAAATAAAAAAAACACTGAAAAACCGTATCATATCACTATCTTTTCTTCACGTCTTCTAATAAAATCAGGGATAATTGTCAAACACTCATCAACTAGCAATATAAAGTCCATTCACATAGTCAGTTTTCACAACACCAGTTTATCATTTAGCATCTAATTGGATGTGACGGAATGTTAATGTTTAAACCACAATTGTAAACAATAGTAAATCAAATTCCAAGGTTGCAGATATGATTTTCCTCAATTACTCAGAATTAAAATTTGGCAAAATAAAATCAGAAAAAAAAATAAAAAAATTGATTACCATACTGTGAGCACTGGATAAACCACAAGCAACTTGAGGCTTCACTATGCTTGGAAGGGATACCTTAGCCTCCAACAGTCTTTCTGTCAAATTAGGATCATTATAACTGTCAACCTGGACTTCAACCCACAATCATTAGAGTAAACTCTACTAAACAACATACGTCCAATAATTAATAATGATTCAAATTTTATGTTGCATCAGGGAATCTTTCATCAGAAAGGGAGGAAAACAAAAAACTGAGGAAAGTATTAAAAAAAAAAAAAAACTGTTGAAAGTAAATTATGGATATCACCCAAGTATGGAGCTATTTTAGCATAAAAATCTATAACAGCTAGAAAATAAATCTAACACCATAGCATTGAAAAGCGAAAAAAAAGTTCAGAATATATAGGATATAAAATATTTTTCTTATTTGAATTTCTTCAATCATGGGTTTAGCATCATCTTACAAACTAGAGGAAGCACAGACAATCAAGGGAAGCCGCAAGTTCCAGCTAAGTTACTTACATCACTAAGTACAAGTAAAACTGCTTCTGGAGAGGAAAGAACTTATAAGCGAGAAAATTGGGATTGCTAACCAAATACATACTTGAACCAAGCGGAAGGTATGTCATTGGGCCTAGGGATGGCACATGGGTAAAATTTGGTAGATTCTACACCCCATCCTGCAAAGATGGAGCAGGGATAAGTATGACTTTGGTGGGTGGATGTCAAAAGTAAAATCCATCATGCGTAGTGGGTAGGGGTGGATTTTGGTTCATACTCGTTCCATATCCACCTGCCCACCCCACATTCGCTCGCCCTATCCCATATTCAGCTATTAATTTTAATACATACTTTCTATCCCCCGCACCCCCGCCCCCCAAGGTGAAAATTCAAAATTAACCCCTACTTGGCCAATATACAAGAAGTTTTCAATAGAGGATTCACTATAATGCCTCTTTCAATATAAAGTACTTCCTCCACTCCATATTAGTTGCAACGTTGGCAATTTGGGCACTATTCATAATCACTTTTATAATTCACTTTTGCGCTTTATATATGTAAAAAAATAGTCATGCGAGATCTCTTTTGAATCGTTTCAATGTGTTCTTTATTGTGATCTAATTTTTATAATTTTTGGTAAAACGGAATTAAAAATATTATGAATATAAATTATATATTGACAAGCGTGAAAAATAGAACTTTGCAAATAATATGGAGCGGAGGAAGTATAATTTAGTTTAGTGGATATTAGAAAATAGAAAGTGGATATTCATTAAAGTAGTGGGTTGTGGAGATATATGTTCACTTGAATGGTGGAGAGGAGGTGGATTTAGGCTTGTACCACATGAGTGGGGATGAATTTTAGATTTATACCCACCCTGGGTGGTGGGTAGAGAAATTTTAGGTGGAGGGGGGGGGGGGTTATGGGGTATCCGCATTCGCCAGCCCCATTTGCCATCTCTATTTGGTGCGTGTGAGGGGTATTGAAATTCCTATCCCCATCTGCGGTAAGAATTTTCATCTCCATTCCCATCCATGTGATGGATATAAGACATGTACCCATCCTTGCTCCAAAAAGGTACAAACTAAACCTATCCCCGCCCAATCACCCAACTGGGTACCATCCCTGCCTCATTCCCACTTTCCCCCGACCCCATCCCCACCTCACTATCCACCATCAATTTTTTTTTCCTTATCAAAGAAAGCATATACAGGTATAAAATATTTACTTCTTTACAAAACTCTCTGAAACGAAAAATTCCACCTAATAATCTTAATAACAAAATCCAAAAATTGCAAACTACAATAATGAAATATTATAACAAACTACAACAATCTAATACCATGAATTTTTTTTTTTTGCATTCAAACTTTTATAAATGTTTGGCTATTTAAGTGGCAGCCTGGCTGGTATGGTGAGGCAGGCAGGGATGGGGCAGGTAAAAAATGAAACCCCATCCACATAGTGGCTACATTTTTATCCCAAACCCCGGCCCATACCCATCAAATTTGGTGGGCTAGTCTCCTATTTCACCCACCCCACTGACTTCCCCACTTGGCCAAGTTATAAATGCAATTTTGTAAGGCTATGTTTTGCTTCTAGCCTTCTACTTATCAGGTAAGAGATGGAAGAGGAAGAGGGATCAGACAAGAGGACAATACTGGAGAATCCACCGGTGATAAAGAAGACGCCACCAACGATGATGCGGGGGGGGGGGGGAGCAAGAAATGGAGACGCGAAGGAGGTTAGGAATGAGGGGTTAAGGTCCCTGTTCACCTCTAGAGCATGATTGAATCCACCCATTATCTCCCTTGATATTTTTTGCCTTCTTTTGATTACAGACTAGACCCCCGTTGGTGAAATATCTGTTGGTGGAAAATAAACAACTAAATCATTGTAATTCTCAATAAAAAGCCCAATTATGTTTAATTTTAGAAAATATAATTTTAAAACCACTAGTAGCACTAGCACCGACTGGAGTAACATCCTATTAGATAAACACCTCTTATTTTTAACCCAGTGTGCATGTCAAACCATCATCATTACATAGCTGTAATACATGGGATTTTGGACGCCACACAAGGACAGTGGATGGCCAGCTTGTTCACTCATGTAGCAGGGGAACCAAAAGGGTCCATGGAATTAAAACTCGGCCGTTCCGTTACGTAACGGCCGTTCTGTAACCTGTTTATGAGTTGCCGATACGCAAAATGCCGTTATAACACTGAGAGTTGGAATTCACACAAAAATCGCCGCGATGGCGTTCCGTAACGGTAAAACGCCCGTTCTATAACGCATTTTTGCAAGAAATGCCCGTTTTTTATAAAATAAAATAAATATTAAAGAAGAAAAGGCTAAGAGAAGCCATACTTGTACTTTGCAATAGTTAAATTTTTAATAAATAAGTTGGGTTATTAATAAATTTTAATAATAATAACTAATAATATTTTTTTTACATAATGTGATACGAAAACAAATAAGAATGAATGAAAATTGAAAAAGCTTAATATTGAACTTATGTGATTTTTTTGATAACATTCACGACGCGACAACCGCGAAACGTTCTTTTTTGCCGTTACAAGCGATTCCCGCGACAACGCGACCGTTTCCGCGAACGTGACCGCGATTTTTTTCCATGGAAGGGTCGCCTTTCCCAAGTTCCAAGGATGCCAAACAGGAATTTTATTTTAAATTTGTTGTAAAAATTTAACAATTATTTTTGAGAAAATTTGTGAGTTCTTTTTAAGTTTTTTACAGGAAAATATTAAGAAACCTTGATCGTACAACACAAAAGAAAGCCTAAGGCTAAAACGTTTTCAGATGTGGTAAGATAGATGGATCCCACACCTCCTATATTTCAAGTAACTATGTAACATCACCAAGTGCAGCTTACCCTGATATGCAGGTTGACGACTTGATTGACCGGGAAAGAGCACTGGGATGAGGAATGAGGAGTTGAGAGCCAATAAAATAAAAATGGCATCATACAAGACTGAAAAAGTGGCTACCACTTTTTTCAAACAAGTGACCACTTAATCACTTAAAGAGGTCAAGTATTTGGACAAATATGCAGCAAACCGAGTCCCACCCAGGCATGTTAAAAAGAAATCATGAATTCTTCCTCTCGAAGATTTTAATCTGACCTATCCATAGCTAAATAATAAGAAAAGCAACGTGCGTAGGGGTCTAGTGCCCGAGTGACGCAATCTAATCAGCAGACCGGTTGGCTTCCCGAAAGATGTGCGAAGAAGAGGCCGTAGCGAAGTCCCGAAGAATAGTTCTAATATTATCCATTAGAAGTTTTGTCTTCAAAGTCCTTTGTTGTAAGAATTTATTTACGGAGGAATCATAATGTTATGTGGACATTTAAAGCACTAATAAAAGTTGGTTGAGATAGTAAGTGCATGACCTTCAATTGTAAGAGGTGATAGAATCTAGTTCTAAGCATAATTTATTTTGTTAAAATGATGTGACATGCTTATGTGACGCACATGCTTTAGAGTGTCACACATACAATCTTACGTGGCAAAATACGATGTCAAGAGCACCTTTTAATATATTGTATAGATAGTTATAGATATACCCTCATACAATGCATGATTTTGACAAAAAAAATATACACATTTTTCTATTATTCGTATACATTATTATGTAAGAAGTATATTGTAAACATGATTGTTGAAAAACAAAGTGCAACAAAATTAAACCATGAAAATCTTAATAAAGATTCAATATACTCCCTCCGTAAAAATATTAACTGCAACGATTTGACATTTTTTCTCTCTATTTTATGTCAAATCGTTGCAATTATTTTTTTTTTTTTTACAGAGGGAGTAGAATATAGTTATAGTTGAACTTTAACTAATTAAAAAATACTAATATTTAAACACAAATAAGAGTATGAAATTTCATTAACATAAGGATAAAACTTTGGAAGGGAAAATATTGCAAAAGAAACTAACAAAAATAGAGAAAGTTTTTAAAAAGGAAAAAAAGTTGAGGAGCATGTGATAGCTTTGTGGTTGAGCTATCCGGCTTTCACCCAAGTGGTGAGGGATTCAATTCCACATAAGTCATAACCCTTTGCTTGAGGATTTCCCGCTTTACCCTCCCTTTCAAGTGCAAGGGTCGATCATTTGTTCAGGTTAGTAACCTAGTATCAGCCAATGAGCTAGTGGATTCATTACCATATCGAAAAAAAGGGAACAAAAAGTAAAATGAAGTTTTTGGGGGGAAAATAGAAGTTGATACGTGTCAAATGATGATGTTAGTAGGTTTTTTAAATAATAGTTATAAATTATAGATGGATAAAAAAACTCATTCCTCAATTCCTCATTTCCTCCTCTTCAAAGAATGTGTGATTGGATCCCATACTAACAACAAAGCCAATATTTAGGTGCATTAAGTTACAAAAACTTTTATTCCACAACTACAGACACGCTTTCTCGTTCTTTCTTATAATAGGGGGCTCCCACAAGGGAAATTAAAATGTTTATCAAGGATTCACATGAAATCAAAGCATTAAGTTCATTCTCCCAAGTGCTTGAGGCCTTTAACTAAAAATGCCAGTTATCTAACTTACCTTGAGAAAATGTGGACCCCTAATCTTTGAGCAGCCTTCATTATTAAGGTCCTCCAAACCAAGTAGAAGATATTGGATCTTGAGTCGATCCATAACAGGGTAAATATTATTGAACGGATCAATCACACAACAGCAAGGCTGATCTTCCAAGGCCCTGTATGTCAATATGCCAGAGAGCTACGTCAGCTAAACTGCATTGAATTCGTGAACTCAAAAGATACTTTTTATGCACATCTTAATCACTGTGGTAACTTTTTAAGAATATAGCACTCTCCTTTGCTAGAAAAAGTAGGTGTGCACTTGCGCATGCTTCGAATACACTAAAAAATAACAATTATTTCAACCATGTCTTGATGCAGCTATAAGTAACTTTGTGGGACAAAAGGGGAATCGACTATCATCATCGTTCCTCTATCATTAGAGAGCAGTTTAATGGCTCTGGGAATCAAGAGTACCAAATATTAAAAGACATATTCAACTGATAAATCTACAATGGCATGAAGAAACACTAGCCCACCAAGAACAACACAGAGAATATGGTTGTTCAGATACCTTCACAATTGGTCTCTTTGCTACAACCCATGATGCTGAAATTGACCAGGTTGACAAATAAGTCTAGAACATCAAATTATTTAGCAGCAACAAAAGCAAATATTGCTGAAATAAAGATGGGGAAGGTTTTGCGGCTAGGATAAAACAAAAGGCTTTGACATTCTACAGGAAATTAGACCAAGGGAAACTGATTCACACGATCAGAAATAGGCTTTAAAAGCATCCACTTATAATTCCTGTGACACATGCTATGCCTTTACCATACAATAATTGGATGAAGGGGGATAAGTGCTGGACAATCAATGATTCAAAAAAGATTTTCCAAGTCAAATCAAAACTTTAAATCATATCTTCTCGGAACCGAAAAAAATTGAAAACTCAAGATTTTTATAAAATTACCTTCTCAAGTCCTCCATGCCGTTCGTATAAGTAATTTTAGGGGAGAGTGACAAATTCAACTCAATAGAAACAATATCATCTGTCGCTTTATGAAGGATTACATCTGTTTCTTGCAATTGCAAAGGTAGGGACAACTCGAAACTGAGGGGTAGAAACATCAGTTCATGTTGGACTGAATATAATGGAAATGCACCTCTCTGCCAAATCGAACAATATGCTTCACTTAGTAAGTGGAAGAAAAAAAAAAATCGGTGCATGTCAATCCCAATTTCAAACAGCTATCACACAACACATAAAACCTATGGTCCTATGCTACACGCCCAATCTAGTGTAGAAAGATTATGTTCTGCAATAAATTTAATTGAGAACATTTGTAGCTGAAGCTTTGGGGTCAAGCAGAGGAAGAAGAAGAGTGGTGAGGCCCTCTAGCCATCAGCAGTATTGTGACGACTCTCTACCGCACCACACACAAACATACTCAGACATTAAATAAGCCTCCTTAAGGAATTTAACAAATCATAGCTAAGAAAAGGTTAGCATCAAAACTAGTATTATCCACTTCAAGGACTTGATCAGATAATCAGGTGAAAGCTATAATAACTCTTCAAATAATGATGGTAATCATTAGGCAATAGTTGACACAAATTAGCAGATTACCAAGATCTAAATCCATATCCATGATGTCAACTATTTAAAAAAGAAAAAAAAAATCACTACTCATTTTTAGTAGCAAGGCTCACAAATTGTGCAATCACAAGCCTATATTTCTCCATTGTGATAGAGGACTAGTGCAATCTCGTTACAAATTAACAGACGAAGGAATATATAGCATCTTTTGCCAAAGTTTGGGATGAAAGAAAATGCATATCATTAATTTTCTCGTGTATTCGAATCGAGGCACATTGTTTAACAGATCAGTTGATGCCACAGATGTCACTTCAAGAAATGCTGACTACTACTTTTCTTTAATGAAGAAGGTGGTAGAAGAAGGTGGACCAAGTATAGTTGTCCAGGTGGTGACGGATAATGAGGCAGCCATGAGAGCCGCAAGAAAGAAACTGATGGAAGAATTTCCACATCTGTATTGGACAGCTTGTGCTGCCCCTTGCATTGATCTTATTTTAGAAGACATTGCAAAAAAAGACTTCTATAAAGGAGGTTATTTCGGAAGCGAAAAAGATATTTACTTTCATCTACAACTAAACTTGGACGGTCAACTATATGAAAAGGTTTACTAATGGTTGAGAGATTTTGCGCGCTGGCATTACTCGATTTGCAACAAACTTTGTGTTATTAGAGAGCATTGTGAAGCATAGGACAGCACTTTGTGGAATGTATGAATCTCTTGCATGGTTGAGTTCTCGATGGGGTAAAATGTCGATGAAAATGCTTCAAAGGCCCGTGAACTTGTACTTGGAAATACGGAGAATGTAGTTAAATTTTGGACCAAAGCAAATGAAATTCTAAAAATAATGGAGCCTCTTTTAAGGGTGTTAAGGCTTGTTGATGGAGACGAAAAGCCAACCATGGGTTTCATTTGCGAGGCTATGGAACGAGCATAGTTGGCTTTTAAAAAATAGTCTCTATTATAAGACATATTGGAAGATCAGGAATTTCAATTACATCATGATCTGCATGCAGCTGGGAAATATAATTAAAAATTTAAAACACAAAGTTTGTTTCCATTTTTAATTACTACCTCCGGATCGCAATACTCGCTACATAAGTACGTGATACAGACTCTTAGGCAAAAAATGGATTTAAAGAGAGATATAGAGTGAAACATGGATAATTAATTGGCCAACCAAACAAAAGTAAAGTTAAAATAATTATAAATATAAAAAAAAAAAAAAAACACATGGGTATTTTTTTTACTAAATATAGTAAAAAAATAAATTTTTGCAACTTGCAAGTATTGTGTTATAGCCTATCAAAAGTTGCGAGTATTGCTATACGGATGTAGTACTACATGTTTCATTGAGCTTATTAAGTGGTGTAGGTTATTTTTTCAATCCCCAATTTTAATATTCAAATGACAAAATTATTGATGACAATGAGGTGATGTCAGGGGTAAAGAAGCTTATCCAAAGAATAGAGCCTAACATGAACAATGCAATCAAAGAATTGAACCAGGTTTGGAACTTTGAATTCTCTCCTTATAAGCTTTTGATTTATTTAAAAACAATCATCTTTGATATTTGATTTTTCGTTGTAGTTATTCATCTATAAGGAGAAATTTGATAGTTTCGGAAATAACATGGCACAAGGAGCTATAAATTACATGAATCCGCGTTGGGCTATCAACTAATTATATTGTATTATATTTAATTGATGGAAGAGGATACTAATATTGTAATAATAAATCAATGTAGCTGAATGATGGATGACATTTGGTGAAAGTACTCCTGAATTAAAAGATATAGTAGTTCGAGTGTTTAGCCAAACTACATCTTCAAATTGTGAGATAAACTGGAGCATGTGGAGTCAAATCCATACAAAAGCAAGGAATCGATTACAATACAAGAGATTGGACATGCTTGTCTACCTCCGTTATAATATGAAGTTAAAAATAAGGCATGCAACAAAGATTCATCAAGAAAATTGGTGCTATCTTCAATCCAATCAATTTGTATTACATTTTTGAAGATGATCCACTAAATTCATGGGTGGAAGATAAAGATCAGCTTGTGTTCGAGAGGGACAACACGGAATGGATGAATTTTGGTGACAATGATCACAATACAATCCATATTGAGGATGATGATCCTTCCACTAAACTTGGTGCATCTCCTCCACTGAACTATAGTGTCAACCAACGATCCAATACTGGAGGTACGTCGACTTTAGGCACCCCAAGTGATGATGATGGTGTAGGTGATGGGGATGATGATGACGATGGAGTGAGGGTGATGGGATGATGATATGTTACCGTATGGACATACACATCATGGTTCAATGGAAATTGTCAATCCACATCATAATCAAGATGATTCTTTTGGGCCGAGGGATACAACTTTTACAATTGCAAGGCGCCAAGGGAGAAATAATGAATACTTGGCTAATGATGATTTGGATGATGATTCAAGTTATTCAAGTAACAATGTTGGACAACAACAAAAAATTCCAACCAACATTCCCCACACCAAATTGGGGAAGTGCAGAGGGCATAAACCAAAGTTATCCATCATGGGATAATACATGGAAATGGAGCATGCCTAATGCACAAAGTACTTACATTGAAATCATCAATCAGGAACTATCAATCATGGAGCTGTGCATTATAACAATTTCACCAATTATGGGTTTAACCCTCATTCATAGGATTCATATGGAATGGGAAATACGGGGTCATTTTCAATCATGGAACTATCAATTATGGAGTTGTGCATTATAATAATTCCACCAATTATGGGTTTAACCCACATTCATATGATTCATATGGAACGGGAAATATGGGGTATATATATTTGGTGACTTTGGTCAGTCGGGTAGAGTGCACCAAGGTTCCACACTTAGCCTTTTCCTTTTTACCATAGTCATGGACGAAATGACAAAGTCAATTCAAGACGATATACTATGGTGTATGATTTTTGCAGATGATATTGTGTTAGTTGATGAGACAAAAGAAAGAGCGGAAAGTAAGAAAGACTTTGGAATCTCGTGGGTTCAAGTTAAGCTGAAGTAAGGAGTATTGGGAATATTAGGAATGTAAATTCAGTGAGACATGTAGTAGTAGGAAAAACGCGATCAAATTGGATGGGACCAGTGTTCAACCAACTGACTTATTCAGGTATTTAGGATCTATTATCCAGAAATTAGTGAATTAGATGAGGATGTTGCTCATAGGATCAAATCGGCAGGTTAAAGTGGAAAGGAAACTACAATAAGAACTTAGGCAACCTCAAGTCTTTGTGGCATACCCCGATCAAATTGGATGGGATCGCTTGCTTTCCTACATGTTCAAAGGAAACTAGAGATTGATTGCTTTCCTCCCAATGGATTTAACCTGTACCTATTGGTGCTAGTTATAGCTACACTAAGAACTTGTTGTTACAAAATCCAATAACATATAGATTTGCGTGTCAATCCCAAAGAAATTCAACAAAGTCGACTATTAAGGAAGCCATGGTACGCTCGTAAATCTCAACAGATTTGCAGCGTTGCGCCACAAGTACGAATACAATTCACACTTTAACTACATACCCAAGCCCACCACAATTGGCTTTGTCTTCAACATACTCAATCCTCTCTTACTTTGGCCAAAGGCAATAGGTTATCAAGCTGATATAAGTCAGTACACATATTAGTTCTCTAGGAATATTACCAAAACACGATATCATCTAATGGAAGATAGATAGCACATACCCTACATAAAAATATTTTTCTCCAATCCTCACCCAGTTCATGAGTTCTAATTCGATCCTTTGATTCACGGCCATGTCAGATAATGCTTTCACTTTCTATTCAGATTTGATCCTTTAACCACCCTCCCCTAAGCGAAGCAAATAAGTGCGGATTTCCTGTGCAACTCCAGAACATGAAGTTGGAACCACGATTAATTGTGGAGAACTAGATAAGCAAGCAATCATGGTCTCTTTTCTTTTCAATTCTTTAACAAAAGGTCTCATTTGTAAAAAAAAACTCTAATGCTAACAGCTAAAAAAGATATTTTGAAAAATCTACAGTGGAATCTTGTCAAATGTAGCCAAATTTCAAGCGATTATCTTTTAATTCAAATATGTGCATTTTTCATTGACACACTACTTTACTCCAAATTCTTATAGATGTCAATCACCAATATTGATTCGTTCCAATCACACAACACTACCAACTTTCTTACTTGTTCCTATCAAATGAGGATTAAAGTTTAACTTTTGTAAGACCAAATTGTTTAGAAAATTAGGGATTTTCTATAATACAGAGAAGATTTTTCTTGAGGGGGTTGTATTAAACCAATGATTTCGAGTAAATTGTCCAGTAATTACTCAACTTTTGAATTAAAGAGAAGAAAAAGGCCTCTTTAGTCTTTACTAACTAATTTTGCAAAAAAAAAAAAATAAAATAAAATAAAATAAAATATTAAATAAAATAAACTAAAACTTATCGTTAAAAAAATGATCCATATCACTATATCAGCAGTAATAAAGTAGTAACAACTGCTTTAGCTCCAGGTTTTCAGCTCACCTTAGCAAAATCTGCTTGCCGAGAGGGCTTCATACTGTAGCCAACTGTCAAGACCTTGTTGGAAGCTACCTGTTCACAATGTATAGTCAGAAAGTAATCAAACAAAATTAACCAAGTATTTACTGTAAATATTGCCTTTTTCTTCACATCACTGAAATCAAACTTCAACTGATAATAGGAAAAATGTGGCCTTAAAGAACCAAGGAAAAGAATTAACAGCATTAATCATATATAAATTTCAGTACTTGGAAAAAGTAATTAGAAAGAGAAAGAAAGAAGAAAAAACATTGAAAGAAGATGAGAAAGGAGAGAAGATAAAGTGATAATGTGTCATCGCTGACATGGAGTGTATATCTAATGCATGGCATTAAATCAAGGCTGCATCACCACATCGTGACTGCATTGTAAAGCTTTTTGAGCTTACCGCGATCGATATATTAGGCTGCAACGGCCGCAAACCATCCACATTACCCGCGAATGTGCTTCCGCGACCGTTATTGCGACCAAAACCGAGATTTAAAACAATGATCCAATGTACAAATTTATGCCACAAACGCAGAAGTCGAGTTATATTACGAACTACATTAATAAGACGGGCATGAGAGTTGGATACGGTTATGTATCCATGTGTCGAACATGTAAAAGGATAAAGTTTTCACACAGAGGGGCCCTGTCCTAAATTCAAAATCAGTGCAGTTACACGTTATATATGAAAAATATTGCTCATTTTAAAGACTTTCGCAAGTGTTCTTCACATAATAAATGTAGACAAAAATGGTTAGGTTGGTTTAGTTGCTCATTTTAGTTGAAATGATGATCTAAAATTAAATCTCTAAACATATGTCACATAGTTTTTAGTCTGCTTACCTATCAACATACGATTTTCTTGATGAATATGTGGTTCTAGATAATTTGAAGTGTCGGATAAGGATTTCACGTCTTTGTTGGAGCGTAAAGTGTATGGAATGGGCATTTAGGAAGATATAAATTATAAAGTACAAAAAGTAACATGGGTTATGAAGAAGGCTCTTTGATGACCTTTTTTTAATTTTTTAAAAAAAAAGATCAGATTTAATACAGATAGGAAAGCAAATTTCAAGACGGGATTCCAAGAAATTAAGGATAAGATGAAAACGATGAATGTAAATGAGTGCTAAGTTTGCTGAAGCCAAAAGATATCCAGCAGACAAATTTTAATTGGTACTCCTACGTCCAAAGGGATTGCCACATAGTCTTAATTGTTAGGGTTCAGATTTCACATGATTTGACTAAAATCCAATCTTAAGTAGGAGAGTCTAAAACTCTAAGGAAAGCAAATCATAATATACTACTGTCTCATATAATGACATAATATGATTCTATTCCCAAATAGGTGAAAATGAAACCAACACTAAACTTGTCCACTTGAGACTCTGTCAGATTCTAAATACCTATGAAACTATAAACTAACACCTAATCTCTCTAAATCCAATGCATGTTTTCACTTTTTGATGTTGAGCTGCATTTCTCAAACTCAGATATTGATGCCGTGTTCGAGAAGGGATCGGAGGAAGAGTTAGAGAGGAGAAAAGCTAGATACCGATATCATAAAAAGTCTTGAAAAGGAAGAGTTAGAGAGGGAGAAAAGTGAGAAAAAAATGAATAGATCGATCAGAAGATGACTACCAGAAATTATAGCAAAGACCATTCAATTTGTCAACTTCTAGCCAAATTGCAAATTAAGGTTTACCATCTCCTATCCCCAACTGTGATTTCACTCTCTCTTCGCCGAAACAATTCTCAACATGTGATTTCAGATACTTTTTCAAAGCCTGACTCGAAACTTACTCGTATCATCGCATGTATATCGTATGAAATGTGGAGTCAACACCCAATACCCAACATACTACAGCATGTCGAAGTAACACAAATGCTGGGGAATTCAAATTTTGTACTCCATCAATCCCCAAATCTTTGCTACATGAGAGAAGTGCACACAAACCAAGGAAAGAAAAAATTAGAGATAAAATTGCAAGGGAATTGTTCTAGGCCCACCATGTGCAAAAAAGTAAAGAGAAAAAGGATTAACTTAAATAGAAATGGAGCAAAAATTTTACGATAACCAAAAAAGGAAAATGGGGCAAAGATTTAGGCATGGAGGGTGTATGCGATAAATGGCACGATGAGAGCAAATTGGTCACATTAATCATGTTGATTATGAAAAATAACAACTCAAAACTCACATAAATAACAAAGAAATCCTTTGCTTCAAAATTTATTAGGAAAAAAATTTTAAAAAAAAATATTAAAAAAATGAGTGCTTATCTATTTAGTACCCTTTGCAGCGGAAGCTGCCAACATTTAAATTTTAAAGAACCTATGAAAATCACATAGTACAAGTACTTTGTGACTTTTGTCTATGCTTACCAATTCAGGAGATAATGGTTAGAAAGAAATTTCTATGTTATACAGAAGTAGAGAACCACAGTACGGAAGATGAGAAAAAGACTAGAAGTAATTTTGCCAAACCTTCTTATTCAAGAGGCACAATCTCAAAGGCAGCTCTTCCAATTTTTTGATATGTTGAACATTTGGATGCTTGTTTGTATTATCAATGGCATCAACATCTGATGGAAATTATAAATACAACATGAGATGATTGAGAACTCAAAGAATAAGAAACTCAATAACATGCTTATTGATTAGAATTTCCACCAACCACTTCAATTTATTTTACTAAAGTAGGAAAAAGAACAAAAACAACGGTCACTAGTGTCATTTTACGTCACATTATAACATCGTTTGCAACAAGTTGAAATCCAAAAATATGACAATAAAAAGGCCCTATTTGGCAAACAGAGGTTAGAGTTTAGAGTTTGCCATTAGAGTTTCAACTTTTTTCTTTAGTGGATTTGACTGCGGATTTGACTGTTGTTTTAATAAATGTGTTTGATAACAATTAGTTGTTTGATAAAAATTGATATGTGTGGTATGATGTAAAATGACTATTATAGACATTGTTTTTTTTATTATTATTATTGACCAAGTATATAGTATTACTCCTATATTATTAAGATTATTATTTATAAAGGTGGGTCTTTATTATTAATTACTTAAAACTAAAAACTAATTAATGCATAAAGCAAGCCCAAACTTAAAACAAAAAACTATTGTAATGCATAAACTAAGGTACTAGTGTACTAGTGCTTCTACTGTGTATTATCTATTGTACTTCGTATAACCCAATTAAACCCAAACACTACCCACCCAATTATTCCTCCATTTTTTTTCCTCTTCCTCTCAAAAAAAATAAAAAATAAAATAAACCAAAGACTATAACCTCCATTCCACCACCCACCTTCAACCCTTTCTCTCTCCTCCATCATCTTTTATGGCATGGAACACCCCAAGTCAACACCACTACTTCTACTCACTAATACCACCATGCATCCACCGAAATCAACCAATTTTAAGATAAAAAGGCTTAAGTTAGCTACATCGGTAAGTTCCCTTCCTAATTTGGGGTTAACTTATCTTTATGGTTCTTTTTAATTTTAATTTGGGCATAGTGTTTGGTGGTATTCTCGGTGGTGCCATGATGGTGACTTTTGGGGTGGATTTGGGTGGAAGTGTTTGTTGGTCTTTTTATTTGGTGGATTTCTTTGGTACAGTGATGGATGTGTACATGGTGGTTTTATGGGTGGATATGATTTTGGTGGTGGTTGGTGGTGGAGGAGCACGTTGGTGTTTTTCCACTGGTAATAATGAATCAATGAGAGTTGATAATGGGCAAATTTGTCTTTTGAAAATTCGATTTGCAAATTGCTGAAAAGCTGCATTTAGCAGCGTTTTTGTTTTGAGAGGTTTTACCCCAAAACCGCTTTGCAATAAGCTCTAAAAGGTTTGACAAGTCAAAACTCTAAAATAGGTTCAAAACCTCTAAAAGCTAAAAAATAAGCTCGTTGCCAAACAGGACCAAAAGTTGCCAACTGTGTTAAATCAATCCATTTCCAAAAGCAAGTTGTTTCCCTTATTATTCATAGCATTAGACATGTACATCAACTAGTTGTAAGGGAGAATTCTTCCTTTTTATCTACTTATGTAGTTATGTCTATAGTGAGCATAGTATGATTATAAAATAAGAAATGAGGTTATCAAGAAGGAGATAGGGGTAATTACTATGGAGGATAGGATGAGAGAAAACCAACTAAGGTGGTTTGGTCATGTGAGACAGAGACCAATTAATTCACCGGTAAGGAGGCTAGAGGAGTGCCAAATAGATGGGAAGGTGAGAGGTCAAGAAAGATTAAAGCAAACTTGGATGAAGGTTATCAATATGAGGTTTTTAGAGATGGAGGAGGAGCTAGCATTAGATAGGGAAATATAGAAGGAGAAAATCTGGACAAACAATTCTTGTGAGTCCGTATAATGATTCATGTCTAGCCGACTCCAAATTATTTTGGAACTAAAGCTTTATTGTTGTTGTTGTAATACCTTTTGAACAGTAAGGAGAGTATGCTCACCAAAAATACTCAGCAAAAAACCATGGTCACATAGCTGAACCCAGCAATCCATCTTGTCACTGGAAAGTACAAACAATATTTTTTTCCCAACATCATTCCAGGACATTGTAATTTCCTCCATGACCAAATCAACAGCAGAATTATTGAATCTAAAACAATCAAAAGAATATGCTTCTGACATCGTTTTCAGAAGATTGACCTGCACATTTACAAGATAAATGAAATAGAATATTAATCAAAAACGTGTTGGAGGTCAATTAACTGCTATGTATGGATTTACCTCCTACAGTAAGTCATTTTCAAGTTTGCTTCATTCTATGAATTTAGGGTGCAAAGCTTGGATTATTCGAGAATAATAAAAAGGTTGGATTATTGGTTGTGAATGAGAGAAAGGTTGGATTATTATAATCAAATATTCCTAAAATAATTTAAAGAAAAAAAAAACATAAATACATAATATTAAATGGAGACAACCTCTTACTAGGGATAAAAACCAATTAATAATAGATACGCTATACATCACGTTATAAAAGTAAATGGCATAAAAAATATTTTAAAACAAAATCCATATTTGTTCACTATACTTTTCTAGAGATTTGGTAAGATTAAGAGTAAGGTGTCTACTTCTTATGCCCTAATAACTACCCACACAAACAATGTCATCCTACAAACTATAAAATAGTTCACATCATGGACAAACCTTGTTGATTGAAAGATCCTCTCCAATAAGAATTCCCTGCAGGAACATTTAGATGTCAAACTCAGCAAAAACTAGGAACCAAATTAAATGCAAAGCATCAAAAGTTCGTAACTAAATATGTTTGAAACAAGAAATATGGACTTCAAACCAAAATGTTTTTCAAGCATGATAGGATTACACATACGGACATAATGAATAATAAAAAGTAAAAAATAAAGTTCAGGATCTCCGATCCATTCATAACTCCGTCCTTTTACTATATTCTTTTACAAGGAGAGCCTTTGGCTCTTATCTGTTCACCTCATTTTTACATAATTCAAATAAAATAAGTTCTAACAAGTTTAGATAAACGCCGAATCGCCGATGACTCAATATAAGTTAAAACAAGGCTTAATGAGTTCAAATAGATTCTAGTAAATCAAATAAATTGAATAGAATACACTCTTTCTTCCGCTAACCTACTACTTAAAGTTTGAATGGTGGCTTTACAGATATTGTCATACATTCCTTGTAATAAAAAAGGAATATATTGCATTTAGCACATGAGCCCCAAGATCATGCATCAACTATCTATATCAGTGATTGCAGTGGTCTCTAAATCATGCATATTTACACGCAATTGAACGTGCAAAACACTTTTTACTTTTAATTACTGGTATATATACCCACATGTACCTTTGGAAATACATCTCTTCATGCAATGCTTGCATTAGATGCACTATTCCGGGTGACTTATTGACATTGTGTCAAGATTTTTGAGACTGGAATTGTATATATAGCTTTAGTCCCTCCCTTCTTTAGTGTGTACGACATATGCACTTCATCCAAATGAGTGTTTATCGCAGGGAGGGGGGGTTGCAATCAAAGAAATTTCAAAATAATAAAGGAAAAATTCACACCAATAATCCCAACTATTTGTGGTCTTCCAATAATAATCTCAACTAAGGGTAATTCTAGTATAATCCCAACTAATTCATCCTCTTCCAATTTTGATCCATTAACTTGTTACAACTTGCTACAACAGGTAACCATTGAATTAATAAAAAAAACAAATAAAAAAAACAAAAGAAAAGAAAAGGGGGGAAAAATCAGAATTCACCAACTCATTCTCTCTCCTCTCTCACCATCACCATCTCTTTCTCTCTCCTCAACTAACATCCACCATCTCTTTCTCTCTCCTCACCCAACAACGAACACCTCTCACCATCACGGCCAAAGTCCCGGCTCGTTTTCTTCTTTTTCTTGGCCTCGTGGGGGTGGGTACGGGGGTTTTCTTCTTCTTTTTGGCTTTGTGGGGGTGGTTTTGGGGGCTTCTTGGCGGGTGAGTAGGGGTTGGTGGGTTGTGGCGGTGGTTTCGAGGGCTTCGGTGGTGGTTTCGAGTGCTTGGAGGGGGTCCGACAAGGGTGGGGGACTTTTGCGGCGGGGGTATTTGGGATGGGGGGCATCGTCGAGGGTCGGGGACTCTGTGCTAGGGGAATTCGGGATTTGGGGGAGGAGGAGCCGATGGGGTGGGGGAATTCGGGGGTGGGTGGGGTTGAGGAAGGGGTTGGTGGGGTCGGGGATGGATGGGGGTTTGGCTGGTGGGTGGTTGGGCGAGGGGGGGGGGAAGGGCGGTGACTGGGGCAGGTTGGGGGTTGTGGTGGTGGGCGGTTGGGCAAGTGAAGGGGTTGGGTTGGGATTTTTATTTAAATTTTGTTTATTTATTTATTTATTTATTGTATTTATCTTGTATTTTGTAATTTTTTTTGTAATTTTTTAATAATTAAAACCATTTAATAATAATTAAACCAAATTAAACACTTGATTAACCTGATTACCCGGTTACAGGTCAAATGGGATCAAAATTGGAAGAGGGTGAATTAGTTGGGATTATACTAGAATTACCCTTAATTGGGATTATTATTGGAAGACAACCAATAGTTGGGATTATTGGTGTGAATTTTTCCAATAATAAAAGGATTTCATATTAATAAACCATAAACTCTTTCTGCGAAATGCAGAGCAAATTAAGTATTCATAAAAAAATTACAATTACACCCCTATTATAAAATGCCTGGTATTTCCCAAAAAAAAAAACACTTTATCCTCTTCAACTCACAAACTCTATACTAAAACATTTATCCTTCCTTCGAACTTCATTCCTCTTTTTCATTCCCAAATCTTGCCAAGATAAGATACAATTTTTTTTTTTCTTTACAAGTTTTATTTAATTTTGGGAAAAAAAAATTACTAGTGAGTCATACACATTACAGCATATTTAGATGATTCTCTGCAAATAGAAATTGATGGCAAGTGAATAACTAATCAATCGATGTCACTTCAGCAGTTTAGTACCGGAGCACTTTTCTGCTAGTCACTAAAGACTACCAATTTGTACTGCCGGTAGTTACCGCATGGTACTGACTTCATACTTTCATTTACTGGTTTGTGCTTGTGATGGTCCTTATCAACTACAGGTTTGTGCATTCGATGGTCCTTCACGACTACCTGTTTGTGCTTCCAATGGTCCTTCGCAACTACTGATTTGTGCTTCTTGTGGTCCTAGTGACTAGCGGTTTGCACATCCATTGGCCCTTAGGGTTTATTTACTTCAGATTATATTCAGTTCAGTTAATCTCTATTCAGTTCAGTTCAGTTCATCTCTATTTAGTTCAATTAATACACTTCTATTCAGTTCAGTTCAGCTCTATTCAGCTAATGTGAACGAGCCCTTAGACTACTGTATCTAATTTAGATTTTTTCAATTCAATTGAAAAAAAAACTTAATAATCATAATGAATTTTCAATTTTCAAATTGTCCTCCATCATTAGCACAAGTTGAATTTTCGTGAACAAGATATAATAATGTTGAAAGATGAAAATTTGTTTTCTGTCAAAACCAACGGAGCCTTAGTAATAAACATGGAATTCACATTCACCCAATATACAATACATGAATTCAAACCAAAAAAAATAGATGAATGACCTAAATGTGATCTTCACAACAATCAACAAAATAATAAACATATAATGAAGATTAACAAGCAAATCTTCAACAAAAACCAAGATCAAAAGCAATTGCATGCAACTGATTAATTAGCTAGCTATTAGCAACATATGCTGTAAAAATTAAAATTGAATTTCAATGCATAAAACGCAAAAGGAAATCCAATTCACAAAGAAGAAATTTAACAAAGCTAAATGCATAATTCCACCCTAAAAATTGATGTTAGAGGAAACCTTGTGAAATTGGGAAAATTGGAGAGCACGAAAAAGGAAATCGGCACCAGAACGAAGAGTGGGAGCATCATTGTTATCGCAATCATCGGCAAACAGAATTGAACTATACAATATCACTCCTTTCACCACACCCATTTTTTCTTCTCTGTATTTTTCTATTTCTATTTTTCTTTGTGTTTTTCTTTTGTTTTTTTTTAGATTATATGATCAACAGGTCTTTTTTCTGTGTTTCGCAGGCGGGAAGAATGACGGCAAATGGCAACAATGGGTATTGGAGTCCACTCAGACGTTACATTTATTCGGTGGGTAGACTAAAAATTATTAATAAATACATTAAAATTAAAATATTATTAATTATATGAGTTAAAATCCACTATCAATATTAAATTATTAACTACAAAAAAAATAATTCACCACAACATTTTACTAATGTTGATGGTCTATCCGATGAGTATGACAAGTTTTTTCCACTTATACCTAATTGATTTAATGGTTTGGTTTCAATTTATTGGACCCCATAAATATATTTGAACTACCGTACCAAAATTACTAGGGGATACCTAATACCTCAAATTTAGATGTTTACAAACATATAAAATGACATTTTGGTAAATAAATCAAACTTTTTAGTAACATTATTGTAAATAAGTCAAATAAAAATTTTAACTTATTTACAATAATGACATTAAAAAGTTTGCTTTATTTACAAAAATATTATTTTAGATTTTTTGTTTTCTAACATCTCAATTTGAGATGTTAGGCATTTCCCAAATTTACTATTGTGAAAAGACTATGGTACTTATTTTTATGTCTACCAAAAGACTCAGAAAAAATCAAAACTCTAGTTATACTTGTGAAATTAGAGCTTTTCCGAACATTATTATTAAAAGAAAATGTTTAGAAAAATGAGGCACTTCAACAACACTTTTGGCTTGGGCAAACTTGTAACCTCTTACACAAGTACAAAATCTATAATTGCGGCCTTTAGCCGTATTCCTTTCCAAAAAAAAAACACTTTACTCCCAAAACTGTATTGCATTTCAATCAACAAAACCTGTTTATAAAATTCATGGAAATTTTCATTTCTTGTTTAGTTAGAATCAAGGAAGTTATAAATTCATGGGAATTTTAAGTTATAAAGGGGTTACTTGGTAAGTGATTTCCTATGTTTTCTACGAAATCAAAATTCCCATAATTTTGCAATTCCTCCATTTTTACTTTTTATTGTCAACCAAACAACAAGGCCATATGTAAATTTATGAGAATTTCTAATTCCTCCATTTTTAGGGTGCAACCAAACAACCCCTAACTCAAATCATGTGGTCGGTGTCGCAATATCACTGATTCAAGCTTGGGTCATGACAAGAGTTAACCCTAAAATAGGATAACTTGTGGCAAGGGATGGTGGGGGGTTATATTTCCCACTATCTAGCTACAACGATACTTTCTAAAGCACATGTGTCATGTAAACATTGACACACCATTTAACAAAATAAATTAAATTATGCTTAGAATATAATTCGAACCTAATACCTTTTACAATTTAACATCGTCCACTTACTTTCTCAACCAACTTTTATTAATGCTTTAATTTTGCACATAACATTATATATTCCTCTCCTTTTATTTAAGTGAATTAGAGGTTTTTTTTTTTTTAATAAAAAATTGATAAAAGTAAGACAGAATCTCACCAATACATAACGGAAAAAAGTAACACTCGTGGCAACGCTCGGGCCAACAAACTAATTACTTTGTTAAAACTGTGCATCGCACAGATGCTAACCTAGTTACCACAATATATTATAAAAATCCAAACGAACGTTTAAGCTTCTTGTGTTCTCTTCAACTTATTTCAAAACTTATCAAGTCAGGTCAGGTCCAATAAGTTATAATCAGGTCAAGTCCAATAAATTATAATTAGGTCAGGTTTAATAAGTTTCAATTCCTCTAATAAAATAAGGGCAAATTAAGTCATATCATGTCAGATTAAGTCAGATCAATTCAAGTGCAAAAAGTAAAAATTAGATCCAATAAATTTTAATCATAACAGATCAAATCATATTAAATAAATTGAAGAGAACACACCCATTTTTTGTTTTTTTTTTTTGGGTTGAAGAGCTTTTTGGTAAAGGTTGTCCAACGGCCTTGAAAGGAAACCAAAATCATGGTCAAGCCAGTTCAGCACATGGAGTGGCATCATTAGACCCTCTTCAGAAATTACTCCTCAAATCCAGGGGCAATCTTTAATATTGCTAACCCCTAACTATCTCCCCAAATCAAATCAATTCAAATCAAATCAAAAATCTTGTCGATTACTCCTCTATTTTTTTTGCTACTCTTTCATGCTTTAACTCAAAGCTAAGTTCAAATTCATTCATTATTTTTTTAGCAGCAAATCAAATCTCCAATTCTCCACCATTTTTCAGTAGCAAAATAACCCACGAAATCACTCAATTCCCTCAAATTTCTTTTTTCCATTTTAAACGAATGAATGCATTTCTCTGACAAATCAAATCTCAATTCTCGACGATGAACAATAAAATCTCTGCATCAAAAAATAATCTTGACAGAACAGATAAGAAGCAGCAGCTGCAGAGTCCTCGAAGTCCATTAAAGGTGAAAGATTTCAACATTTCATCATCTTCTTGTTCTTCGTCCTTCTCTTCTTCTACTACTACTACTGCTAATTCCATTTCCATTGAAGCTCCAAAAGGTTGTCTTAGTTTTCTTCTTTCTCATCATTCTTCTAATGTATCTAAAAATGTTAGCATTCGGAAACCTAAATCTTTTGCTGCTAATAATAATAATACTCCCAAATCAGCCCCAAATTCCAAACATTTTAGTGGAAATGGGAGAAATTTAGCGAAAAACTGTAATAATTTGCAGAACCCAGAAAAACCCACCTCCAAAAATGTTCGTAGGTTGAATAAAAAAAACCCTCCTAACCCTTGTCTTTACCCTTGGAAATCTGGTAAAAAACCCTGTTCAAAATCTGATGATTTCAGCAAGTTATCTACTATTTCTGACAATAAATCGTATGAAAATGCTTCAAATTTTACTCCTGTGAATAAATTAGGTCATGGGTCTGCTTTACATAATGCTTGCAGATATGCTAAATCAATCAAATTGGATGAAAATAACCTTGATTCTTCTGATACAATTAGCCCTGTTCCACCTGTTCAAGCCTCAGTTTCTCCTGAGATACAAGGTGGCTCAACATCAGTGGTAAAAGCCACACCCAACACTTGTTATGCTGCTGGTCATGTTCTTTCTGGGGTTAGTGACAATAGAAAATGTAGGCCTAGAGGAATACTCACTATTGGGAATAATGACTTGTTTGGTTCTAGTAAAACCAAGGTGTTTAGGAATGAAGATGAGGATGTAATTAAGCCTAGGGTTTCACTAGTTCCATCCCCAGTTGAGGCTTCAATGCACTGGAGTTTATCTCCTTGTGATGAAAAGAATGAGGATAAAGATTATGATCATGGTGAAATTGGGGTTGAATTGAATGAATATGAGTTATCAAATTCGATTCGATGCTCGTCTTCACCTTCATCAAGTCTCGGGTTTTCCTCAGATTTGTGCAACAAGAGCAACAGTACAGTCAATACTAGTGAAGCCACCACAGTTTCCTATGCTAGTACAAGTAGGAGCTCGGAGTTTCGAGGCCTCCTCGGACCTTCATTCGATCATTTGGTGATTAGTCCCGTGCAAACTTCACCTCTTTACGAGGAGAATATAAGTTCCAAGGTTGAAGTCTCATGTACGCAACACAAATATCGGCATGATCATGGCAGAGAAACTACCCCAAGTTCAGAAAATTCAATAGGAAGTGGAAATGTTATTCAAACCCCACAATCAAATTCAAGCTCAGAAGTCTTTAAATTATCCCATTTGAGTAGAGATGAGGTATCTAGACTTTGGTTTGAATCTGAACTGGATTCAGTTGCTGAAGTTCTTAGAAGAGTAAGCTTGTCTCCAGAATGTGAGATACCAATGCTTGATTCGTGTGGAACGAGTTTTGAGTTTGATCCACTGATCAAACCAGATAGTTCAACTGACTTTTCCATTTTTAGAAAAGCCATTGATTATCATCATGAACATCAAACTTCTCCTAGGAATCATGAATCTTTTCTCTGCAGTTTGCCTGATTCTGAAGTTAGAATATCATGGAGAGAAGGTTTAGCAAGCCGAATATTTGAATTGGACGAACTAGATTGCTGCAGATGCTTTTCTGATGATGAAGAGGATACTGATAATGGGTGCAATGATCCCTGTAAATCCTCTTCATGCCTTGATAATTTGGATGTTGATGATATGAATAAATATGCAGATAATGCTTGTGAATCTACCAACTTAGCTGATAAGGAAGATAATATAATCCGTGAAGATAAAGAAAGGCTCGTTACTGAGGGAACTAGTCCATGTCCAGAATTAAACAATGTTGGTGGTAAAAGTTTGGATTTGACAAATAACTTCAGTTGGAAAGTTTGCTATGAGAATCATTTGTTTAGAGTTTGACTATTTAGGTTCATTAGTTCCATTATATGTTTGGATAGCGATACTTGTTTACATTAGTGGGTTTTGTTTTTGGTTCTTAAACTCTTCACAACATAGCTTTGTAGAGAGTACAACTCCTCACAATATCTCTTTGTTTCACAATCTTCACACTTGTTTCATTTACTTTAGAAAGAGAAGTTTTTACATGTTTCTCTTGTGCTTGAGATTATTGTGTGTCATTCCTTTGAAAATAGATGGATACTCATGAGGATGAAGCATTGTCTCAATGTCGGTCAGTGTACACAAATTTACTATACAACGTAATACAAAGTTATCATAAAACACAAAAAAAGTAATGTTGGATATAATTATTACTTTTATATATGAGTTTTAAGGTAAGTTTTAATTCAATTCATTCGTTGTATAATACACTAGTTTCTTTTAAAGAATTGCTAACAAGAAAACATATGTAAAAGGAACAAACCGCAAAAAAAAAAAAGCTTCATATACTACATCCAAAATGATCAATCATTAACCTATACTACCTATGTCCTCATTTGTTTGTTTTATTTTGACTTTTCTAACTATTCCGTTTTTTACTTTGTTAACTGCGATCTCATTTGGCTTAATACGAAATTTTTTAATATGTAATTTTGATATTTTTTTTATCACATGCATTTAAACATATATTCATCTAAGATTTCGTTTTGAAAAGTATAAAAACAAGTAGGGAACTTAGAAGGAGGTAAAGGATCTCAACATTAAATATCGTTTTCTTTCTTCTATATTCATGTAAACAAAAGGTAAGGTTGAAAAAAGTGAGCCTTTATTCTTTATTTTTTTTTATTCCAATTTAAAGGTTCATTGAAGAGGTAAGAAACTATTAATCATATAATTTGAGTTTAACTAATACAAAAGTTATTAAGGTGGTTTGATATAGAACTTCTATGTCAGTGAATTTTTTTTTTTCTTTCATATTTATTGCTTGTCATTTCTGATGCAAGTAAAGGCTTAATTCATAATTGCTGACTAATTACTTTTTACTTCACTTCACTATCATGTGGTATTATTAGTCATGCTGATTTTTTTAAGGGTTTACGCTGAATCTTTATTATATAAGTCAAGGGGAGCCTTGGAGTCCCTAAAAATGTCTGCATTACCCTTGGATTTTTTAGAATTCAAATAACATTGCCATTAAAATGAAGAAACTACTATGGAAAGTTTTGTGATTTTTTTAAATGAAAATAAAGTTTTTTTATTCAAAAAAATAAAATAAAAACATCATAATTTATATTTTTGAATTTTCTACAATTAGACATCAATATTGATATGGATATATCACATAAATTTTACTTTTTGATACAATAAAAAATAAATAGCAGATACATCTAGGGGTGATTATGAGCTCGGCCTATTCGTGAACAATTCTGGCTCGGCTCGGTCAAAGCTCGATTCGTTTTAACTCGGTTCGAGTTCGAGTTCGGCTCGAGATGTTAACGAGCCAAGCTTGAGTTGTGCCAAGCTCGGCTCGAAAAGCTCGTAAACAGGCTCGATTAACTTTTTATATATGTAAACTATATATATTATGTTTTATAAATAAATTTATTTATTATAGTTATTATATATATGAATAAACTAATGGTCTTATTGTTAAATATTAACAAAAAAACAAACATCTTCAAAAAATTTATAATAGAGAACACATATAAACTAAGAATAAAATAAGGTGAAACTGTTCGTGAACAGTTCGATAAGGGCTCGGTCAACGATTGGTCAAAGCTCGACTCGATTATGGCTCGGCTCGTCAAAGTTCGAGCTCGCCTCGAGTTCGACTAAATTTAAACGAACACGAACCGAGCTAAGCAGAGTTCGGGCTCGGCTCGCTCGATAATCACCCCTAGATACATCACAGTAAATGAACCTTTCTTTTATATAATGATGTATGAAGAAAGACAAAAGGTTTTATATATATATATCTAATCTTTCCAAGTAATTTTCTGCTCATTTTCAATTGCATATCACTTTCATAATCTTATTTTTGTAATACTAATTGATGTAATTGCCTAAGTTCTTAAGTGTGAGCTATTAATTACGAAGTATAAATTCTCAATTACTTCTTTTTATATATCTTCAAATCCCTCATAGTTGAATATTAATTTATAGAAGTTAAGGGGTGGACAAATAATCTTAATTCAATTCATTTCACTATATTTTTTTTGAAATCTGTTTACAAAATATTAGAATTATTGCCACAAAAATAAAAACTTTTCTATACAAATTCATACATGTTTACTTTCTAATTTTTTTTTACTATCGCAAAGATGAATTAAGTAGAGACCTTCATTTGTGGTTTGTTTTAATACCGACTAACGACTATGCAAATCACAGCACGCAAAACGTGCATATAAAGCTAGTATGTATCTAATATAAGGAGGGAAGAGGAAAAAATTGGAGATTGGAAGGGAAAAAGACTTTTTTTAATGGTTACCCTTTTAGTAGTATAGAATAGAAAGATAGATAGATAAAGATTTATTTTAATCACTGACAAACTCAACTTTATTAATCATTCCACCATGAATACTGTTAAAAAAAAATTGGATATGAGAAGGAGGAATATCATCAAATTGTCATAAAGAAAACTGAAAATTTTGCATTGCAAAGCATGAAAGCTGGAAATAAGGAGGGAGGTGGGAAATTTTTGAGATTCGGTGGGAAAATGCTTTTTTAGTGGTAACTAATTTAATTTAGTGCAAAACCACTGTATTTATACACTGTATACATTTAGTTTATACACTGTAGAAACTGTATAAACATAAAATAAAAACTGTATAACCTGTATAGAAAGAATAAAGATTTGTTTATACAGTTTTACTTAAAAAAATTTCCTTCAGCTTAAATTCAGTTCAGTTCATTTCAGTTTAGTTTAGTGCAACTCTCAATTTTCTTCTCTTATAAAATATTGAATATTAGTTTCAGCTGTATTCAGTTCAGTTAAGGATAATTTAATTCAATTCAATTCATTTCAACATAATTCAGTTGAGTTCAATTCAGTTCAGATGTATTCAACTGAAGTAAACAGACTCTCAGATCAATGGGTTAAACTTTCTAATTTTTACGTTTTAGTCAAGGATTCCATTCCCAACTCTAAAGGTGGGCATGGGCTGTGTCGGGACTACCCATGTGTCAAGCCCACGTGCCTCGTACCACACGTGCCGTGCTTATAACGTGCCAAGAAAAGTTTGTGTCGTGCCGGGCTCGTGCCAAGTTATAAAATATAAGGCCCATGCACGGCCCAGCCCACAGGCCGTGCCGGACCGACTCATGGCGTGCCGTCGTGCCTTATACTAATTTTTATATATTATGAATTTTTAACTAAAATGAGTGTGTCAACGTGCAGGCCGGCCCGTCGTGCTCGTGCCGGTTCGTGCCAAACTTTTAAAATGTTGTTCATAGGTGTCCCACGATCCACTGGTCGTGCCTTCGTGCAGTATCGTGCTCATAAAGAGCTCATGCCAAGCCCAAATCATGCCGGCCCGACCCACGCCCCAGATCTACCCGATTCTAACAATTGGGCTTCTCCCCCCTAATTTCTTTACTCCTGTGTCTCTTCACTTCACTAGTTCACTCTGTTAAACAAAAAAAATCTTTGAAACCCCTTCACTTGAGTAATTTTGAAACCCTTACTTCCGCCATTCCCCTGATCTGCCCACTGCCGTCCCGCCGTGCGCGCGGAGAGGGGAGCCGTCGACCGTCATCCCCACTGACCTACTCCCCATTCCGACGGTAAGGTAAGTGACGTTTCTTTTTATTTATTTTTTTATTTTCTAATTTCTCTGTTAAAAGTGTTAATTTCTCTAATAAAAAGTTAGTGTTATATATTTGTATGTTAATTTGTTTAAGTCTTAAAGTGTTTTACTGTGTTATTTTTTTGGATGAAGTGCTTTGAGAAATTGAGAATGTTAAACTGGTCCAAGTGTTTGTAATTGTTATATGTTAAGCAAAGTTTTGTTTGATTGTTTCTGTTTTTTTTTTTTGGTTAATTGTATGTTAATTTATTTTGTTAATTATATGTTATATAGTTGTTTTATTTTGTTAATTGTTGAACTGATAAATTCTTCTTGCAAAATGTTAGGATTGTGTGTGTTAGTGTAACCATGAAAAGTTTGGAGCAGTTTTGGAACAAATATCAAAAATCATCAAACTTGTTCTCTCCAAACTCTAGAGAACCCATTAATTGAACAACCAATTTATATACGAGCATCCAATTATCCCGTCTTTGACTAAGTTTGAACCTCCTTGACACAAGTCCTAGATCCACCACTAATTAGTGTGTGATTTGGTACAAATTAGAAGGTACAAATGTGTATTAGTTCAATTTGGATGAACATTAATATAAGGTTTAATGAACATTATTTAAATTTCAAAATTAGACCAAATGAATCTTCATTATCAACAATGAGCATTAATTAATAATGAGTTAAATTTTTATGGGAAGTATCTTCCTCTAGGTACACACACAAAAATAAACCTGCAGCATGATGCTACCAGAAGACCCTTCTGAAAGACTCACTCTCTTACGCAAAATCCGAGAGGGGGACCTAGTTATAGTCTATGAACGCCATGATCACATGAAGGCTATCAAGGTTACTGAAGGGTCCGTTCTCCAAAACCGGTTTGGAGTATTTAAACACTCTGATTGGATTGGTAAGCCATTTGGGTCCAAAGTCTTCAGCAACAAAAACGGGTTTGTTTACTTGTTGGCACCAACTCCAGAATTGTGGACATTGGTTCTAAGTCACAGGACCCAAATTCTGTACATAGCTGATATCAGCTTTGTAGTCATGTACCTTGAGATAGTCCCAGGATGTATGGTGCTGGAGTCTGGTACTGGCAGTGGCTCTCTCACTACTTCACTTGCTAGGGCTGTAGCACCGACAGGTCATGTCTATACCTTTGATTTTCATGAGCAAAGGGCTGCCTCAGCTAGGTAATTTTATCTTCAATTGAACTGGTTTGTTTACATCTTACTCCTTATCTATGTTTATACAAAACTTGTGTCTTTTCGAATTGATTCCTTTCATGTTGACACATCTTTATGTGTAATGATTCACTTTTCTCTTAATAATGTATAGATATTCTTCAATGTTTGTTTCTTTTGATATATCATATATGAAGTTCATTCTGAAAGGGCTTGTGATTACTTTACATATTGCGTACCTATTATGATGTCATGCTGGATTTGAACATTGTGTTAGCTAAATTTATTTGTGTGACTGGTGGATTTGAACCTTATATTGTACTCCTTTCATTTGAGAATGTTTGTTACGTTTGAAATTTTGGGTACGGGGACTCGAGGAGGCATAAATTTTAATCATGAAAGATCTAAATTATACATAACAAAACATATTTACTACCTCCGCATCACAATACTCGCAACTTTTACCATTTTAGGCTGTAACACAATACTTGCAACCAATATTTTTTTACTATATTTAGTATAAAAGTTATCCATGTGTTGCTTTTTTATTATTTTTTTAACTTTACTTTTGTTGTGGGCCCAATTAATTATTCATTTTTCACTCTATCTCTCTCGTTAAATCCATTTTTTGCCTAGGAGTCCATGCCATCTACTTATCTAGCGAGTATTGCGATACGTAGGTAGTATATGAGATCTTGTTAGATTCGTTTAGATGTGTAGTTTTTAAAATATCGAACTTTTATAATCATTTGGGGAGGGGGAGGGGGGATATTGTAGATCCTCATATAGCTTATTTGTTATGTTAAGCCGAAATATATGGATAATCATTCTTTGGTACTTGAACATGTACTTTGCATTGAGATCTGACATTTTTTTTTACTATTCGTATGTGGATATGTTAGCTACAGTTAGTAGTGTGATTAATGTGGATTTGAACCCTATATTGGTTCTTGAATGTTTCTTGATGATTCTTTGATAATCTTGAAGCTTCTTGAAATGATTTAGTTAATTGAGTTATTTAATCTCTTTGATACTCTACTTTTCAGCTTTCTTGAAAGGTTGGCTTAAATTTGGATATTGGGTGAAAATTTCGAATTGGTGTTTGTTTATGCGTGAATTATGGTAGTTATAGGAAGTTTATTATCAACCAAATTGAATTAAGTAGGATATTTAGGAAGATATCTTATATGAGTTTAGATTTCGTCATTTCGTAGACATCTGTGTACTTGAAGTGTTTTGCCCACTGCGATATCTCTGCTTAAAATGGGTTTTGGGAAGCACAATACTTTTAATGCAAAAACATGGTTGCCATGAATTTACTTAATGAGGAGTTACACAAGATTACCAAACACAATGGACGAACATGGCAATATTCTTGATGGTCTTTTACCAAATATGATTCTTGATGATTTAGATCAAAGTGATGGATGCTATCCACCAAGAAAGAAAGAATCGATTATCACGGAATTCCCAAATTTGATGGACACTTGGATCCAAATTTGTTTCTTGACTAGGAGTGCAAGATTGGACGAATTTTTTAGCATAAAAATGCTGATAATAAGATTTCATTTTGCAGTCCTGAAGCAGTGAAGCTATAAAAGTACGCTTCTTTGTGGTATGATACTATGCAAGCAAAGAAGGGTGCTTAAGAAGGGGAAGCTCAAATCATGGAGGATTTGAAAGCCAAGGTGTGTACGCGTTTGTGCATCAAACATACAAGCAACGATTATGTAGAGCAAAAGATTTTGAAATTACTTATGGGATTGAACATAATACTTACATTATATCTAGTGGTGTTGCATCCGGATGTGTTTTTTGAAGATGTTTATATACTCCCTCCGTAATGAATTAATTTCACCCTTTGTTTTTTTCACGTATTTTGAGGAAGAGATTTAAGGGTGTAAACGAAGTAATTAATCAAAATGGTTTTAGTAAAAGCAAGAATGTGATTATAAGTTACTAATATCAAAATTATTTTGATTAATTTGGTCGTTTACACCCTTAAATCATTTTCTCAAAATGCGTGAAAAAACAAAAGGTGAAATTAATTCGTTACGGAGGGAGTACTTTTTTTGAGGCGAAAAGTGAGAAGATGTTTATATACTTGCATGCAAAGTGGTGTAGCAAGTAGCAACAACGAGATTCTAATTTCAATGGCTATTGTTTTTTTTTGTACAATAACAAAGATTCGAATACTCCATCATCAAGCCAAGATCACACCCAAGATTCAACTAAAGACTGCTCAAAGCATTATGTTGATAAAAGTACAGCACAATAAACCGTGTATTACAAGGCCAAGGATGTGTAGCATAAGAGTGCTCAAGTCGTTTTTTTTTTTTATTACTAGGGACTAGGGAAGATTGTATGTTTCATGTGAAACTACAAGAAGTCTAGGATATGGAGGAAGAGGATATCAATAACAAAATGGTTCATTGTTCGTTGAATTGGCATTTTTGATAACTCTAGTACTCCATTGAGCACTAATAGCCACTTGCTCCTACCACTAACATACAAAACCGGGGGTTTTATGTGGTTAGTTGGGACAGCTATGGAAATAAATAAATGCAAAAGAATATGCTACACCCCTTGAGGATGGTCCATATCCGAAAACAATGGGAAAAGGAAGATTCAAAGTGTTGCTTGGGCATAATAATTCACAGATGTTCTATCTCAGGATATAATGTCATACTTCAAAGATTCAACTGCTTGAGGATACGCTGCTTTTCGAAGGGGGAAGTTTTGCCACCTTTTGACGATTGGTTCATGAAAGTATCTTGATAATTCTTTGATAATCTTTAAGCTTTCTTGAAATAATTTATTTCATTGAGTCGTGTTAGAATTTTTGCTGCAAGTTTTACCTTTTTTCCCGTTTTGTTTTAGCCTTTAGTAGATAGTTTTCTTTTTATCTTGATTTGACTTTTCATTAATTCAGATATTGGATAATAATCTGAATTGTGTTTACGGTCGGTTATGGTAGTTATAGGAAGATCTTAATCAACCAATGAGAATTGAGTACGATATTTGGGAAAATCCTATCTTTCTCTTGATTGCTGGAAACCAATGTAGGAAATTGTAGAGAGTTAGGGACATATCCTAATCTCATTGGTCGGTTTTTAATTTAGATTAGTTAATAGTTATACTATGAGTGTGCTGTTTGGTGAGTAATAAAAGACTAGTGTGATTAAGTTTTTTAAAAGAAAAAGAGTTTATGACTTTGTTCCCTTGTTCAAAGCTGGTATTCTTCTCTGAAAAGATTGAAATGTTGAATTATTAGGTGAAAAGCTAGCACCAACATTGCCGGTATCCTTTTATTTCATAAGTAAATCATCCTCAAATCCAAAACATCCATACAATTCATCCCTAGGCTAAGAACCCATAAAATATTGAAATTTATAATCAAAACCACATGATTTACTGATTATGATGGTTATTGGACTTTAATAGATAATGCCAATGCAATTCAATTGGGATGACCAAGATCGTTGTGAACATGACTTGTCATGTTATTTTTTTTTGGTAGTGTTGGGTGGTGATAACCTGTATTGTCTCATTCTTACATGGAAGAAGACTTCTAACTTCTAAGGTTCTCTTTAGATCGCTATGAAATTAGATGGCAAGAGAACTCTGCTTTGGACTTTGGAATATTGTAAGTTTTAACTAGATAATTTTTGCTTGAATTAGGGATATCGCACTTGTGCGTTGCTCCTGTTATATAAGGTGCTAAATGTATTTTATAGGTTGATTGGTTAAAAATCATAGTCACCGTTGCTCCTAAGGTGTTGATTTTATGTGGTAGGATACTAATAAGACTTGCTCCTAATGTGTTACTTTATTTGATAGGGAGGACTTTGAAAAGACAGGTGCGAGCAGCTTAGTGACAGTGGGAGTTCGAGATATTCAGGGTGTGGGATTTCCTAGTGAATTTTCAGGGCAGGCTGATGCTGTCTTTTTAGACTTGCCCCAGCCTTGGCTTGCCATCCCATCAGCAGGGAAGATGTTAAAGCCAGATGGAATTTTGTGCTCATTTTCGCCCTGCATCGAACAAGTACAACGATCATGTGAAACCCTCTGCTTGCAATTTACAGGTACGATACATTTTTTCTACTACTGAGTTTCAGAAATGGTGCTATCCATATCCTATATTTGGGATTACATACACCCATATTTGTATTTTGATCAAGTAATATTTATTTTGCTCAATTAACATGCAGTTGTGCTTATGAAATTATTTCAGATTACTCATTTATTTTTCAACACTGCTCTTTTTTAATTGTGTGTACATACACCTGAGTAATCTGAAAAATGGTATAATATTCACCCCTAATTTATTTGTTCATAGATATAAGGACATTTGAGATACTTCTTCGAACATATGAAGTTAAAGAAACAAGAGTGGAATTCGACAAAGGAGACGAGGGTTTTTCCTTTAGATCACCACCACGTAAGAAAAGACAACATTCCACCGAAAAAGGCGATGCACTAGAGGCTTCTGGTCCTTCAACAGTCATGGCAAAGCCATGTGGTGAATCAAGAGGTCATACGGGTTATTTGACATTTGCAAGATTGAAATGCTTTTCATAAGCAACTGTTTGTGTCCTTATTTTTTTGTAAGATTGTCAAATGAGTTTCAGTTCCTGGAACGGGAGGAAATCTTGATGTGCTCGTGTGGGGAGTTCTACTTGCAGAATCATTATGGGTGCCAATGTAACAGGATCGTTGTTGGGCTCTGGTCAGTCAACTTAATTTTTGGGGTTCGTGGCGGTTTATAAGATTGTAACAGCCACAGATTGAGTTGGGTCCAATTGGTCCATCTTTGGTTGCGACGAGGAGTAGCATTTCATGTGTTTTTTCACTTGTTGAGAGAAATAAATTATAGACTACTAGGTTCAATTTTGATTTATGACAAGTTGTGATGTTAAAAATCTCTTGTTAATGGAAAAATCTCTTGTTAATGGTTATCACATTTATTGCTCATTATGCAGCGTATTTTTTTTTTTTTAAGAAAAGGTAAACCGGAAAGTCAGAATTTCTTCCTTTCGAAAAAACATCCTACCTTGTCAGTAAAGAAAAAGTAATTAAATTTAGCATCAGAAAAGCATCTAACAAAGTAAATATGGTATATCATTTTGTTATAAAATTTGTCTTATACGTGGCAGGCCAAAACATCAACTAATGGTATGGCTAATTTTTTTAGTTCACTATTAGAATAATGGCACTTTCTAAGTAAATATAAGCAAGTATAAGTGTGATAATTAATAGGAAAAATTGACAAAATTATTCAAATTATTGGCTCTCTTTCTCTTCTCATTTTAATTACATATTGTTTAACTTAAAATAATCCAAACTAAGAGGTCCCTTTTCAAAGTAATCTATCTTCTATTTTCTAATGTATTTTAACACACTTTTCAACAATTTTAGGGGTTTGAGGTGTGTTGAAATGCATTATAAACCATATATAATGTGTTGAAACTTATTAGAAATTGTTAATAATGTATTGGAAATTCGGAGAATGGTTAATTTAAGAAGTGAATCCCCATAACTAGAAATTATTTTGAGTTAAACAATAGTTAGGATTAAAATGAGAATAAGCTCGATAATTTAAAATGCATTAGGCTCAATAGTTTGGATTATTCTTGTGAATTTTTCTTAATTAAGAAAGACTAAAGAGTTCAACAATTAAGATGCTCTAGAGTTCAAGCATAAATTTATACGATAGAGTTGAATCTTACCATCACATTTAAAATAAAAGGGCTCATAATTGATATTGAGAAAAAATAGTGGATTTTGAAGGATTAAAATAAGGGGGCCGGGTTTTGAACTTTGATAAATAACATATGCGCTATTGAATTTTTTAATTAATGGTTGATCTTGGTAAAGTTATTTTAAAACACTAGAGGGTCTTAACACTTGACAGTAACATTATCAAGTATTAAGTAGTATGAGTTGTTCGTTTGACTGTCGTCCCCTTACCCGATGCATCCCTATATCGTGGATGATATCGATACTTTTATTAAAATTAGAACTACCCTCATTTATACTTTTAAATTTTGCATTTTCAGTCACCGTACCATAATACATTTTTTTTTTTTTTTTGCATTTCAATGTAACCTAGGTCAAGATTCACATGTCATAACAGGACAATTAATTATTAATAGGTCAACCCAAACCCAACACAGTTCGATCCATTAACAACTTTAGTCAAATGGCTTCATACAGAGTAATTCATTCATGCAATTTGTTTGTTCTTAGTTATCCAACAAAATCTTTGACTCTTACCTCACAATAAAGGTGCAGTGTAGTGCAAAGAAAGTTTGATGAGCTATATAAAATTTTATTTATGATTAAGCGATTTATTTTTAAACAAATGATTCTTTGTTCGAACCTTCTTACGATCATTAAGAATATTATTATTATTACGTGTAGTTTTCTTCTATCTACTGTATCAAAAATCATAGCAGCCATATTATTATTCCAACATTATCTATTTGTTTAATTTTTAATTTTTTGGACCAAGTCTTCCATAGATATTTTTTAATATATATATATATACACGAAGTATAACTTTTGCGTATAAAATTATAATAAAATTTAGAATATAAAGTTACAGTTTTTTTAGTTAAAAGTTATATCATACCGTCTTACAAAATAAATGGTACTAGGTATTTTTTTTTAAGTATAATAATGTATGAAATACTAAGCATTGAACTGAGCCGTACTATAAGTCATCCGACCTAATTTAGCCAAAAACACGTATTTATAATGGGAAAGATTGAATTAGGAATCCACACAAGTGTGTGCGGTAAAAATTAAACATAGGAGCTTGTGTCTGAAATTTTGAAGACTTAACTACTAATAAGCTAAGACACCATCATCGATCTAAGTTTCTATATCTATATATATATATATATATGTATATATATATATATATATATATATATATATATATATATATATATATTCTCTTATTAAGAACAAGAAAACCAATACTAAATTACTTCTAATTTTAATTTTCTCAACTTTCAAGATTAATTAATTAATACATGTTTAGTAACCAATTTAATGTGAATATGACTACGCTTTTTCTATAGAAATAATGAATAACATAATTTCTTATAAGAACAAATTAAATAAATTGTGTATCGCACAGGGCTAACCTATTTGTTGACAAATCAATATGACAATTTGCTTTAATTTAATTAAATGAAAATGGCGTGTTTTTTGTTGCCTTTAATTTTCAACGGTAGGCAACAAGTTTGGTATTAGAATGAATTTTTCCTAATAATTCATGGCAGCTGGATTGGTTGAGTGTACTAAAACATCAAATGACTAAGTCCACCATGTTGACGAAATTTTATGCTAAACCCCATCTGAGCATCAAATAAAATACAAATTATATATATATATAAAAAAATTAGTATAATATTGTCCTTAAGGCCGAATATAAGATGCTAAAAGTAAAGCAGCAAGTCTTCCATCAAAACATATGATGACAATAAAGTATATAACATAATTAGTTAGTTGGAAAAGAAAAACAATTAACATCACCCTTAAGTTAGTTGGAAAAGAAAAACAAAAGGCAAAATAAATAAGTTAGTTTGATGGTTTTTTAGCGCTTGATGGGCTGATTTGTGTCATGGCTGAGACTTTTGGGTCGCTGCGCGGCATATATATGTTTATTAATTCTGGTTTTTGGTTTTTTTTTTTCCCAACTAACTTAACGATGCTAATAACGTCCATTTGCTATCATAAAAAATTTGTTACAACTGAGAATTTTTGGAAATCTTATGGGTATACATAAAAAACCCTAAAAAATATGAATACATTTAATAATTTGCAAAAACTGATGGGTAGTTTTAAGAAAACCCTAAAATAAAAGTTAAATTGTTGTCTTCCTACAAAAGATTTGACAGTACATGATAATACTAGCTGAAAGATATTTCTTAGAGATTCCCAAAAACAAAAATACAAATGCATAAAACAGTTTTGGGCCCGCGACACAACTTAGACTCGACATTAGTATGATATTGTCCGTTTTGAACCTCGTCCGTACAAATTTATTTCTGGGCACCTTTTCAAAATACCTCATATTAATAGTGTAGGTGGACAAATATATATATAAGACAGCACTTTCATAATATTTTTAATGTAAAACTTAGACTGCAAACCCAGATTTGATTTTTCAAATTTTCATTAGACATGATGGAAGTTACATCCCAACTAAAAAGAATGACAAGCAAGTTCGATCCTTTTCAATCTTGCTATGCAGACATATCTGGTAAAGTGGTATTTGAATGATATTTTTAAACATGTGGTTTGATTTTTATGATCAGCCATAGGATTGTATATAACTTACACTAGCTTAATATAACTGCTGTATTTCCTAAATTGATAATACCTTGAGAATGAATGTTTGTTAAATCAAGCATCAATCCGGTGTAATTAATGTTTAGATTATGTTAATATCTTTACTTTTACAAAATTTCATGTCAGATCGTCCAACGGTTTGATAGAACTTTTAGTTCAAACATTATAACTTTTTACGATAAATCTATAACTTTTTACGATACATCTATAACTTTTTACATAGATTTTTTTTTTTTCAATTTTTTTTTTTTTGAAAAAATTGATCTCATCAATAACACCTATGAGTTGTGTGCACAAACCAGAACCACCTAAAACGGGTGCGCAGCGCAACACTGACTTTTGCATAGGGTGCAACGAGTAGAACAAAACACAACACTAACCCAGTTGCATGGTCCTCAAAGTAGAGCCAATAACTTTTTAGATAGTTATTTACGCCTTGTATAAAAAAGTTACTCTTTAATGTAAATATGTTACCAAAAAGGTTATTGCACGTATTTTAATGTTCAGATCAGTGTAAATGAACTATTACTTATTGGTTTTAAAACTAATTTATCTATCTACAATATATCTATCTCTAATCTCAACTTTAAAATGTGTGCAAAATTTTACATATTTTGACGCGGAGGCAGTGCATTTTTTTGGTGAAAAGTTATCATGGCGTATCGTTTGATAATGTATATAACATAATCTTGGCCTCAATAAAAAACTTAAACTAATACTCCCTCTATAACATAAAAATGGCAACAAACCATTTTGCACGCACTTTAAAAAAAACGATTTAATTAAGGGTGCAAATGAACAAATTGATCAAAAATAACTTTAAGATTAGTAACTTAATTATGATCTCAATTTTACCTATATTAAAACCATTTTGATTAATTTGTTCATCTACACCCTTAAATCATTACCTTAAAATGCGTGCAAATTAAAATTACTTGTTGCCATTAATTAATATGTTACGGAGGGAGTAATATATATCAAAACAAATCTAATAATAATCCCCATGAAAACATATTGTCATTCTCAAGCTTCAATTTTCTTTCATATTTTCTATTATCATCCATTAGTCCATTATCTTTGGGAAGAGTGGTGTTACGTATACTGTGTTAGATATAGCCATATAGGAAAAGAAATATAGGAAAAACAACTAAATAAGTTGGAGGCTAGCTAGCTACACCATGAGAATGAATATTGATTTTTTCTATCAAATCTTTATTTATATCTATAATCTATAATTAATTTTTTAAAACAGGAATTTTTTTTGCCAAGTGTTATCTTTTTAAGACAATTATTTTTTAACCTTTTTCTTTTTTCTTGAACAGTATTAATTATAACCCTTTTGATTACATCTTCATCAATTATCATACCCCTCCAACTTCTAATGTTTTGTGCATTAATTTTGAATTCAAATTGAGAATTCTCATGGTGATTATTGTTTGATTTAGTATAAGAATAAAAAAAAAAAACAATAATAGAATTCTATATCATTTTATAAAGTTAATTTTTATTTTTGATATTTTTTTTTCTTAAAAATAACACGCGCCTTGCAGCTTGCACGTGCTCAAAAACTAGTTTCTATTTAAGTTCATTTTTATTACCACAATTTATAACTGACTACCAAACTGATCGTAAGATTTATTAAACCACATGGGTATATCATCTTAGCAAATTATTACAATTGTATTTTCTTTAAATTAAAGGGGAATTTAGCTTTATTACTATTTTCCAATCATTATATTATCATGGTTAATTATATGCTACATATGAATTAAAATGATAATAAATAATTAATGAACATATTTGATATGATATGAACATCAAGTGGATGAACAATGATCAGAATATTATTTGATGGAAAAATGGTACATAGTTAATTAGAATATTATTGATTGAGAATAGGGGTGGTTATCAAGGATAAAGGTGACTTATAATGAAAGCAACTTCCAAGCAATTCAATAATATTGTGACTTATTAAGGATAAATCAAACCCATTGAATTGGCATGAAGTCACTTAACAAAAGATGTTCTTTTCATTATTGCTCATAATTGTTGAGTGTTGACATAGAACAAAGCTAAAGGGAAAAACACATGAATATATATTTTTCAATAATTCTGTAACACATACATAGGTCAATAGTTTAGCGAGTGAGAATTTTTTTTATATTAAAAAAGAAAAAAATTTCTTTCAATTAATATCAATGTTGAGAGTGAAAATTAAAAACGAAAGTTCAGAGTGAAATTAAAAATGAAAGTTAAAAGTGAGCCTGGTATACTGGTATTCCTCATAACACACTTTCTTTCAATCCCAAACTATACTCTATTTACGTTGAGAGTGAAAATATAGAGTAGAAGTTGAGAATAAGCCTAGTAACATTCCTCTAGTTTATCAAGCTATTTGGTTGTGTATAAGAGAGAAATACTCGAATGTAACAGGTTCGGGCTCAATGGTCGAGCTAAATCCAACTTAAAAAACTAGGCTTCTATGCAACAAATTCAACTCGAGTACGGACTATATTATCATGATTTTTTAAAAAAGAAATACATCTTCTAAACATGATTTTGAGGTTTGTTTATGCTATTTTTATGACGAGGAAAAAAAAAACTGATTAGCATTTTTCATAAGGCTAAACACAAGTATATTTGCGGATTATAATGGAAAGAATAGTTTCAAAACATTGCTATATGTACCACTAAATTGTGGCGAGTGAAGTAGATTGATCTACACCTTGATTAGTTTTTGTTGGAAAATTTAGGGCTTTTGGGAGTGAATCAAAGATGTATGAACAAAAATTAAAACCTTCGAGCCGTGTACTAACTGTATTAAAAGTGATATTTCTGACCCTATCGAAAGCCTGGGCATCATGGATATTCACTTTTGAGATACAACAAAGAAACAATGTTTTTCAGGCGTTCACTGAAGAACATCCAATGTACGTAATGTAGTATTTTGGTTGAGTTTGATGATGATTGATATGGTGAACACTTAGAGAGAATTTGCAAGGATTAAAAGAATGTATGAGAAAAACTATATTTCTCCCTCATCCACACACCTTAATAACCCACTCAGAGTTATCACACGATTTGCAAATTGTCCGTTTACCAAATGATCGCACAATGACCGAAATAACCGCAAAGACCCAGCGCGGGCGTGATGCCCCATCGCGAGTACGATCAACCTTCCTTGCGAGCGCAATGCATGCCTTCCCCATTTTGCTTTGTTTCGTGGTCACGGACAGAGACGACTTTGTCGCATCCGCGCCCGCGATACATCAATACATATGTTATTGCTTAGCATATTTTGGCACTTAGAAATATATTTATGCTTAGCATTTAAACCACAGTTAATCATGCATTATTATCCAATTATTCGTTACACCGTTCCCACACAAATAATCAAGTAAACGTGCATATATTTCTTATAATCTAAATTATTTCAACAGTTTTAGTACTTCAAAGGCTATCAACTATTGAATACTTTGTTCAAAATTAAAAGGGCAATTTTTAAAGTTTGTCTGCTCTTTGAATACTTCTTTCATAAAGGGGCAATTAAATATGATATGAGGCGTTGTTTCTAAAGAATGATTGTAAAATTGGCAATATGTTGCACCTCGTAAGTCTTCCCTTAGTTTGTAGTGAGGCATCTAGGCATATTTTCTAGATAATTAATTTTTTTTTTTTTTTTTTTTTTTTTTTTTGTGGGCAATTCATAGACTAGATCAAATAGAATAGAGCTTTTTTCAAATTTATTCCGTGAATTTTAAAGTAAATTTTAGTTACCAATTTAATTAACCCAATTATTTGAAGTTTATTTTTATGATTTGGCATTTGCATTTGCATGAAATGGAGATAGAGAAATTCAACCTCTAACCTGATCTAATCTGAACCACTAACCTCATCAGAGGTGACAATGACTTTTCCCTTATCTTCATGCATCTCAACGCCAAATTAAAGTCTATTATCCACTAAGTTACTAAAATAGTTACCGTACCATCATCTCATTGGCTAATAAAGAGTCAGTAACCCATTCAATTTATTAATATATTTCCTCCGTTTTCAAATTCTTGCAACAATTGTACTTTTGACACTTTTCACAATTTACACTTTGTTACAATTTATCACTTACAAAAAAAAAAAATATAGTCATGTAGGGTGGTCTCGTTGGATTCGTCTCAACTTGTATTTTTTTTTATTATCTAGTGTTCATAATTTTTACTAATACATAATTAGAGATATTAATCCTCAAAGTTTTGTCTCGACATGCGTGAAAATAGATTTGTTGCAAGAAATTGAAAACGGATGAAGTATATCTTTATTAATAGCTAAGAAACTTTCCGTGAAAAACCGTTGGCTAAACAATAATAATAATACACATCATCACAATTTTAAATGATAAGGCTCCAATCAATGATTGAGTAGTTATTATTTGAAGAATGAACATACAAGACTTTTACTTCAAAAGTTATTAAATGAAATAATAAACACAATACTATACTCAATAGTGATGATCTCTTGGCATAACATCTAAGTCAAATAAATGTCCTTATAATGGAAGACTCACCAAACCCCTCAAAACCCTCCAAAAAAAACTAAAAAGAAGCTTAATCAAACTTCTTAACCTCAAACCACATCTTTCTTCATTCAATTCCCTTAAACCTTGTTTTTTTTTTTTTTTTTTTTCCTTTTTTTTTAAAATCATATTATAACAACATCCAAATAAACACACAAAATTAAAGGGTTACCAAAAAAAGAGATTATTATATATGGAGGGATTAATTCCTTTGTTGTGTAAAGCCATTAAAAGAAAAAAGATTCGTAGTCAATATAGGTGCCTTTCAATGGGATCTACACAAACTTATCATATTGCTGATTTTTATGATTATCATGATCATGATCATCATCATGATGATGATGGTAAGTTTGGGAAGTATTACAACAACCCTTCGATGGAAACACGTGGCGGGTTTAGAGGAGGATCAAATGGGCATCGACGGTTCGCATCGACCGGAGAATTTGAAATGAATGGTGGGTATAACTTCAACTATGGTGGTTGTGATCATGAAGATGTTGCTAGGGTTTCTAATTACTCTCCTCCTAAGCATATTATTAAGAGATATGGGAGTCATAGGATGTTCTCTTGCATTACTGGGGGTGTCTAACTCAGACTGAGGGATATCTTAAGTGGTTAGAGCTTTTCTCCCGATTTCAGATGATTCTGGGATCGATTTTCATCCGGCCTTTATGGCTCATTAGTCCAAAAAAAAAAGTAAGTGTTGGTCCACAATTGTATAAATTTTATTTTTAATTTAAGAATTCCTAGCTAGGTTTGAAATGGTGTTGTTGCTTACATATCAATTCTTGAACAAGTATTCAAAATTTGGGATTGGATGAAGTTGTCATAGTGAATTGCCTATATTATGTATGTAGGAAAATTATTTGTCACAATCATGAATAAAATCAAGTTGATTGAGTGGGAAAATAATTGTAATATTATGAAGTAATTTGTTGAAATACAAAAAAAATAAAATAATAATAATAATAATAATAATAATAATAATAATAATAATAATAATAAAGAATACAATTATCTTTTCAATGTTAATTTTAGTTTCTTGCAATTTGGGTACAATGGTATTTTGCAATTCCATATAAACTTCATGTATATGAAGTAATTGGCTTGGCGTTTAGTCGAGCACTTCAAACGTCATGAATGAGATTATGCAAAGCCTAGTAATTCAAAGCCTACTACCATCAATATTAGTATGCAATTATGCATAATGTAAATTAAATAAGTTGTCTTTTCTATTCTATATTAATTGTTTTATTTTAACTTTTAAATAATCCACCCCGTCAAAAAAAAAAAAAAAATTTAAATAATCCACACTTCCCCATTTAATCTTTGTTTTATGATTTATACCCTAACGGTCCGTTTGGTAGCTGACCATAGATGATGGTAATTAGAATAAATTTATAATTAAATTTGAAAGGAAAATCAAAATTCATTCCCATGGTTTAACGAGTGTTTTACAAAAAATTACTTGGAGCAAAACTATTTACCAAAATAATGTTATTGCAAAAATATTTAACAAAATAATGTCCACGTAGGAAAGAGGGTGGTTTCTTTTTCTTTTCTTCTTTTTTATGCAATGACAAAATCGCTATTTCAGATAGTGATTTACCCTTTAATATAATTAGAACAAGAGAAGGTATTGTGTCAAACCGGTCTGACAGTAATGTTTTTATTAGATCAGTCCACTAGACCTGGACACATATTGTTGAATCTGGACGCATATGTGTTTAACCTGGACACATGCTGTTAAATCTGGACATGTATTGGTAGACCTGGACATATTTGTAAACCTGGAAACAGAACTGGACACATTTGAAACCTGGACACAATTTGTAAACCTAGACAAATATGAACAAACCTGGACAAATCTAGACAAATATGGACAAATTTAGATAAATCTGGACACACCTGGACATGCAAACCTGGACTAATGTTGACAAACCTGGACAAATATGAACAAACCTGGACAAACCTGGATACATATTGTTAACCCTGGATACCTATTTGTAAACCTGGACACATATTGTTTAAACATGAACACATATTGTAAAACATGGACACATTTTGTAACTAACTTGGACAAAATACGTTTTTTTTTTTGCATTTTGAGGCCTTTAGAGGCCTCGTTTGACGATTTCCGGTGGCCAACTTGCAGCTGCGTTCGTCTCGAAAAATTAATCAATTTCGACATATTATATGCCCGATTCGATACCCGAGCGCAAAGTTATAGCCTCCCGAAGTTTTTCACTATTATATTTGATTATATGGGTCAGCCATCTGACCAGATCGTTTGGTCAGACCGTCTGACCTAATACTTTCACTTATAGAACAAAATCAACTTTAGTCATTGATCTCTACAACAAAGGCATTGCTTCTTTTTTTTTTTACTTAGGACAAAATCGCTATCTAAATTAGCGATTTTGTTAACAATATCGCTAATAGGGATAGCGATTTAAGCTGCATTTTTTTTAAAAAAAATTTGTTTACGTGGACAGTATTTTCGTAAATACTTTTGTAATGACATTATTTTTGTAAAAAGTTTTGCTCCAAGCATTATTTTTGTAAAACACTCTGGTTTAACTCCAATTTATCAAATTTTACACTCCCCAATGGTAATAGATGAGAATAAAAAATGAGAAGAAAATTGAAGCTCGGGAGTTTTCCATGGGGATTATAAGTTTCCTTCTTCATAAAATTACACTATAAATTCATTATCATTAACATAATTTAATACCAACAACCAAACAGACCGTAAGGAAAAAAATATACGAAGTAATATACTTGAGGGTACCCCCAACTTTCTTCTCTTTTAGCAAATTAACTCTATAAAGCGAGGATAGATTCATAGCCCAGTAGTTAGAGCTTCAGAATTCCAGGCACGAGGTCAAGGTTCGATTCTCACCGCACGCATTTGTGAGGATTCCTTATTATCTCTCTTACAGATGCTCGTGTTGGCTATTATTGAGCCGCGTGACCTACAGTAAGGTCCAATTTTGAAGCCTAGTATCCCACACATTATTATAAATAAAAAATTAATTATATAAAGCTCTTTTCAGTTCATTTGCATGAATATTATATATGATGGTCAATATAAGCTATTAATCTAATCCCCTTTAGGCCCTTTTACCAAAGACATCCGGATTTGGTCAAAAATGTTGATCTCTTATCCAATTTGCTAATCGATCATCAACATGTGCCTAAATAATTGATGGCTAACATCAAGTTTACGAATTATTTGGTGAGACCAAGTCTCACTTAAAAATGTTAAAGATTTTTTTTTCAAAAATTACTGAAAAGATATAAATAATGGCAAAGACTTGTGTTTTTCTTCTAATACCTTATTCACGAATGAACAAGGGGTATTTGTTGGTATAACTAGTGAGGAAAAAATTATGGAAAATAGTTTCTACCATAAATTTGACCCTACCTCTTGGATTATTATATTGATACCGGAGCTACACATCATGTTATCGAAATATATTGTTATAAAATTTTTAATCCAAATATTATCTCCATATATATGTATATAAAGCAACTTGATAACTTTTTATATTTTTGAATAATTTTTACAGATTTTTTTTTTTTTTTGTAATTTTTCTTGAGAAAATCTAGTCTCACCATTGTTAGACGGTCTGACCAAATTCTACTACATTAACTTTATTTAAGTGGGTAGTATTTTTTTTTTTTTTTATTTTTATTATTATTTTTTTTTTTTATGTTTTAGCAAATACACCAAAAAAGAGCCCACCATCTATCTTTCTTATACATTTCCCTAAGCTTCTACCAACGGTAATGAAAAGCCATGCCACACAAGTGTTCAACGTGTAGTCGAAGTGGAGATACTCGATCGCCATATAACATCTATCCACATTTGAACATTCCGGTAGCATATGCGAGACCGATTCTGGTGTTGTTTGGTTGACATCATTTAGGGCTTGTTTACTTCAGATTATATTCAGTTCAGTTCAGTTTAGTTAATCTCTATTCAGTTCAGTTCAGTTGTTCAATTAATACATTTCTATTCAATTTAGTTCAGTTCAGTTGTTCAATTAATACATTTCTATTCAATTTAGTTCAGTTCAGTTCATCTCTATTAAGTTCAGTTCATCTCTATTCAGCTAATGTAAACGAACCCTTAGTATAAGAATTTAAAATTCATAGGAATTGAATTTTTTTGGTGTTGTTCGGTTGAAAAATTTATGGGAAATAGAACTTCCTAGGAATTTCCAATTCCTACAAAATGGAGGAAGTTATTTACCTAGGGGGACTTAGGTAAGTAGAAATTCCCATGAAAATTTTCACTTCCCATGATACATCAAACAACATTTAAAAATTCTTAGGAATTACAATTACATGGGAAATTAATCAACTCATTTGAAAAAGCTGGTCATCTGATTATTTATAAGACTGATTGATACTTGATGAAACTGAGAGTTTTTGATAGAATTAATAAGAGGAGCTGATCACTTTGATCAAAGTCGTTAGAATTAATTCGAGAGACTTTGTTTCCGATGTTTCAATTAGAATGTTTGAATTTTTTTTACGCAAATAATGCTACGGCACCAAATTAATTTGGTGGAATCCAATTTATTTACATATATATACCATTCACGTAGGCTTGGAGTTAGGTTTACGTTTTTTTGTCTGCACTAAATCGCTATTGACAATAGCAATTTTGCCTGATAAATCACTATTATCGCTATTGCTAATAGTGATTTATCAAGACAAAATCGTTACGGTCAAGATAAATTGCTACCGACTGTAGTGATTTTGCCTTCATAAATTGCTACTGGCAATAGTAATGTTTGCTGCTTATGCCAAATGTACTTATTCCTTTTATGTTTTTTGGAGATAATATGTCAAGAAATCAAATCCAAAGTCACTCCTAAAACATCCGCCAATTCCAAATTCAATCCCACATCAAACTCCATAAAAATCCAAAATCTCCAAAGCCATCCAAAATTCAGTTGCAAGAGCAGTTTATGCAATTAAAAGATATTTTTGATGCAAAACATATACTAGCATACAAACTATGTAATTCAAGTATGTTTCAATTACAAATTACTAATGTAATAAGTTAAATAAGCTAAACGCTATAGCTAGCAGCGCTTTATCAAGGCAAAATCTATTGCCAATATGATAAATCGCTATTGGCAGTAGCGATTTACCAAGCAAAATAGCTATTAACAATAACAATTTACCAGGCAAGATCGATATTGCCAATAACAAAACGATCTAGTGCTATCAAAAAAAAAAAACGCAAACCTAGTTCAAAGCCTACGTGGACGGAATAAACTGAAACATAGAGTTAATTTTCCTCAATTCGGTTAAATAATTTTTGAGTTTAATGATTTGATATTTTCAGTTAATGGTTTTAGTCTTTCAATTATTAATTTATCTTTTCAATTATCTGTTTCATTTTTTTAGTTATTGATTTAAGCATTTCAGTTAATATTCTTAGCCTTTCGACTATTGGTTTACCCATTAGCTTAATATGTAGTAGCTATTATTCCCTTAGTTCCGAGAAAAGATTCTATAAAACAAATAATGTGTCAACTGAAAATTACATGAAGCGATCTGACCAAATATGTTTAAATGTGTTCGTTTTTTTAAATATGTATTCTATTTTTTGCATTATGTTATGCATTTCGTAATAAATTTCAAAAGTGAAAAATGGGAAAAAAATAATATTAATTTTTTCAAGGAAATACAAATTCAGATTATTTGCCTACATGTAAATAAAATTAAGATTCATTTATTTGAAGATTTAAAGTTGTATGCATGAAAAGAATTGCTTAATAATTAATCCAGTTAACACTTAACACCTAAGACAACGAATTAGTTTTACACACGCGGGATTAGAATAAAGATATATAATTAAAAATGAGCAATTACGGGAAACAATTTCAGATACTGACACCGTGAATACTACAATTACGAAGTCTAGCCAAATGCAATTCTTGGCGTGCGCTTCTACAATTTAGTTACATTAAAATAGTCCAAAGTCCATGATTAATATATCAATAATTTATACTTCCATCAAACTTCATAATTCACTTAAATATGATGTCTAACCATTCCAATATGATTTATTGCCAACTCAATATAATGTGAAGTGAATTTTACTCTAAATTATTAACATTCCAATATGATGTACATTTCACTGTGAAATGTGCACAACTCTTCAACATCATCAGTTGCAATCAATTATGAAAATAGAATTAACTATTCAATAGAATCCATTACAATGAATTCTTGGAGAAACTAGAATCAATGATCTAAATTATGTATTGTTTCGAAAGGATGATGACTTTGATGTGAGTAGACAAGTTTTTTCGCAAGAACAATACTAATATTTTAGATTTGGGGAAAAATAATTGTGCAAAAAAATAGTAATAGTATATTCTAATAAAAACCTGAGTGTCTTATTTGCTTCTCTGAAACAATGATTTGAAACGAGTGATTCCATTGGAAAAAGAAAAAAAGGCAACTTGTTATTAAAATCTTGAGATTGATGCAATTTGCTAGAAATTCTTAGATACACCCGCCTGTAAGGTATACCCAATGATAATTTCGCTAATTTTATAATAATTTTGCTCATTTATAATAATTTTGCTCATTTAAACAAAACTATTGAAAAAGAGCAATAAAACACCATTGGATGTATGTAACTCTACGTGTTGACAATTTGCAGGCACTTTTATGAATACGTTTGCTGATGGTCATCTAATCACTGCAAGACTATTCCGATACTTTCAAGGATATGGAAAGAGACTTATAATGGTTAGAAGACCATCAACAAACATATTCATCCCTGCAAAATTAACAAAATTTATCTTTTGCTGTTTTTTTTTTTGGTAGGATCTTTTGCTGTTTTGCATAACACAGCTGTTTCAGAAAGAAAAGAAAATGGCCTTTTCTAGTCAGTTCTGAGTCTGAATATATATGGTCAGGTCAGCTAACAACGAAAATGCAAAAGCATATTCTGTGGAATTATTCCTTTCTTCTGTAACCCAACTTCAAGAGCTTTGAAAGCTATTGGTTATGTACTTTAAACAAGATTTGAACTTTACAGATAATTATAACAATTGTTTAGGGGGATCTCGTCGGATTTGTCTTAACATGAAGTTTTTTCAGCTTGTAGTTGTTATAATTTTTACAAACACGGAATTAAAGATAGAAAAAATTGTAAAAAATAAGTCAAACTTTTAGCCGGTCTTCTCAAATTAAATCAACCTTTTGATTAACTCAAAATAAGTCAACCTAATATACATATCTACTCAATTTTTTTTTCCCACTATTTACTTGTTAATTAAATTAACATTTTCAATGGAAAACCATATAAACAAGAATTAATTGATTTTAATAAACCAACCTTTGAGGGATTCGCAAGTAATAAACCAAACTTTTGATTATTCGTTAATAAACCAACCTTTACACCTAAATTTCTTTGAGTAAACCTTTTGACCTGTTACCTTCTAAACAGGTAATTTTTTGTTCATTTTTTATTTAAAAAAAAAATCATAAATTTTTTTAAAAAAAACACAGTACAACCACCCCCTGCTCGCCACCCCCACCTGCCCACCAACCACCCCCACCTGCCGCCGACCACCCCTCCCCCTCCCCCTGCCCAACCACCCCCACCCCCGAAACCCCCCATCCCCAACCTCCCCACCCATCGTAGCCACCATCCTCAAACACCGTACCTCCAACCTTCGACCCCCTCCCCACCCTCAAAACCCACACCTCCGGCCACCATTACCGACCCCCCAACATAAGAGATAGAAGTGGCGAGAGAGAAGAATTCAACGATGGTGATAGTGGTGTTGTCTGTAATTGATGATGGTGGTGGTGGTGGTGTTGGTGAATGTGGAGGTCCTGGAGGAAGCAAGAGAGAGAAGGGTGGAATGAGGGAGGAGAGAGAAAAGGGTGGGGTAAAAAAAATTCTGATTTTATTTTAATTGTTTTTTTAGACATTTTTTTATTAAAAAAAAAAAAACAATACACAAATGATATGTAGCCACGTGTCATGGTTACCTTATTTTAGGTTTCAACCGATAATGGTTCATTGGATGAAATTACCGGGTAAAGGTTGGTTTATCAACGAATAATCAAAAATTTGGTTTATTACTTGCGAATCCCTTAAAGGTTGGTTTATTAAAATCAATTAATCCTATAAACAATGATATATTAATGCATCGCTTTGATTTTTCATTGAGATTGTTAACTTTTGCCACTAAAAAATTATTAAACAAAAAAAACTTAATTTGGGCGGATATGTGTAATAGGTTGACTTATTTTGAGTTAATCAAAAGATTGACTTATTTTAAGAAGACCGGCTAAAGGTTAACTTATTTTTTATAATTTAATATTAAAATTTTGTCTTGCATGGGTGAAAAGTAGAGTGTTGCCAATAAAGAACTAGATGCAATATTAGAACATGTGGATTTTTTATATTGTTTTTAGTATTTATGCATATTAAGACAGATATTAAAATACTCGCAGCAAGAATAATTATGTTTTTTACCTCATACAAGAGGCATCAGGAGCCCAAATGAAACAAGCACAAGAGTTTGGCACAAATACAGAGCTATGAGCATAAAACGTTGAAGCTCGTTGAATCTTTAAAACCGGAAGCCGAACAACAAGAACAGGACATATGGTAAATAACTCACATTTTCCAACTCGGTGCATAGTTATATACATGTACGGAGTAGTTATGTATCTCAATTATGACTAACAAGTTTCATTTCATTGAGTACTATAGCAGTAACATACTAGAGGATTTTCTAATTTACCTTTACTATGGTGTATTTTGCTAACATCCAGTGCTAATGGGAGCTGATGGAATGGCTTCATCAATGTTTTCCATTTCCTCAAAGCAAGGTGGTTTTGCCGCACCATAGTAAAAGAATGCCATAATCTTTGATAATTCATCGGCTGGTCTGGTAACTGTGAAACCCACAATAGGATCAATGCCATGAGTAAGGAGTTAGGAATAAGAATATGGGGCAAAAAACCTGTGATAAAACAAAAAATTTATAGGCCAAAGAAGTGGATACCTTTCTCACGATATATTATCTTCCCAGACTTTACAAAGATGAGCTCTGGGAAGATGGACACCTTTAAAGCAGAGACCAAATCACGATCAACATTTGCATCTATCGCCACACACTGGAATACATGAAGAATGTTATCAGATGAGCATACATAAGAGGCAGATGACTTACTCTGGGTGATGGTAAGCTGCAGTTCCATATTATATTCCAATAAACAATGAAGATCATAAGAGGCAGATGACTTACTCTGGGTGATGGTAAGCTGCAGTTCCATATTATATTCACTGCTTTTTCCAATTCATCACGACAGCGTTCATTTTCTTTAGGTCTGAAAAAGAAATTAGGTGATGAGAAAAGGAGGACAATGTTAAATCACTTAAGCATCATAATTACATATTCTTAGATGCAGAGGATTTAAAACAATACATTTATTGGAGACCTGAACTCTAAACATTATATTGATGAACCACTAGTTTATTTTATTTTCTTAAAAGGTTTTGTGTTCCCTAAACTAAGCTAAAGGACCTGCCATATCAAGGAACATAGCTAGCAAATTGGCCACAATTACCCTTCCATAAAAACTTTTGCAACTTAAAATAACATAGTTGCCTTCAACTGTAACACAATAACAATATCAAAGCCTTATTTCCTTTTTTTTTTTTTTGGATTGGCCAAATATATGTATCACCAAAGTCACCCACATATACCATTCTCATATAATCTTCCCTATATGCCGATAAATCTTCCTCCATCCCAACAATTTCATGTCATTTGTCAACCACCCCTCTCCATGTTTGCTTTACTCTTCCCTAATCCTCGCCTTGAATCCTCTTTGCCACTCTTGAAGCTTCCTTAATGGTGCATTATAAGCCTTTTTAGTTTTTACATGACAAAACCATCTTAGTCGATTCTCCCTCATTGTGTTCTCTATGGAAGTAACCCCTACCATTTTTCCTTATAACCTCATTCCTTGTTCTACCCTTTCTAGCATACGTACACATCCATTATAACACACAAATCTACAATATTTATCTATTGCATACTGAATATGTCAATACTTAACTCCACCAGTGGGGTTTCCCGCTGCCGATCTTAAGCCGGATAAAGCAGGAAGATTGTGATAAGCATGTGACAGCCAGAGTAAATATGTCACATCCAGACGCATGGTTGGACGATAATAGTACTAGGATGGGTGACCTCCTAAGAAGTCCTTGTGTTGCCATGCTGCCGACCCCACCGACCCCGTGGTTGGCCGAGAATAGTACTAGGATGGGTGACCTCTTAGGAAGTCCTCGTGCAGCGCAAAAAGAAGAAGATATGACAATACTTCAAAACATTTGGTACTATAAAGTAATGTCGGCCAAATAGTTGTCCAGCAAAATTTTTCCTATAGTCTATGTGGCATACCATAGTCAAGGGAAGCTCCCTTCCACTTCGCCCAACATGATTTGATACTATGAGCAACTTCCCCATCCAATTCAGCATTTTTTTTAGAGAATAGATCTTGGAAATTGGAAATTTTAGACCTATGAATACTTATCCCAAATACAATGATCGCACTAATCAAATTTCCTCCTGTGCCGCTAAAGTTGCAGTCTAAATATTCAATTGTACTAAAGCTAATTTTAAAGTCTCAAGATTCCAAGGGTTGCCACCATAATTCCAACTTATCTTCCACGACTTTTTTGTCTTATCAATCAACACAATATCATCTGTAAACATCAAGCACCATGGTATATCACCTTGGATTTGGCTTGTCAATTCGTCCATAAACATTTAAATAAGAAGATGACTAAGGGTAGAACCTTAATGGATTGCACGTGTGATAGGAAATTCTTCTTTTATCCCCACGCTACACTTGTGATAGTATCTTCATACACATCCTTAATGATGCCAATGTATTTCTTTGAAATAACTTTCCTTGAAGCCCATCAAATTACTCCCCTTTGTACCTTATCATAAAATTCCAGAACCATGAAAACCATACATAAATAGTTTTTTCTTATCTCTATAATTTTCCATGAGTTGTCTTATGAGTTGGATTGCCTCCATTTTTGACTTGCCTGGCACAAAGCCAAATTGGTTCCCTGAAATCGTTACTCTCCTTCTTAACCGTGATTTCATCCAAATTGGTTCCCTGAAATCTTTACTCTCCTTCTTAACCATAATTTCATCACTTGTTCGCAAAGCTTCATAATATGACTCGTTAGAATCCCTCGATATTGGCGCGATCTTAGACATCACCATTATTTTAATACACCGTAATTATGATACTTTCCTCCACCTAGAAAGCATTGTATTACTTCTCTTTCAAGCATAGCAATCAAGAGAAATTTGATCTCTCATTGTACCCCTTCCATCTCTCAAATTTTATTCCAATTTTTTAAAAGTTGTCCTCAATTCATCGCCCTATTGACTATATGGCAAATTATACCTCTTACTTTTTTCTCACATAGTGGAGCAACTAACAATTCTTTCTACTACTCAAGTCAACTCCCCTTAAAAACATGCGAAAACTTAATGGACAAAGAAAAAGGGACATAACAGTAGCATATAAACAATCAATACGACTATTAGTTATTCGGTAAAAAGATTATAAAAGGCACATACACTAAAAAAAATTCCGCAATCGATTGCATTACTATAGGCCTATAGGGTGTTTTCATTAGAACACTGTGGCATTCTGACGCTAAGTGAAATACCATGCTTCTTGAATGGAAAGCCACTTTGAAGCTTTTGACCTGTGTATAATCAATGACCGTTCAACATGGAAAATGGTAGTATGAAAGATAACTAGCTAGGCTGGCTCGACATCATCCTTAACATTCCTAAAGTTATGCAAGCAATACGGAAAAAGTAAGGATGGTTTAATAGGCTAATGCAATGGCCAGGGTCGGCTTTATTTATTCCCTTATGTTCATCATTCATCAAAAAACCTTTTCCTTCCACTGCCCTCTATCTTGTAGCAACATCTTCTCTAAAGCTAGATTCTTCATATCCTTTTTATCTCTAGCTAGGTCATCCTACATCTCCTTCCTATTCTAAAATCTCCATAGCCCCAACTTACAACTTAGGCACTTTACTCATCCGAGCATCTTATGGAAGACATTGCACATAACCAAGAGAAGGGAGTCCAATCGCCACCTAATTCTGATTGTCATCATGAATATAACCTACCTCTCTTGATATTGCAAAAGTGATGTGTTGCAAACTTGCAATCTTGAATTTTAATACTATAGGAGACCAAAATATAGAATACAATAAAATAACATGTATTGCTATTGCTATTGCTATTACAGAGGGTTTTTTTTTTTTTTTACAAATGCTGCATCCTGAAAAGGCACAAAAATCAACAATGCTACAAAACTTCACACACATCACCAATTCAACAAGTTCGGAGGACGGATACTAGTATCCCAAACTAAATGATACAAAATAGCAGCTGTTGTTACCGTTGGTTGGGCATCACTGAACTCCACACAGTCTAACATGAATAAAGGCATAAAATGACATTCTAAGTAATGAGGGAGAAGATGGAAAAGTAACCTTTTATAGCGATTGTGCACCAAGATAATTAGAGGGCTGATATCCTTGAACACCACCTCCTCCCAATCTGAAGTTGTAATATCTTTAATTGGACGAATGTAATCATCATCCTGCCACACAATCTCCTTGTCACTATCATAATTCTCATCATCATCATCATCTTTCTTCACATTCTTGATGCTAATCTTATTAAAGAATTGATCCAAACCAAATCCTCTTCCATCAGCATCTTCAGGCCAATCAGGATCATCCTCCTCCACAACAAGTGGGTATTCAGCTAAAAGCTTTTCCATCTTCCTCCTTTTCTCCTCGGGATTAAGTTCCTCTTCAACTTCTGGGTAATTGTCAACTACATCCCGTATCTTTTTTCTCCATTCTCGCCTTTCTTCTTCATCCATGAGACCATCCTCGTCATCAGACTTCATTTTCTCCGTGCTTCCACATCTCCATCTTCTGAAATTACAGTGCTGATTTTTCTCATAAGCTTGATAACATTACTAATGACTCCAAAATGAAGCATTTCACAAATCATAATGAAATTTTTTTATTAAAAAAAAAAAAACACGGTAGGATAACAAACCAGTAAAGGAAGAACTAGGTGTTTCGACGATGAGTAGGAAAATCTTGCTTCTCTCCTCATGAATGGAACTAGGGTTCTCATTTGTTGTAGACTATACAAAGCCAATGGTGAGTACTGGAAAGCTGCAGCATAATGTAAAGCCATCTTCTCCTACAACAACAGCATCAATGGTGATTTTACAAATCGAGGGAGGTGGATTTCAACACAATTATCAATTAAATTGATTACAAATAAATAAAATCTGCGCGAATTACCACCAACTTGTATCAACAGCAACAAATTTGTCTAAAACTACCATAATCGCACCTTAAAATCTAAAATTACAGCAATGAAAATAGAAAACAAAAGTAATAATTTGGAAATGTACCGCTGAATGTTGAAGATGGAATGAAAGTTGCAATTGAACCTAATTGGTGGGGGAGTTAAAGGACTTCGTTTTTTGGAAGTTGCTTCAGTGCTTCACTAATCACTATGCTACTCCTTCAGTTTCATGCAAACCAGAGGATAAGCAACTTTTTTTTTTTTTTTTTTTTCTGTTACTGAATTTATTTTTAAAATTTTTAAATTGTTACGAATTTTTTTCCCCTAATAATGTCTACAACCTCTTCAATTCCAATAATGCTGCTCTTAAATTTTTTTTTCCCAATCTACCGTCCACGTAGACGGTTTAATAGAACGTTTTTTTTTTTTTCTTTGAACTGGGTAAACCGCTACTGTGAGTAGCGGTTTCTCTTAACTAAACCGCTACTGGCAGTAGCGGTTTCCCATACATAAAAAAAAAAAGACAGTATGCTCTAAACCCAGCACTCCAACAGGCAGCAATCAGCAAGGGCACGAAGAAAGGCGACCCTCGCACGTCTTCCTCTGCCTCGAACCTTCAGCCGCGCCACCTTCAACCGCTCCACCTTCAGTCGCGCCACCTTCGCCGTCCTCCCTCTTCTTCCAGCTCGTCTCAAGTACGGTTCTCGATCTCTCCTTCCTCCCTCTGTTTTTTTTAGGGTTTGTGTATATTTTAAGTTTGAACTGAAAATAATGAATTTTAATTTTAATTATTGATAATGGATGACCTAAATGATGTTTTTAGTGTATTTTGATTTGATTTTGTTATTGTGAAGAAGCACTAATTGTTGAATTTTATGTTGTATATGTAATTTTAGAGTGTATGCAAAGTGTTTAATGAAATGCTTATGTGAATTTTAAATTTTGTAAGTAACATTTCTTGATAGAATACCTTTGATTTTTTTATTCAAATGATTTTATTAATGCATTTTGATTTTATTTTGTTGGTGGAAAGTATAATTAGTTGTTGAATTGTATGTTGCATATGTAATTTAAAGTGTATGCCATGTGTTCGATAAAATGCGTATTTGAATTGTATTTTGTTATCAATTATCCATTACTATTTGTTCATGATTAATTGCTAACTAGCGTTTGTTGACTTAATTTTTTTACTTTGATTGTTAGAACATGAATTCTACCACTTGCTTTGTATGTTGTTATTGGGGGGGGGGGGAATTTGGTACAAACCAACGGTGATTTAGTGTACCAAGGAGGGAGTAAGAAATTGGTGTGTCTGAAGTCTAGTATGAATTTCTCTCAAATTTTGAGCAAGCTGCATGATGTTGTTGGTGTGGATTCGAGTTGTGTGAAGCTGAACGTTTTAATGAGATATCGTATGGTAGGATCATATGAGGCTATTCCTTTGGATAGCGCGCGATGACGCGGTTATGGCATTGTGGGCTGCTATGAATCAAAGTGATTCAATTCCAATGCCACTTTACCTTGAGTTTGTTTCAAAGGAGCCAGTTGTGCAAACTAATGTAAGTTCTTTTCCAGACATGGTTTCCCATGAAAGTTTGGAACATCAAATTCCCGTTAACAATCACTCTGTGGGTATGGGTTCATTCACAAGATTGCTTGTTGATGATGAATTTTTTCATGATCATATGTCCGAATTTGGGACTCCAATTACATCCACACATGAAGGAACCTCAACAAGCACACATGCCCAACATTCCATTGACACACTTGATCCTAACAATGTCGATGCTTTCGGGCTTGATGGGATTGGGAATGATAGTGACCCTGATGATGATGATGATATGATTGAGGCTCGAGATAAAGAGATCAGGGACACCGCACCTACGCAAGATTTCAACGAAGTTATTGAAGTAGATGAAGCAGCACATCAATCATGGATGACTTGGTCGAGGCAGACAACCTTCACAACTGAGGGTGAGTTCCAGGTTGGGCAGCAATTTGATTCTTTGAAGCAAGTGAAAGATGCAGTAAAATCGTACTCAATAGCTCGAAATCAGAAGATCAAAGTGGTTGAGTCAGAGCCTGAAAAGTATGTGGTAGAGTGTAAAAGAAAGAATGAATGTAGCTGTCCATGGAGGCTTCGAGCAGTGAAAGATGTAGCCCTTCCCACCTTTAGGATTGTGAGGTATAATGGCCCTCATGCTAGCAATTGCGTCAGTGAGATAGACTCGGTTGATCATAACCTACTCACTTCGGAATTCTTATGCAACTCATTCTTAGACGTGATTCGAGTTGATTCGAGCTTAAAGATTAAAACAATTGTGCAGTTAACGAAAGAGAGGTTCCATTTCACAGTCACTTACAAGAGAGCGTGGCTAGCGAAAGAGAAAGTGATCAAGACAATTTATGGAGATTGGGAGGAATCATATCAAGAGTTGCCTAAATACATGCAGGCCCTAAAGGAGTCCAACCCTAGAACTGTTGTTGAATGGAAGCTACTACAAACACTCGATCCAACCGTTCATGTCTTTCAACGTGTTTTTTGGGCGTTTAAGCCTTCCATAGAAGGATTTAAACATTGCAGACCACTGATCAGCATTAATGGCACTCACATGTATGGTAAATACAAAGGTGCTTTGCTTATTGCTATGGCTAGTGATGCGAACTTTCAGTTGTTTCCTCTTGCCTTTACGGTCGTTGAAGGCGAGAACACAGATAGTTGGTCTTGGTTTATGGCTTGTATTAGAGCACGGGTTACCGCAACAGAAGGTCTTTGTGTCATATCAGATAGGCATGCTGGTATTTTGGCAGCAATGTCAGAAGCTGGAAGTGGTTGGGAGGAGCCTCATGCGTTCCACAAATATTGCACTAGACACTTGGCTTCTAATGTCAACAAGCAGTTCAAGAGCGTTCATGTGAAAATTTTATTTGGGAAAGCTGCCGATGCACGCCAGAAGAACAAGTTTGATTACTACTTGGGCATAATTGGACAACTGAATGCTGATGCTCGTAGATATCTAATGGAGATTCAATTCATCATGATGGTGGGTATAGGTTTGGTATGAAGACAACAAATATGTCGGAGGTCTTCAATGGGGTCTTAAAAGGCGCTCGTTGTCTTCCTATCACTGCGCTAGTGAAGATGACGTTTTGTCGAGTGAATTCATACTTTGCATTCCGACGTTCAAGGGGCAAAAAGAGGCTAGAAGAAGGGCATGAGTACTCGGAAAAGGCAACAAAGACCATCCAGGAAAACATAGAAAAGGCCATGTACCATACGGTCAAGCCCTATGATTTTGAGTTAGGCTTGTTTGAAGTGGAAACTGGACGTGGAACAAGAAGGGCGGGCAAAGGAGGGAACACACATACTGTTAACTTGACTCATAAGACTTGCACTTGTGAAAAGTTGAAAATATTCAGGTTGCCTTGTTCACACATCCTTGCGGTGTGTCATTATCGAAGCCTTTCATATGCTGATTTTGTGGATGAATCTTTCAAGACTTCAATGTACAGACATACGTACTTGAAGAGTTTTATGCCAGTTCCAGATCCATCATCATGGTCTCCATATTCCGGTCCTTTAATTGTGGCTAATCAAGCTTTAAAACGAGGTCCCGGTAGGAAATCAACACGAATTAGAAATGAAATGGATGAGCGTCCCTATCTTGTGAAGAGGACTTGTAGCATTTGTCGACATCCAGGACATAACAAGAAAATATGTCCATCTAATAGTACTACTAGTTGATAGGGTGACGTTCAATTATTATGTACTTTGTTACATTATTATTATTATTAATGTTATTATTATTATTATTATTATTATTATCTTTATTATTGAAAAATTTAATGCAGGAGCTATGGAGCAATCTATTAGTCCAGGTCCAATTGACCCTTTTGTGCTACGATTACAAAATAACCACAGAAGTGAGATTGTTTGGGTGGATGGTGATGATAAGGTTCTTTCATTTAGAGAACACTTGCTCGGGTTACGTGATTGGGTCGTGGATGAGCGCATGCTTCCATATACTAGGCGTGCTGGGTTTTACTGTATCCACCGCTTAGCGGGAGGTGGGTTTGAGTTAGATAGAGGTCTATTGACTGCCTTGGTTGAGAGATGGAGACAGGAACACACACCTTCCATTTGGCGGTTGGAGAGGCTACAATCACACTCCAGGATGTTGCGGTGATCTTAGGCCTCAGGGTGCACGATAGACCTGTCATCGATCGTTTGCCTGATGATTGGGCTGCAGTTGTCGAGGAGATGCTCGGGGTGCGCCCTGTTATCGATGAGGAGACACATGTTTCACCTCTACAGGGCTCATATCTTAAGTTAACCTGGTTGCGGAGACACTTCTCTAGGGTTCCAGATGATGCTGTGTAACACCCCAATAATTCTCATCAAATTATAAATGCTATTTTCAAGAAATATTGAGAATTATTAAAGTGTTATCGCCACGTGTGGAAACGTATCGACTTACTCAGAATTTTGCAGCGGAAATAAAATAATACTAAATTTAAAATAAAACTAAATCTTATTACAACTTGGAACCATTAAGGCCCTGAAATTATTGAATCAACTTAAACGAAATAAATCCAACTTAATAAATGAAAATGTCTAAAATATCCCAAACTAAAACGTTAAATCGAATTTAGAAAATATTTCATAAAGTAAATAAATGTTTTAGAAATGCCACTCGTCACTCAAGCCCATAATTGTCCATGAATTCCTGCACAAACTTAGCTTGACCCTAAACGACTGCTCACCAATAATTGGGTCATCACAGGGTCAAGATATTAACAAGACCAAATTTGTACGGCGTCAGCAAAGCTGAGTACGGCAATTAAATAAGCATACAGATCTATTGCATATAAAAATCATGTCAAAACTTAAATGCTATGGTGAGTAATTAGTTATTATTCCTTGTTAAACACATTTATTATTGAGTGGCCCTCTAGAGCCGAAGCCAGTGTAAGCACCAGGCGAGTTGTCTATGCCTAGAAGGTGACAATGGGAGCTACCCACGCCACAAATAAAGGAATGAGCTCAATCCGCTAATGGAACACGTGGATCCTACGGTTCCCTTAAAGTCACGAGTCCTGCCGTGACCCCAACCCACATCTATGCCAATACTCACGACGTGCACTTGTCAAGAGTTTTAATGCTTACCCGAATCTTTCACTTTAAGTGATTAGTGTCTTGAGAGTTGTTACACATAACAAGCACACACATACAATTCACATAACACTTGTTTTAATTCTTGTTCAGATAAAACACACTGAACTCTTGTCTATTTAACGAGATTCCCATTAAAAACTTATACTTTAAGTGGTATCCCAAAGCTACTAAAAGGGCATGAAATATTCGGAGAATCTATTCATGCATTACTAATTAACTTGAAAGGGACAATCTGTCCATATGCAAAATAAATTGCTACTAATGAAGCATGAAATATTTAAAGAACCTATTCATGCCATATTCTCTTTTATAATGGGAAACATGAAATAATCCTTCTTATTCTTTTCTTGAGTGGTTTGCAAACACAAGTTATACAAACAATTAAATTCATCAAAAACAGTCATGTTCCACAAATTCACATATCTTGACAATCATGATAGAAATACGCAAAGTCCTAACATGATACTACGTCTGAAAACTTATCAATCACGCGTACCTCGAATAAACTTGGCGGTATTCCACCCTTTCGTTTAGAATTTGCCTAAGTAATATTCCTCGCCTATAATATAAAAAAGACAATAATATTAAACTTGAGTCCTAAAATATCCAGCAGCTCTAACCTATCCTAAGACCTCCCGTAAATTACTAGATAGTAATATTAATTTAATTACTTATATAATTACAAGATTTAAAAGAAAAATTAGTAAAATAATAAATAAAGAAAATAAAAGAATTATATATATATGTATATACGTATACACACATACGACATATATACACATCACTCACCACCTACAACAATGGCGGCAGCAGGAGGCGTCAGCAACGGCGGCTCGGCAGACGGCACTCCGGCAACGCGGCGGTGAGTGGTGGTGCAGCGTCGGGCGGTTCTGCCTGAGTGCTCTGTTTTCTTTTTTTTTTTTTTTTTGAAAACCGAGTGCAGCAACGAGTGTGGAGGTTGCTGCGGCGACCGGCGAGGGTCGGAGGTTGTACGGTGGTGGTGCTTTGGTGGTTATGGAGGTTGAAGGTAGAGGATGGGTATGGAGGTTCTTGGTTTTGAATTTTGAAATTTTTTTTTTCTTTTCCTGCTTGGGTCACGGTGAGAGAGAGTGGAGGATTTTCTTTTTTTTTTTTTTTTTCTCTTTTTGCTTTTTGACCTAATTTGGTTTACTTCGGTATATATAATGGTACGGTTGTTTAGGGTTTCCCAATAGGTTGGGCCTGTGACAAATTCCCTTAAGCCCTTATCAAATTCAAACACTGAATTTTTACTGTTTCATTGTTTTTATTTATTTATTTATTTATCTTTTTGAACGGTTCCCAACCGGTAATTAAAACCTTTGAATTATGTTAAATATGACCCACAAATTTTCGTAAAAATGATTTAAAACATATAAATCATTAATATTTCCATAAAATAAAATATTTATTTTATTTTATTAACTCCAATCCATAAAAATATAAAATATCTGCTTAGTGGTATAAAAATTGCGTACTTATGTATAGATAAAACTCTATATTAATGTATAAAAATACGGGGGACTACATTCTACCCCCCTTAAAAGAAGTTTCGTCCCCGAAACTTTGGTGCTAGTGACTTTAAGAATCAAACTGTTAAATAAGAATCTAAGGACTAGAGCTGTTGTAACTTGACTTGAACTTTCTATTTCTACTACTTGCCCCAGGAAATATGCCCAAAGACACTTGAGACTTGTCTAAAAGTGAGGAAAATCTATCGTACCAAATGCAAGCATAGAAAAATGGTACCTAAAATGTTATAAAAATGCTGTAAAAAAACGCGAATTTCTATCGCATTCTACCCCCCTTAAAGAAAAAGAGTTACGCCCTCGTAACTCACCTCATTGAGCACTTCGGGGTAATTTCCTCATTTTCTTATACTCACTTGTTTGATAATGAATTTCGAAATTCGTTTCACATATACAAACTTAGTCACACTCTTGACATCTATATAAAAATAAACTTCCACAGATATATATGGATGTCTTCTTCTTATATCAACTAAAATCACATAATGTGCCTCATTTATAAATATAATTCAAGTGTTTCGAAATATCGAACAAATAAAGTATCTTTTGATTTCATAAGTAAAGTTATTCTATAGGGAATTGTTACCACTTCTCTCACATGCCTCAAGCAATCTTATGTACTTTAAGCTCAGCTTTCCCTTTTGCCAAACAAACACATATGTCATTTGAAAATCTCCAATGCAACTCAAAATGAATCTTCCATTATTGGATCTATTCCCTATAATGGCCGAATACCTACAAAATGAAACAATATGCTCGACTTTAGTTCCTAAACTCTGTTTCACTCTTCTCCGAAATTTTGCTAAGATTTTAAGTCACTTACTACGTTAATAATTCCTTTTCCTTTATTGTAAAAAGCTATATGGTTCTCATTTCTCGTTGTAGGCATCTCATTTGTGAAAACATACATATTTGAATTCTATTTCCATATCACAACTGTTAATGGTTATACTTTATTTACGGAGACAACATCAACCATTCTGTCCCTCTTTTGACAAACTAGATATCCCAAAATGAATTAGATAACTTCATAATAAACACTTAATTAGCTCATCGCATAAACAACACACTTCTTAGTAAACGATAAATAACATGCTATTTTGTGATGCTCACATAGTTTCTCACAATCCTAAAACATATATTACTATTTGATATACATCGAATTCTCATAGCCCAAAATGTTAAGGTTTCACCTCCTCTCCATGACCCACATCGCTTCTTTGTTTCCTAGTCCTCTTCCATAGCTTGGTTTCTTACCAAAAGTATAACCCAAAGCATAATTCTTAAATAAGCGTCCAATACCCTCCTCTTCGCTATATTATTATTTAATCCAACTAAAAATTTAAATAGGTTATCATGTCAAAATCATCATTATCATTAAAATTCAACTCCTTACTCAAAATTTTCATCACCCGCTTTCAATATTGTAAATAAGCCATAATCTTTGACTATCTCTAATCCTCATGCCTGCTTCATACCTAAGTGTCTTTATTAACATGGTACCTTTAGTTCTTATGGTCGATGTGTATGGCACAAATCACACGACACCACAACATCTTAAAATTCCCAAAACTAAAACTATCATCATTACATCTACATTCCCGTAGTGTATCTAACCTTATATATACTTCATCTTTATACAACAAGCTTTCTTTTCTTTTAATGGTCTCACTTCATATTAGTAACTCCTCACCACAAGCTACACCTTTAATCCCCAAAACAAAAGTTGGTGCTCTATATAGTTGATTTGTTCCTCATGATGGTTGGAAAACCTCACACTGTAAATAACCATTTAAACAAATTTCAGTCGTTTCTTCATCGGAAATGTAATAACCTCTAAAGAAATCCCTAACAAGCCTTCGATAGAAATCAACTTAACCCCAAGTCACGTAGTCTCAAACATCCTTTAAGGTATAAAACACTTGATAATAATAGCCTTAGTCTTTACTAGCTCCATCAATATACTTTCTTTTTGAAATCAATGTCCCATAGTTGTAATTCCTTTAATCATAATTACCTCACACTAAGGTCCCAAAAATAATCGATTCTTTCAACATGACTCCCAAAACACTTCTTAATCACTCATTACACTTTTCTTTAATCCTTTAAAATTCTCTTACGTCAATAAGATTTGTCTCCCATATCCGATTAAGAATCTTCGAGAACTTTCTTCATTAAGTCCCAAAAGGTATCGCGATGGTCAGCTAGTTGATCATCTCAATGATATTGATTAACCTTCTATCATCTACATTAATTCCTTAAACATCATACTCGATATTCCCCATCAATCATTCTTAATTACCTAAATTCCTCGATCCTTCAAGCCATCCCATAGTCAGTCGATCCTGGGCCGTGGATACTTAATAAATCATAGTACTGCATTATCCTCTATCTCTTTTAGCAATGTAAAGCCTCATAAATTCATTTATTCCTTCGCGCTAAAATACTTGTTCTTCTCTAAGTGACTATCGTAACTTCTAATAAGTAATTCGCAAAATCAATCAACACTTACTCTCCTTATAGGAAACTTTTAAACCTATCTATTATGGTTCTAATTAAACCTTTTTAATTGTTGGTGAACTCAATAGCTTCCTTGGGCGATATTTCCCAAACCTTTATTCCCAAAAGACAATTGAGATTCATTTATGCTTAAAGCATCTGCTATCTTCCCTTTATTTCACTTTTCCCATCTTTGTGCCAATATCTCATAGACCAAAAGTAATTAAGATTCCTTTCAGAAGGAACTTTCTCATCTGTACTGCTAAGATATCCCAAATGCTTTAACTTCCTAAAGTACAAATAAGAAATGAAATTCTCCAAGATTTCCCTAACGAAACTTATGTTCTTTACACTTCGTCCTTATCGCATATTTATACAACATAAATCCATTTCACAACAATTCCATTGTTTTTATTTTAAATGCTAAGGGGTCAACATAGAAATTACATCCTCTTATAACAATAGATAATCTTCTAGATAATTTCCCATTCATTGAACCAGACTTGGATAAATCAAAACACATACTCCTATTCCGAACTAAACTTCAACTAAAGAAAAACTCTAGGGGATATGATATTGAAGACATTCATAAACTGATCACCTTCCTCCTTGCCCATCAAGGCCAACTTGTTCATAGTATTGGATCCTCTTCTTCCTTAGGTTCTAGTACTTCTCACTTCTTCACTTGGCAATGGTAACTTAACCCCCTTTTTTTTTCTAAGAAGAAAAGAGAGAAAATTATAACTTTCCTCTTAGGTATTCCACGAAGTACCGAAAATTTCTTCGATGACAATTATGAACATTAACTATTGGAATTAAAATGTTGACAAAACTTTTGGTGGCTTCGATTTCTAAAGACATCAAAACTACTAAATAATTTTAATACAATTTACGTGGACACTTGATAGCATCTACTAATACATTTTCAATAGTAAAAAAAAAATAGCACATCAATGCAATAAAATTGAACTTTAATTTACTCAATTCTACTTAATGCAATGGAAAATCCATGCGAAGCTTGCTTATTTTTGTTGGCTTAGAACCAAAGAAAATTATTGAAATTCTACTACTTGCATAACTAAAATAACATGACAAACGACATAATAATCATTACTCAACGAAATATGAAAATAAGAAAGTTAATTGAAATATTCCTTGCTTAACTATTCCAAAAGTGGTTGTGCTTAAGAGAAATTCCAATCGTATATACTAAATGGCCTCAACCTTTCCTCAAGAACAATGACATAACAACTTACTATGCAAAGTACACTATCATTCTAAGACTAAATCCCCAAACACATTTGTAGTTCATCCCATTTATAGTCCAACCACAAATAGTAACACTCTATAACATCGAATCATCTCATTGTCAAAAGACCGCTTCACGCTTTTTGTCACCATTTTTCCATCGTTGATACTAATGTCAGCATTTTCGTCACTAAAATCTCCTAAGGCTTCCCGATCACTCAAGTGAGTTCTGCCAAAATTTCTTTTTATGTGTCTCTAGATCTTACTAACTTCCTGTTCCTCATTACAAACCTTAACAATCAATTTGACACATAATCATCTAATTTCATTTCTTATTCATCCCCAATTATATCCTTTGTTGAAATGTTTTTTTTTTTTATCTTGCTCTTATTCATTCCTGCTTTCACTTACATCTATATAACAAATTTCATTTTGCACAAAACAATCTCTTGATTCCTCTAACTATCATCCTTATCAATATTACCCACTCCAATGATATACTCTTGACCTAGTTACTTTTTAACAAAATGAGTTAATTTGCTACCTCGGATCCAGGGTATATACGTGACATATAGTTCTTCCTTTAGAAAAAAAATATAAAATCTCCCAAGTAATCAAAGAGACCTCTTCATCATTTGGAAAATAATGCAAAACACACCCCAAAATAAAAAATACTCACATAACCGTTGATCTCATTGGTATCAACCCAAACATAAGCATGTGCTTAACCTCAACCACCCTTAACGAATTTCCTCCGATTCCTTTGCAACTCCTCAATGTTGTAAATAGAGACACTTCTTAAGTAATCATAAATATCCTTTGATTTTTTTTTATTTTTTTTTTATCCTTAAATGTTAACTAAGTACATGATGGAAGGGGCAACTTAATAACCTAAAAAGTACATAATCTCACGAAATCTTAAATGAAAACCCAAAATAACAACATAACTCCAATAATACAATCATTACTGCAATGCGGCTACCATATAGTTTCTGGAGATATGTTTGGTTCACAACACATAAAGGCATATAATACTGCATATATTAACCACATACAAGCAATGCAAGAATGCAATAAAATGATATGCTTAAGTTCTACATGTCCTTTTCAAAATTTGCAGTAAAACTTTCTTTTAAACTTAAAACACAACTTTTACCATACAATTTCAAGAATACATAAAAATTCCACACAACCATATTGAGACACTATAAAACACACATAGAAAAATAAACTAATCATTTTATTTCCCTTCCCAAATCCTCACCACGGTCAAAAGAAAGAAAAGTTGAATTTAAATGTGTTATTTTGCTTTTAAATTATCCTTTGTTTTTGTAAATGAAAATGTATTTAGAATTTAAAAAAAAAAAATGACTTTTTAAGAAAATTTTTGGATCAAAACCTGAGGCTCTAATACCACTTTGTAACACCCCAATAATTCTCATCAAATTATAAATGCTATTTTCAAGAAATATTGAGAATTATTAAAGTGTTATCGCCACGTGTGGAAACGTATCGGCTTACTCAGAATTTTGCAGCGGAAATAAAATAATACTAAATTTAAAATAAAACTAAATCTTATTACAACTTGGAACCATTAAGGCCCTGAAATTATTGAATCAACTTAAACGAAATAAATCCAACTTAATAAATGAAAATGTCTAAAATATCCCAAACTAAAACGTTAAATCGAATTTAGAAAATATTTCATAAAGTAAATAAATGTTTTAGAAATGCCACTCGTCACTCAAGCCCATAATTGTCCCTGAATTCCTGCACAAACTTAGCTTGACCCTAAACGACTGCTCACCAATAATTGGGTCATCACAGGGTCAAGATATTAACAAGACCAAATTTGTACGGCGTCAGCAAAGCTGAGTACGGCAATTAAATAAGCATACAGATCTATTGCATATAAAAATCATGTCAAAACTTAAATGCTATGGTGAGTAATTAGTTATTATTCCTTGTTAAACACATTTATTATTGAGTGGCCCTCTAGAGCCGAAGCCAGTGTAAGCACCAGGCGAGTTGTCTATGCCTAGAAGGTGACAATGGGAGCTACCCACGTCACAAATAAAGGAATGAGCTCAATCCGCTAATGGAACACGTGGATCCTACGGTTCCCTTAAAGTCACGAGTCCTGCCGTGACCCCAACCCACATCTATGCCAATACTCACGACGTGCACTTGTCAAGAGTTTTAATGCTTACCCGAATCTTTCACTTTAAGTGATTAGTGTCTTGAGAGTTGTTACACATAACAAGCACACACATACAATTCACATAACACTTGTTTTAATTCTTGTTCAGATAAAACACACTGAACTCTTGTCTATTTAACGAGATTCCCATTAAAAACTTATACCTTAAGTGGTATCCCAAAGCTACTAAAAGGGCATGAAATATTCGGAGAATCTATTCATGCATTACTAATTAACTTGAAAGGGACAATCTGTCCATATGCAAAATAAATTGCTACTAATGAAGCATGAAATATTTAAAGAACCTATTCATGCCATATTCTCTTTTATAATGGGAAACATGAAATAATCCTTCTTATTCTTTTCTTGAGTGGTTTGCAAACACAAGTTATACAAACAATTAAATTCATCAAAAACAGTCATGTTCCACAAATTCACATATCTTGACAATCATGATAGAAATACGCAAAGTCCTAACATGATACTACGTCTGAAAACTTATCAATCACGCGTACCTCGAATAAACTTGGCGGTATTCCACCCTTTCGTTTAGAATTTGCCTAAGTAATATTCCTCGCCTATAATATAAAAAAGACAATAATATTAAACTTGAGTCCTAAAATATCCAGCAGCTCTAACCTATCCTAAGACCTCCCGTAAATTACTAGATAGTAATATTAATTTAATTACTTATATAATTACAAGATTTAAAAGAAAAATTAGTAAAATAATAAATAAAGAAAATAAAAGAATTATATATATATGTATATACGTATACACACATACGACATATATACACATCACTCACCACCTACAACAATGGCGGCAGCAGGAGGCGTCAGCAACGGCGGCTCGGCAGACGGCACTCCGGCAACGCGGCGGTGAGTGGTGGTGCAGCGTCGGGCGGTTCTGCCTGAGTGCTCTGTTTTCTTTTTTTTTTTTTTTTTGAAAACCGAGTGCAGCAACGAGTGTGGAGGTTGCTGCGGCGACCGGCGAGGGTCGGAGGTTGTACGGTGGTGGTGCTTTGGTGGTTATGGAGGTTGAAGGTAGAGGATGGGTATGAAGGTTCTTGGTTTTGAATTTTGAAATTTTTTTTTTCTTTTCCTGCTTGGGTCACGGTGAGAGAGAGTGGAGGATTTTCTTTTCTTTTTTTTTTTTTCTCTTTTTGCTTTTTGACCTAATTTGGTTTACTTCGGTATATATAATGGTACGGTTGTTTAGGGTTTCCCAATAGGTTGGGCCTGTGACAAATTCCCTTAAGCCCTTATCAATTTCAAACACTGAATTTTTACTGTTTCATTCTTTTTATTTATTTATTTATTTATCTTTTTGAACGGTTCCCAACCGGTAATTAAAACCTTTGAGTTATGTTAAATATGACCCACAAATTTTAGTAAAAATGATTTCAAACATATAAATCATTAATATTTCCATAAAATAAAATATTTATTTTATTTTATTAACTCCAATCCATAAAAATATAAAATATCTGCTTAGTGGTATAAAAATTGCGCACTTATGTATAAATAAAACTCTATATTAATGTATAAAAATACGGGGGATTACATGCTGACGATCTAGTAATCCAACGACACGCACGAGTGTACATCCTGGCCTTGATGGGATATATTCTGTTCGTTGATAAGAGTGGCGACTCAGTATCACTGTACTACCTTCCTATGCTCAGAGATTGGGACATAGCTTCAACGTACAGCTGGGGTGCTGCTACTCTTGCCTTTTTGTACCGTCAGCTATGCAGATCGAGTATGAAAAAGGCACGGGAGATGGGTGGGGCTCTTATCCTATTGCAGATTTGGTCATGGGAGCACTTTTGTATTGGACGACCTCACATCACAAGACCTCGAGATCCACCAGAGCAGCAGGATCGGGCAGAGGAGTTACAATACCCGCTTGGATCACAACATGTTAGTGGGGTGGACTCATTGGCTTGCAGGTATTGTAGTTTGGATTTAATTTCATTTCATTACTAATTATTTCGTATTTTATTTTAATTTCTCAATATATGAACTTGATGTAGTTGGCTACGGGTTTACTTCACCAGTACACACAATGCTACAGGATTGCCTTATTACCGAGATGCGTTGGACCACCAACGAGACGATCAGGTTTACTTTCTTATCCAACTATATAGTGACTATGTATTATAACTATAAATTTACAACTTACTTTTATTTACAGATGATATGGAAGCCATACACCGACACCGTACTTGAGCTGCTCCCGAAGATCTGTAGGTCGGACCGACATGTTTGGAGGAGCAGAGCACCCCTTATTTGCTTCGACGTTGTGGAGTTTCATTATCCTGATCGATTCATGAGGTAGTTTGGGTTCGTTCAACCAATCCCTACACCGGTTGACAGTAATGATAGACTACACAAAAAGGATCGCAGGGCTCAGAGTAACTGGACGGTAGTGCATTCTAGTCACGTGCAGGAGTGGAGCCGACGACAGGAGTTGGTAGTGCAGGGTACGCCGTTGGGTGGCTCATCCTTACTCACTGAGGAGTACATGGCATGGTACTTTGGGTGGTGGGGTACCGCTCTAAACCCCGTCCCTCTTAAGAAAAAGAGTATTACCAGGCTTATTATTAGTGGTACTTCCAGGCGGCGGGACCCGAGTCACTACCAGCTTGCTCATTCAGATTTCTTACTGGTAAACAAGATTTTGAATTACTATCTTTATATTATGTTCATGGTTTGTGTTAAATTGTAAATGTGTGCTAATTAATATAACAATCCAGGGTCGAGCTATTGTTGATATCTGTGATAAGGTGAGACGGGCAATAGCGGCTACATCAGATTTGCCTCGTGACATGGTTTATCCTTTAGTCATGGATACTTTGAGTAGTATTAGCTCAGTAGGCCATGATGCTTTGGCAAAGGCTCATCTGACTCACCTTCTTCCCCAAACATCTGCAGAGACGAATCCAGCTATGACTTCCAGTTCTACTCCACATGTAATGACCCAGATTTTATTGGTATTTTTGCCGATAATTATGTGTAATTATGTGTATTTATGTGTTAGTTCAAATTTATTTTTTGAACTATTTATTTTATTTTATGTGAATAATTTCGATTTAATTCGAAATATTTGTTTTTCAGTTTTTATTATTTATGTTATTTATTATTTAATTAATTAGAATTTTTATTTAATTTTCTAATTAGTTATTTAATATTTTGGGCTAAATCGATTTATGCATGATTAATTATGCGGTTTTCGCAAATTAGCCCAATTGATCACGAGAGCCCGTTTTAGGCCCTTTTTCCCCTTGTTGGCCGGTTCTCAAGTGGCATGGCAAGGCTTGCCACTTGCCTTATGTTCACACCTTAACTAACTCTATATATAGAGGAGTTAGTAAGGCTTTTGCTCATTTTTGCCATCTAAAACACAAATGCCATCAAATGCTCTTGCCATCAATTCAAACACAATTCTCCCTCTCAATTGTTCATCACCTTCACGCCATTTTTGGCATTTGATCATCATCAAATTGTTCATCCATCTTTCTAAACCCAAACTTAAAGATTCAACCTCCATTGATCTTTAAGTATCCTAAACACAATTTAAACCCAATTATTTCATCCAAGATTTTTAGTTCGGGTTTGGTTTTGGGTTCGTGTTCGTGCTCGTGTGGGTGTTTGTGGTGGTGACCGAGTGGTGCCGTGTAGAGGCCGTGCAAGAGCAGCAGTCGGGCCGTGCGAGTGCAGCGGGCTCGTGGGCAGTAGCTGTGGCAGCGGTGGTTCGTGGTGCAGGTGCAGCCGGGTGGTGGTTGAGCCGTGTTGATCATGTAGTGCCGTGTGCAAGGTTCGCGTCGTGCGTGGTTGTGCCGTGCTAATTGGCCATGTTCTTTGTGTATTCCGGGCAGCAACTTTTTGTGTTGTTTAGTGTGTAATCTTCAATAAGGTAACATACTTTCTCAAACTTTTTGGTATACTATGTTTATAGTATGAATTAAATGCATGTTTGGGTTGATTGTTGATGAATACCTATGATTTTATGTATGATTTTATAATCTGATTTTTATGTGTTTTCATGGTGTTTTGATGATGATTTTTCATGATTTTATGATCGATTATATGACGTTTTATGATCATGAATATTATGTTAAAGTTTGATGAATTTTGGATAAGTTTAAGTGGTAATTTTCGTATGATCATGTGATTATGCGTGTGATGATTTGAGTTTGGATGAGTTCTTGGTTGAAGATCTTGAATCTTGATTGAGTTCTTGGTTGAAGATCTTGAATCTTGAATGAGTTCTTTATGAGTTCTTTATGAGTTCTTTGGGTTCTTTATGAGTTCTTGATGAGTCTTTATGAGTTCTTGGTTGAATCTCGAAAGTTAATGAAAATGGTTTAAATGATAAAGAAAGTTAAAGAAAGTGTCTAATATGATTAAAGAATGATTATTGAATGTCGGATTATGATTGGTTAGACTCAAGATTAAGGCTAAAGGCAGTTCTTGAGAATAACTTCGATAATTTAACTGGTTAAATTCGAGAATCAAGGCTAGAGGCAATTCTTGAACTTAATTTAGTTATGTTGGGTAATGATGATGATAATATGATTAAGTTGATTAAAAGATTTAATTAATTAATTAGCTTGATTTCATTTTTAGACGCCTGATACTTTGAGTAAGATTCATTGTATTTGGGTTAAGACGTTGCCCCTATTCCATCCGCGGTAGTGGGATAGTTGGAGTCATACTATGTGATCTTTGTGAATTTCCAGTAAGATTGGTTTCACGGGACATGGATTTCCAGTAAGATTAGTTTCATGGGGTTTGGGAGTAAGATTCTCAAATCCGAGCATAGTAGAAAGTTCGAATGCGTAAGATGCGTTCGTACGAGCACAGTCCGGTCTAGAATATGAATGATTGCGCCAAAGATAGTCGATTAGGATGATTCGAGTCGAGTTCACGTTTGGGTTGATCTTGCACTTTGATTTTTGATTTGATATTGATTATTTGATTTGTGCTATGTACATGTGTATTCCCATTAGGGTGAGTCAGTTATGTTACTCGCCACTGATGGTGGACTGTTGTACATTTTTCAGGTATTTTTGATGACGATACTCTTGCTTAGCTTTGGGTTGGGCGAGCGACGTTGTTATTACTATTACCTGTTGTATTTACTGTTTTTCGTGGTATTAGATGTTGATGGAGTTATATAGATTTTATACGTTTTTGAATGGACTTTTATATGTTGTTTTAGACTCCGATGTGTGGTTGGAGTTACTTGTAATTTTAGTATTTCTAGTTTGACTTTTGGATTAGTTTATGTACAAACTTGTGGGTATTTGTACTTTTGGTGGTTTGATAACAATATTTGAGGAATTAGTTTTATTTCTTAAGTATTTTAAGTTGTAGTTTTTAACTATTCGACTCGTCGGTTTCTTCCGTGCCGATTTATGCGAGTCGGGTCGTTACACCACACCTGCATACAGGTGCATCGTCATCCAGTGCTCCCACTCGTCGTAGGTAGGGTCTCACTCCTCGTAGGCCAGTTGTCACTCGTCCGTCTCCACTGGTTACTCCCCATCCGTCGCCACAGATTACTCCCCGTCCGTCGCCACAGGTTACTCCTTGTCCTAGGCCGCATCTCACTCCACAGTTCAATTCTACTTCCCCTACGCAACAGGTTGTCATTCCTACGTCGGAAGATAGCACTCCTCCTATAACCTAGCCTGACACTTCTACTATCCGCTTGACTCCTCCTCCACCGTTGCAATTTACGTATAGAAGGAGGGATAGCACATCTGATCATGGAGGTTTAGATAGCATTGCAGAGGGCGATGAGGCAGGTGCTAGCAGTGATTTGGTACTCCATAGCAAGAGGCAGCGTAGGAGTTAGATATTCAGTTTTTTTAATTACTGTAATTAAATCATATGTTTAGAATATTATTATAATTAAATTATAGCTGTTGTTTATTATTATTATTAAATCAAAGTTTTTTTTATTATTGTAATTAAATCGTATGGATGAATGATTTTAAGTGTAGTATTGATCTGGATGAATGATTTTAGGTGTGGTATTGAATTGGAGGATGATGTTGGCTGTGATATTAAATTAGAGAATGATTGTGGCTATGACATTGAATTGGAGGATGATTGTGGCTGTGGTATAATGGTTTTAGTTTATTGCAGGTTTTTCCCATTAAGGGGTAATACAATACAAATTTGACATTAATATCATACCTCCTAAAACCGCTACTGGGAGTAGCAGTTTTGTTATGAAACCGCCACTCCCAGTAGCGGTTTATCTGCTACAAATTAAAAAAAAAAAACCGGTTCATTTTACGTTGCTTACGTGGACGGTATATTGGGAAAAAAAAAAGATAAGCTGTATTTTGGGAATTGAGGAGCTTGGTAACAATATTAGGGGAAAAAATTCAATTGTTACGTGTATTTTCCAATAGGCAATGGATGAACTCGGACTACAAAACTTTCTGCCGTTCCTCCAAATATTTACAACAAAATTATCAAATATTCACAACAAAATTATCAAATGTTCACAACAAAATTATTAAATGTTCACCAACATTAAACTATCAAATTTTTACAACAAAATTATCACTTGTTCATCAACATCAAACTATCAAATATTCACAAAAAAAAAAAAAAAAATCAAATGTTCACCAACATTAAACTATCAAATGTTTACAATAAAATTATCAAATGTTCACTACAAAACTATCAAATGTTCACAACAAAACTATCAAATGTTCACAACGTTATTTAGACAGGGATCAACCAGCTGCATGGTCCCGAGTCCTGCCAATAATTTACGTGTTTTTTCAAACTTATATTCCCAACTTAGATTTTTAATTAACAATGTCTATTTTATTAACCCATAGTTAATGGATCCGTTAAAAGGGGTTGGATTTTATGGAAGGGAAATCTTCACTCTAAAATTCTAGCTTTTATATATGATGTATTACCCAAAAATAAACTTTAAGGGTGGACACTGTAAATTTAAAAACATAAGTTGGGTGGCATATAGCTTAGATGTTTGAAAAAGAATAATCTCAATGAACCGACCAAAACCAAACCTGTTTTTGACCGAATTTTTAGTGACCAGATACCGACCGCTACTGAACCAGAATTACACTGAAACCTTTTTCGACCGATTTTATGCATACTGAAACCGACCGGTGCCGAACCTATTTAAAATCGAACCCGTTTCCGAGTTATTTTTATTTTACCGAAACCGATCGTTATTGAAACCGTATTGTACCGAACCTGTTTTTGACCGACCGCTTTTTTACCGAAATCTTATTGTACCGAACATGTTTTTGACCGACATTTTTGACCTAACCTGTTTTGGACCGATCTTATGACAGAAGTTGTTTGCCTGTTTACAACTAACCCCATTTTTATCGAACTTATTGTTGTCATCTTTGTTATCATCAATTCATTATCATCCATCATCATCTTAATCGGCATCATAAGCTCATAAACATTTATTATTATCGTCATAATCCATCAACATCATTGTAACAACCCCCAAACTTAGAGAAATTGTTAACTAATAAATATACATACACAACTGTCACAACCACTATTCAAAGAGGAACCTTTGTGTCTCAAGTCCTATCGAATGATCCATAATCATTACATTGGGAGTCCTCTTTAGTACAACCATTATATCAAATACAATCTCAAGTTTTACTACTAACGACAACTATTATTACATTAAAACTCGCACGCTAATCGACTTACGACTAGATATATACTATAGTCAATTAGATTCACAAAACAACTAGCTTGACTATACATTAAAACTCGCACGCTAATCTGACTACCTGCACTTTCTATAACAATCCTGAAAGAACTATGCTCCCACCAGAGTAGGTCCGAAAACAAATACACATAAGCATAAACAACCCAACTCGAAATACATTTTTAATAGCTAAAACCAGATTTGATTTCCAAAATACATTCTCTATAACAAATTAAGCCTTTAAATACCACAAAAGCAGATAGTAAATTTATACACATTTATTGCAAGGTTTACTTGTACATCTTCGACAGCTCTAGGCTCGTTTATCAAATTTAATATAAATAAAACCACTATTTAAGAGCACATTGGGCAAACATGTTAGGCTTTATTTTTATACAACTTGGTCGAAAACATTCTTCTAATGACATCTTGAATGATGACTTGAAATAAAACATTTGCAATTTAGAAATCCAGTAATAAATGAAGACTAATAAAGTGCCAGGATGTAAGGGTGTATTGCCATCATCATCATCATCATCATCTTGTGATAACGTCAACTCATCCATTTCAAAAGAGGTTTCAACTTTTCTATTAGTTGCTGCAACTCTACCGCATCAGTTAGATAGTTAAGGATGAAGTAGTGCATAGATGGTGCTACACATTTCTACCCTTGACATCATCATCTTCTACTAATAAAGGCCACTTGTCGATAAAGTCTTCGACTGCTCTAGCTCGACCACAATGTGTTACAAAAAGAATGATTTTCTTTCTTACACAATATACCTAATGCTATTTAGGTTGGGGGAAAGAAAATCTAAGAAAACGAATGATTGAGAATTTTACGTTACCCAAAAAAAGTGATTTGATGTTGATTCGTTACAATATATAATGCACCATTACAATGATGGAAGCAGCCATGAAAGGAAACCAAGTTTAGTTTCGCCCCTTGCACGTTGGGATGAATAATCTACCAACATGTTCCACAGGTCCCCAACAGTCCAATTATGAGACATAATCCATTTACATACCTGCATTCCGATCCCCAATTGTAAAGGAAATTAACATGTAAATTACTTCAAAGCATAATTTTAAAGTTAATGAGGAAATATTGTTTAGTTATATGGAACAAAATAAGATGGAAGTTGTCGGCTCATGTGATGAGATGGATGTGTGATAACACACTTTAAGGGGCAAAATTAGAAACAGAGATCTTCGGAGGAAAATTTGCATATATTAAAGATAAGGGAAAACCATTTATGTTGATTTGGACACATCAGAGACTGTAAGATGTACCAACAACTCAACATGAAGAGTAGAGTGTTTGAATCATGATGATGTTAGGAGTCAAAGGCAACTAAAGATGATGTGGATGGAGGGAGTTAAGACACATGAGCAAGTGGCACTTGATCAAAGGGAATAAAGTCTTGGTTGATGAGAACATTGATTGGCATTTTGATTCGTGTAGTCGGCACTACTCATGGGAGATTAGTTTGATTGATATAAAACTATAATCCTCTATTTTCAATTTTGCATAATTACTTCGCAAAATAGTGTAAAATCATTTTCCCTAGGAGTAAAATATCTCTTACAATGATGGAAAATCATTTTCCTTCCAAATGAAGGGAAAACTTTTTTTAAAATTTTTTTTTTCATGGTAAATTCTATGTAAATGGTTTACACCCAAGTAAATGTACCCTAAACCCAAGTAAATGTACCCTAAAGGCAAAATAAAAAAAAAAAAGCTCAGAGATGAAAACTTTTCATAAATGTGTTTTGGGAGTAGATAAGGTGGCACTTTAGTTAATAAAAGGAAAACAATTGACAAAAAGCCAGCAAATGTTCTTTGGGAGCAGATAAGCTATGGAATTGAACCATTCTATGATTTCTATTCTAATGAGTACCAAAAAAGATTAGGGAAAAGAAAAAAGATACCTGGTCCAAATTATGTAATTCCTGCACTCCAAATGTGAAGTATAAAATGAAAGGTCTCAAGGCCTGAGAGGTTGAACATTAGAAGCAAAACTTTAGATTTAAATGGATGGAACAAAAAATTTGAAGAGTCAGAAACTTGTACAATGTCAAGTAACAACATAACCCAATCAGCCTATCAACAATTCGATTGTTAGTTTGGACCTTTAACTTCCTTAATAAACTATATTCAAGGAAAATTACGAAGATTACACTTATTCTTGACAAGTCAAAAACAAACTTGGATCATAGAATTCTGAAAAGGGATGAGAATAGAACCCCAACAAGGCAATCCAATTCTCAAACTTCTACCTCATCATTTCCTTGATGAAGATTACCAAGAAAAATCATTTGAGGATAGAGGCAGGGTTATGCATGGTCAGCTGTTTGTTCACAATTGGAGCTCTTCTTAAAATTGATAAGATCAACACCTAGGTACCTGGGTGAGGTTTCAAATCGATAAGACAATGCTTTCTTTGTCATTATGATACAACTCAAAACATCTCTATTAATCCTTAAAAGACGTTATTGCTTTTACAAATTTGAAAATCATAATAAATTAAAGGAAATTATCAATGATAACCCTGTAATTTTCAAGTTTCTCTTTGGTAACCTTGAAATTATTTTTTTCCACTGGTAACCCCAATTATTGTCTCATTTCTCAAATATGACCTTATGAAGGAAAAAATCATTAGTATGATTAACATTTTCTTAGAATTGATGTCCAGTTTTGCATACCCAAACATGGACTCCATTTGTTAATTGAAAAAATCACTCGGTTAAAGTTTTCAAGTTTATTATGGCTCTTAAGAGTTAAATTTGCTGTTAAAATCAGCAAAATAGGACCAAAACACATCAATTTGTATGTTAGAAAGCGTTTTGGTTAGAAAGCGTTTTGATTTTTGTGTCTCCATTTTTGTAATCGGAAAATTGTCCAATCAAGATTTAGGGTGTCCTTAATTCTAATGAAATTAACGATCTTGTTTCTCAATTAGATCATTTTTTGAAAGTAGGACAATAACTAAGGGCTGCCAATGAAAAAAAAAAAAATAGGGTTACCAATAAAAATTAAAAAAAAAATAAAAAAAATAGGGTTACCAATGAAAATATAAAAAATTCAGGGTTACCAATAATAAACGTAAAAAGTACAAGGTTACCATTGATAATTTCCCATAAATTAATTATCTATTCCGGCCAGGAAACATGTTAAGCTTTGGAAATGTTTCACTGCTTCCGCTTAAAGTCTTTGGCATTTTGAGGTGACAAATAGCAAACAAAATAGTTTTAAAAAGGGTAATAACTGATATAGAAAGAAATAATGTTTATAAGAGACATCGGATATATTTTTACTCCGAATCCATTGCCAGGCTAGAGCTGTAGAGCATGATCTTTAGAGCTCTAGCTACTCCATGAAACAATAGTAATAGAGGGTAGGGTAACATGTGAACCACCTTGAAAAGGCCAGCATCAACAACTGAGATGGGAATGAGTATAACCTGAGATGCCGCTAGCCACTGTATCACTGTCTTAACTTCAGGATCTCCACCAAAAGCACCACAACCCCAGTTCCCAGTAGCAATCCCGACATCACTCCGATGCACTGCCAGTTCACCACCAAAGCTCTGACTTGCTCTTGCTTCATCAGTGTCTAGAGAGATCCCATGGTGTTCAATCAACTATAGATCCGAGGAAAAAACAGATCCTGAACTAAGTCAATATTGAAACATTGCCCTAAACTGACAGGGAAAACAGAACCAACTCAACCAAAGATGCAAAAAAAGATCCTGATTAAGGCTAGAACAAATCCATTATGAATCAGAGGGGCCAAACAATATACAAAAGTTAAACACTAAATTTACAGCAACAACCTCAACTATGATCACTGTTCCCATAAAAATTTCAATTTTATGTTATTCTAGTATCATCCAAGCTTTAAATTAATAGATATCTTCTCAATAAACACACATGACTGGTGAAATATTGAACAAAATTAATTTCATTATCCCATTCTATCTTCTTCCTTCAACCCTCTCCCCCTCTTTCTCCTTTGATCATCTCTCTCCTCAGCATGCCAACACATCTCCCCTGCCTAACTGTACCATGGCAGTGCGATCCCCACACTTAGGCCACATCCCACATGTTTACTTCGCTCTCACCCAGCCCAAGTAATCTTTCCCTTCTTGATCAACTTGCTCCCAGTACACCACACACTAAACATCTCCATGTAATTCATCATCAAACTCTCATGCCCTACAACCAACACCATAATCCATCAATCTTCCATCTATCATTATTAATCCAATGTCCACTGTCACAAAACACCATCAATTGGCAACTTTGAAAGGATTAGAATGGTGCTTAATCATGTCTAGTGGTAGGAAAATGCAAAAGAAAAGTCTGATTTAAATGCAAAATTAGAGATTCTAAGTGATGATTTTTACATGAAATCATGGCCATTCAATACAACACAGAAGTAAAACCCGCCAGTGTTCTTTTAACCAATAGTCATCCATCTTTTTTTCAAAACATAGCTCGTACTATAATAAACTGCATCACATGTAGCAAGTAACCATATAACTTCTTAACCGGTACATTAATGTGATGAGTTCAATTTTGGAATATTTCTAAAGTTTGGATTAGGCTATTCCACATTTGAGATTAACAACAGAAATCTGCCATAGTATGGAATTATGGATTATATATGTGAATCTTTCCAATGGAAAATTAAAGAACAGCAAAGCAAAATCGGTATAGGAAAGCTTCCTACTTACTGTTATTTGAGCCTCTGAAATATCAATATCCATAGAATCACCCTGAGCTCTGTAAAAGTCATGATATTGCATCAGGATCTGATACTGCTTCTCTTTATGTTGATTCAGAAAGCCACAGAATGCCTTGTTAACCTCCCTATCAAAATCAAATAGTTTACTATGTCACCTTAACAAAAGAAAATGAAGAATTCAGCATCTAAAGAAAACAACTTCATAGCCTCGTCTGCACAATATCTTTAAAATGTTAAACAGCCTATGGTTTTAAACCATTGCTGGGTACCAACAGTTTACACTGCACATTTCTTATTTAATAATCCAAAGTAAACTACGTAGAAAATTGCTCCCCAAGCCTCGAATATACATCCAGATGTAACATTGATCTGATGTACTTCATAAAAATCAAGTCATTCAGGTAGCTCTTGTGGGAAGGTTTCAGAGGCAGCATTAACCATATCATCATTCTCTTTAGGCAGTGAATGCTACTAGCATGCATCCCAACAGTAAATTAAATGACTTTACTAATCTAATATGGTAAGCCTTTTGGCATAGTTTGACAACACCTGAGAATTGATAATCATATGTAAGCCAATTCATTTGACAACATTTAAACAAATGCCAAAAAAAGAAATAATTGAACCTCAAAAGGCAGTCAACTCTGAATTGTCTCGATCCAGGGCTGCACAGTGCATCTATCGCAACAATTTTAGTCGCACGTCTTCCCAAAGAATCTACATCTCTCACATCTAGATGGTTGCCAGTATGACGAAATGTAGAGGCATATCTACAGAAAAATTTAGACTGCATGAAAATCCATAACTAATTAACTATGGTGCCATCTAATAACAAGCAAAGCAATGCAAACATAACTAACAGCTATGTTCCCCTCACACCAAAAAAAAAATTAAAAAAATTGTTAAAAGTAGTATACTATAGCAATAAACTATATCAAGCATACTGTATTATTGTTTACTCTTTAGAGATATAAACAAATTCAACCTCTATAATCTCCATGGTCAGATCTTAATAACATTAAAGGTAACATGAACCAATTCTGAAGGGAATTTTTACAAGCCGTATCATTGCAATCATGACAAATTGAGGAAATTCTTATATATGTATGACCTCATGGCATGAAAGGTTTAACATTAGATTCCAACAGCACTAACCCTGAGTAATTTGAGAAACGTTCTGCACCATCAATTTCTATTGCTTCATTTTCTGACATGGAAGGTAAGAAAAGCATGCCAGCAATCAGTTCAGGATTGATCATGAAACGAATCTCCTCCTGCAAAAAGATTAAATAGCAATTAAACAGGCTATTTTTTCTGACGAGAGATTCATGAAATCCTATAACAAAGCAGTGCAGGAAATGTCAAAAAGGTCAGTAAACAACAAGCACAAATGATAACAGCAGTGGGTTTCCTTCAGCAGAGAATTACAACTCAAAATTGCCTATGCATGTGAGACGAACTGCTGACACTTACAGCTTGCATAGGGAGAGGTCTTAAAAAGGAAAAGAAAGGAAGGGGAAGGAAAGATACCAATTTATATGACGTTTGATTCAAAAATAGATATAAAAATAATAGGAAAAGAATGGAAGGGAAAGGAAGAGACTTTACAAAATTTGAAACTTCTTTTCCTCCAAAAGGAAAGATGTTGAAGCAAACATGAAAAAACAAACTTCATTCCCTTTCTCTTCTCTTCCTTTCTTTTCTCCTCCCTTCCCATTGCTAAAAATGAGCCATACAGATTGCTGGTTAAAAACAAATTGAATATGGTAACTTAGCCCACCTGTACGCAACCTCTAGACAGAGCACCACCACCAAGATACTTGTTTGCAAAATCAACTTCCAGAGCCCCTTTAGACTGGTCCTCTATCAAGCCTGAAGAGCAAATCTTTCACAAGAATATGCAAATTTGAGAAGTGTTCCATAAGTTAATGCATTGAAAATCTTCAAAAATATTATGCCAAAACTCATGAGTAACGAAAAATAATGTAAAAGGCGGGTATAAATATAATATTGTAAGATAGTTTAAAGTTATTCAAAAAATATTTAATGTTACCCATTTTAAAAGAGAGTAACTTCAATTGAAAAAAAAAAGTAACTTTTAATATTTTTAGGATATCTTTAAAGCATGCTTTACAATATTTTAATTTACACCCGCCTTATTGAAGAATTGTGTGGGTGGAAAAACATATATAGGAAGTCAATATATTATATTGGTACCTCAAATACACACAGAGGGACTACAGAATGGGCCCAGAAATCGACAGTGGGATAAGGAACACGAGATGGACTAGGTTCCAAAGCAAGGACTTTCCTCTCAAATGAAACAAAGCCCTTTGGCATACATAAATGTATCCGATCAAAATAATGTATGATGCACTTGATTTTGTGCTCCAAGTTTTCGCGGTAATTTTCATACAGACACCTGAGGATTAAAAAAAAGGCAAAAAAAACATTTAAATTTCACAAAAAACAGAAAAGCTAATACCAGTTAAGAAAGAAGAAAAAGTTAACAGATAGTAGTGTGCAAAAAAAAAAGACTATCATAGTGAACAGAGCCAAATCACAGGATACTTGGAATTAACTCAAGTGATCTCAACTCAAGCTCAAATGGGAGAAAGTCTAATGAGTCAAGTATGATCGAAGCCGAACATTGACTTGATGATCTCGAAAAAAACTTCTATTTTTGTTGTAACATAATTATCATTTTATTGCAAGAAAAAGCCTGAAGATTGCTTAGGTTTAAAAGGCGCAAGGTGTACCAAGGCACAAATGGTCCCTCAAGCCTAGGTGCGAGGCGCAAGGAGAAAGAGCGCCTTTTGTAGGCGAGGCGCATATATTTATTTATTTCAAATTATTTTTTCTTTCATTGTATTAAATATTACTCCATTACTTCATTTGTTTCTTAATATTGTGCTCATTTAGAATCTTTTGCGAGGATTAAAACAATATTAAATGAATTATAAGATATTAAGATTCACCTTTTCTCTTAATAACCTCCTAAATTGGATGAGAGAGAATATGAATAATACTATTAGGTGAGAGAAAAAGAGGGTTGAATGAAATTTTTTGAAGACTTTAGTACAACCTCAGTAAGGAATACAATTAATTTGGTATAAGTAAAGGGTAAAAACACCATCAAAATTGGGTGATTTTAAGTCATAATGGGAAAAAAATGGTAATATTAAATGCAACTAAAATAGATTCTAAAGGAGAACAACATTTTGAAATACCAAACAAAGAATATGGGAACAACATTAAGAAATGGAGAGGTTAATTAAAAAAGCTTTCGCAGTCTTTCTACGGGGAGCATCCCGGCTGTAGCCAGCCGATAAATCTCTAATAATTTTAATAATGATATATGTAAAGCCAAGGTAAGTCTCGATTTGAAACAAAAAAATCCATCGTTGTTTAATTTATAACTTAAATCTAAGCTATTTTCCTTAAGGCGCTTGCGCGCACCTTTCGTAGGTGGATGAGCCACACCTAGCTAAAGCCCATTTCCCAGAGATTGGGAGCAAGGCGCACTGGGTTTTTAATACTAAGGAACATTGTTGTTTATTTTTGTTTTATAATTATCTATGATAACCCTAAACTTCAAGCCATACCCAACATCACCCTAAATTATTTGTTTTTTTATGGATTACCTAATGCCGATTAATTCAAGAAGTGGGCTGAGGCTATTGAGTTTACACACAAACTTGGGTGGAAAATTTGATATTTTAGGGGTGATTTTGTTTATATTAAAGTTAACCAAGAAATTTTAAGTCACCCAAGGTAATTTGAGATGTATCTCAATATCATATTAGTGATATTACTACAGCCTAAACCCTAAACCCTAAACCCTAAACCCTATAGAGAGTTAAAATAGTTTTCATAGCACAATTTTTTGCAAAAGCAGTTACAAAGTAGTTAGAACTTAGAACTTAATAATAACACTAAGAACAAATACATACGTCAATATCAACATTGAATTTTCAGCTCTACATCACAAGCCTTGCTGTTCTGACGATTTAAGTAATTTATTACAAGAGGATCCTTTAGCAAACAGTTCGTGCATTGAGAATTTCAAATGTCAAGTGCCACATAGAATTAAATTACTCAACTTCAGCAACATCGTTGCAAATTTTCTCAGGAGCATGAAATTTGACAATTGATGCAAGCAAGCTTTCCTAAAACTCTGCTGGTTTGTTTCCATACATAAGTCTCCCCAATTGCCAATGAAAATATCCTCCAAACCTAAACAAGCCAGGCTTTCTTCATCATACTTTTCAAGACACACAAACATCATGTGTATTTGGAAGAGCAGATAACACCTAACTCATCCCAGACAAGGCTAATGGTAAGTGACAAAGAAAAATAACCCAATAGCAGAAGAGGAAAAATGATTAACATAATATTCCTCTTTATGACTGCAACTTTCAAAAACTTATTTTAGATCTTTCATTCTAATAAGAAAGTAGGCCTTAGCTATGTCCTTTATCATTGACCATAAACAAATCAAACATTGATTGCTTCACCTGAATTAACTGCCTTAATATAATGGAATCCATGTTCCTTGTTCATCCCCATAATGCTGCTACAAAACAACAACTGATCAATATCTCCGCTTCAGAAATCTGAAGTAATCAAAGCATTTTTACAGACTTCTACAATCATTCACAATTTCATGCGACAGAAAAATTAACTTCCAAAATACCATCAATAAAAGTAATCTTCCCTTGCACTACAAATCAACTACTCAACAAAACAAATCAACTACTCAACAAAACTAATGTAAAAACATGGGGAGATTATAGGACCGGATAGTTTCTCTAAGGCACAAACATAGAAACGCTTTCCAAATAGTATAATATCAAAGAATCAAACCTCTATGGAACATTGGATTAGATATTATTATTGGGATATTGCAGGTACAATTATCCTTGGTGTTCTCCAAATATAATCAATGCAAGGAGTTTGTATGGAAACATTTGAAAACACTTAAAGAAAATTACAAATGAATTCTCTCTAAGCAAGCATGGAGTATGCATAAAATGATTTTTTTTCTTTAGTGTTTCTTGTCTAAGAATGGAAGGAAAAGTGTCTCTCTATCACTCCAAGTGAAAGGGTCAAAACCTTGTCAGATTTTAGGCAACCCGGCCAGGCTGAATTTAGGCAGCCTGGCCGCGCCCTCTGCCTGCTCCATCCTGAATTGAGGTAGCCCGTTCAACCAAGCATTTAGGCAGCTCAACAGGGCACCATCCAACAACTGCATTAATTTTTCCAACCTTATGTATTCCCAGTATATTAGACCCCCTCCACTTCTAATATATTATATACAACACATATGATCCATAAGCTCATTTATCTATAAATGTTCTGACAAATAATGCTACCTAAAAGAAATCTCCTCTTCTATTTTTTGCATCCTTACAGAAGATGAAAGAGATCTCCTAAAAGATATTTGCTCTCTCTCGAACATACATTCACAGCCTGAAATTCTGCTGTAAAGATCCTCTTATTTGCCCTATGCAGTATTATCACAAACAATTACACCACTTTCTAGTTCCCTTTCGCCCTTTTTTACTAGTGTAATATTTCTGAGACTAGTTACTCAATGAGCTGGGAACACATAAGATAGATTTCAGACCTATCACATTGAGAAAAGGCATTTTGGTAAATTTTAAGAGACCTAGATCTTTAGTCATCTTTTGTCTTTCATCCAAGACAGCACTATGGTTTTAAATCTCAGTTTCGGTCGGAAGCACATTCGCGGGCAACGCGGCTGGTTCGCGGCCCTTGTGGCCTAATATCTCGGTCGCGGTAAGCTCAAAAAGCTTTACAATGCGGTCGCGATGTGGTGATGCGGAAAAGAAAAAATAAAATAAAAATACGGCTCAAGCCATGAGATTTAAGAAAGCAAAAAAGGGTGTTCATTCATGACAAGCTAATAATAAAATAGATAAACGAACCATATTTAGATTGACTTGAGCTATTGAGCATCATCTATGTAAAAATTAAAGCCATGCAATACAAGGAAAGCAAAAAGGGATTCACAATAAGCTAATAAAGAAGAGGATAGTGGACCACGTTTTTTTTTAATATGATAATGTGTGGGGTATTATGCCTTAAACCGGGCCCTACTTACAGGTCACCCGGCCCAATTTGGCTGACACACGCATCCGCAAGGGGGAATATAAGGAATCCTCGCAAATGCATGTGGTGAGGTTCAAACTCGAGACCTCATGCTCGACGTTCGCAAGACTTAACCACTAGGCTAATACTCACACCTCATAGCGGACCACATTTAGATTGAACTGAGCATCATCTGTGTAACAATTACAGCCTTTCTACAGCATTAGTTGTCAAAGACTCAAAGGGTTTATTAACTAGCTTTCGAATATGACATCTTAAACCTAAGTGCGGACTGGAAAGAAGGGAAAAAAAAAATTGGGCTTCTAGACACCAATGTTAGCTTCTCCAATTATGATCTTAGGAAGAACTTTGAGTCTGACATACGAGCAAAACCACTTAGGTTCTTGAGAAACAATCAACACCTTGCTTGACACATTAAAAAAGAAGTGCAATGAAATAGGTAAAGAAGCCAATTAAGTCATTTAATGGATAGGAAGGTCCCATATGTTGAATTGTAAACTGGAAAGCTTTAGAAAGACAACGTCATCAAATGAGAAAAAATGAAAAGCTGTGAAATCAAGAAAGAAGTCAACTAGGGAAAATAACTGTTATGCAGGTGTCATGGCCTATGTTACCCGGACACGGCTAATTTGGCATCATACCCGGGTCGATACGACGCGACACGGATCCGGGTATGAAATCCGGTCCGGACACTCCATTTTCCTCCCGGGTACGGCGGCCATTGAAACTCTTGAAGCTCTTGAAGCTTTGAAGATGAGAGCAGAAGGAAGAAGAAGAAGAGTGAAGAGGACTTCTGCTAAGCACATGAAGCAATAAATAATAAAACACTATTCCCCAAGCAACTTTACAGCTCCCCAAGCAACTTTAAAATAGTAAAAAAAAAAATTAAGAATAAAATACAGCTCGCCAAGCAAATTTAAAACAATAAAAAAAATTGGCTTCCCAAGAAAGAGCTACTTAATGGCCAAATGGGTAAGCTTAGGTTAGCTTTCTTTATTGTTTTTTTACAAGAGTTTTACTGTATTTCTTTTTTGACAGTGGCCTATTTGCTTGTTCATTAAAAGTGACCATTCCTTTTTTTAAAAATTTTAATCAGGTTATCATTATATATAATCGGTTTTATTCAGTTGAAGTACTTTTTTGTTATATGTTTTTTTAATCTATTTTACTGAATATATTTAATTATGTATATTTTTTTGAAAAAAAATAAATAAAAATTGTCGTATCCGTACCTGAGTCCAAAGTAAAGACGGTGTCCCCGTGTCCTAAATTTTTTAGAATGACGTATCGGACACTTGGATCCGTACCAATATCAGATACCCGTACCCGTGTCAATGTAACATAGGTCATGGCTTGTATTACAAGGCCTCGAATTAACCAAATCTACAACAAAATCTACAACAAAATCAACAACCACATAATCTAAAACTAACAAAAGGGCCTGGTTAGATAAACCTCATGGGTAACCTCAAATGCTTCATTCTAGCCCATCAAGCACTGTGTGCTCTTAAAGCCCAAAATCTTTGTCCTTACTCCTTACATCTTGATTTCATGACATCTTTTGTCTCCTCAAGTGTTGTTTAAAGTCCTCTGTACTTAAATCCAAATCTAAGTACCTATAAAGATTAACCTGCTCTAATACCTTATTCTTTCTTATCTACAACTACAATTTCATGCGAATTTTACTCATTGCAAACTCCATCTTCCTCATCTTCAACAAATCATATTAACGTAAACTGTTGTGCTGCATTAACCTTATACATAATAACTTTTATAAACCACCATTGACCCAATTGATATGATAGATACAACATAAACATGACACAAGGGCTCTACATTTCTTCTATGTTCTAAATTTTGTTGTCATTTTGAAGATATATCCGTAGTTTCGTACTTTGCCATAACTCATCATTGTACTTTCCTAGGTATCTGATGCAGTCTGGCGTATGGCTCTATGACACAAGGGCTCATGCTAAACGTAATATACATATATGTGTGTGTGTATGACAGACTCATAGTGTGTGTTGATGAAAGTTCTGAACTTATTTGCATTTCTTTGACTCCCAAAAACTCCAATTTTCATTTTCGGTAACAAAATAGGGCCAACTTTGTCCCAACTTAAGAAAAACACAAAGTAAGAGCTAAACCTCAATAAACAAATCTATATCCCAAAGTCATTCAAATATCAACTATTTCTTTTCTTTTTCCGATAATGCAATTTCATCTTATGACATAAGTAAGATGAAAAAGAAGTTAAAACTATAAATTAGACATAAATGAACAATTGAAAAAGAAAATCGTATTTGCATTACAATGTCCTCTTTTGTGTCCTATGATCTAATTACTTAATCATCTACTCCCTCCGTAACGAATTAGTAGCAACATTTGGACTAGCACGGACTCCTAGATGAAATAGGTTAATTGTGGTATTAGGTGGTATAATGATAAAAGTAAGAGAGAGAAAAGTAAAAGAAGGAAAAGTAAATGGGGTATTATGTAGTATGATGATAAAAGTAAGAGAGAGAAAAGCAAGAAAGAGAAAAGTAAGTGGGGTATTGTGTTGTTTTTTTGCCAAAAAAGGAATAAAATGAAATAGGAAAAAATTGTTGCAAGTATTTTGTTACACCTAAAAATGGAAATTGTTGCTAGTAATTCGTTACGGAGGGAGTAATTATAATTGGCTACCTAATTTTTTTGCACTTCACTATCTTATTAAAAAAAATATTGATTTGAAGAAAATCAAATAGCTTTTGATATTGATATTATTATATAAATGAATCACCCACGCCGACTTGCACAAAGAAAAGTTTGACTTTATTGTTGATTTGCCGTTAGAAAATGAATTATTACAAATGGGACTTACAACTTGATTTGTAACTTATTAAATTTAAGAATTACTAACATTTTTTTTGGAAAAAAAGGATTTAACAATCTCACCTTTTGGTGGTCCGCAAATAACACTCCCCACCTTTGGAAAACAACAGAATAATCAACTTTTATTTATTATCTACATTTAATGTGTATATTAAATGCTGATGATAAATAGAAGTGGATTATTTTGACATTTTCCAAAGATGAGAATTTTACCAAAAGATGGGATTATTAAAATCCATTTTCCCCATTTTTTTCAACTTTTATATTTAGAGTATATAGGCCATATTTTATTGTAGTTGTCTGATCTCTTGGGGCCTCTATAATGATTGAGATGGCCTGATCTTATGATGTGTCTCTATCAAAATCTAAGAAAATTGTATGCAACTCCTTGCTTTGAGGGCGATAAAGAGATAATACTCAATGAAATATAATAAATCATACCCCCTAGGCCATCATAAACCACAAGAAAAGAAGAATATAGTGATTGCAAGCTAAATTTGGATCATAAGAATTTGGGCCGCTCATTATGATTCCCTCGGAACCCTGGAAGAGCATGTGGCTCAAGCCCTACCCCTAACCAACAAATTGCTAGGAACATTGATGAAAGGCTTTTCACTTGAACTTAGGGAGGTGGGGAGAATTACCCTAATCATGAAACATAAAATTACATGGAGCAGATGTCAAGAGCATGAAAGATATGAACCAGATAGAATATTTTGTTTGCACAGCTTTTTAGCATTGGGCATTTGGGCTAAATTAAAAGTTCATATACACTACACACTTGAACATCCATCAGGAAAGATATGAACCAGATGGCATATTTTGTTTGCACAACTACTTAGCATTGGACTAAATTAATAGTACATATACACTACACACTCGAACATCCATCAAGGGAAGAAAAGCAATAACATACGCAAATAAGTTATCAAAGTTGATCACTGGTAGATGTTTGGCACCTCTATTAGCGGTTGGGAACAAGCAAAAGAATGAACATGACAGCAGAGCAGCGATAAGCTCCTAAACAGAAACATACAACTTTCTGTTAGAAGAAACTTGGCATTGGACTAACCTGTAAATACGCAGTGCAAACATTTATCTACATATTAAGATATCACTGAATTCATCATATTAAAAAAAATCAATAAACCCAACACCCATTGCATGACAATACACTAGCAAAACACAACCCAATTTTTTTGGAGCCTAGAGAGTCACTCTAACCCTAAACTCCCAATGAACTGCGAGCTGAAATAAGCAAATTATGGTTGATTTTAAACTATTTTTCACCCATTTTGGGTGAAATGCGAACTTCAGAAGCGAATTAAATAGCTAATCGGGTAAAACCAATCCAAAAATCTTGGATACGTTGAAATTTGTAAATGGATATTTTGGGTATTTGAATATAGGATATTCCAAACATTCAAATACCAAAGTTACGGTGTTAAAGCAAAAAAATCATATCTAATATCGGATGTTCGATATGTTACTGCATATTGGTTCGGATATCCGTTCAGTTCCCCTGAATAGAGGGGGATAATGAACTTGAAGCAAAACCAAAAAATACCTTGTAATGTATCCATTCCAAGGAAAGACCCCCAAAAAACATCTCAGCAACAGAGCGTTTTGAGGTAACAAAAACAAGTGCAAAACAAATGCTACTAATAACCTTATCAACAAACTATCAAAGATTTATTTTTCCACTAGAATCAAATAGGCAAGTTACATGTCATCTTGTTGAGAGTGCAGTAAACGAAGACCAGTATATAACCATTTTTTAAACTTAAAAGACAATGAGATAATTGTAGGTGAATACCTGGCTGAGGAAGACAATGCCATCTTGTTGAGAGTGCAGTAAACGAAGACCAGTACCAACCCCGACCATAATAATGTCCGCATACTGATAATGAGATTGTAAAAGTGTAGGAAATCTTAATAATAAAGCAGCCATCATAGGGACAACTTCACCAAACCATTTTGCTGATTCAGCCCTTGACAAAAACTGCACAAAATGTGACAACCTCCTATAAGATTCAGGCCATCCATTTGTAAACACCTTGCCCGTCTCATGCATTACACATTTACACCCTATTCACCCACAGTGATTGCTTAAGAAAATAGTAACAGGCTAACAGCAGGACTATACACTTACTAAAAAATATTAAACAACAAATTATACATTTACAATTATTTTGGACATTCCCACCATGCCAAGAAAAAATAAAATCTCAAACACGCCAAATAGTAACATAAAATACAAAAAGGAAAATTTCCTAAGGTACCCCTAAGATTTATTGAATTAATCAAAAATACTCTTTGTCAACTTTCAAATGGATGTGGCTAAAAATCAAGGGTGCCTCAAAAATTATTTACTCTTAAAATTTTGATAGAATAATGACATTTTGACTAAGTAAAAAATCAAACTTGGGCGATTGTTATGACTTATGAGGAATATTGAGAAGGGATAACCCTTATCCCATTTCCCTCTAAACCCATGTTTGTTTGGGAGGATTTTATTTTATACGGGAGATAGGGATAGGGATAAAATACCCCCTTATCCATCTAATCCTTAATTTTAAAGACTCATAGGTGCCAGACAAGCTCTGGCGATCGGAAAATTGAATCAAAGTGATTGTGTGCATCAAGTTCCTAAAGGTGTGCACCTTGTGTGCCTTCGCCTGTGCCTCGGTCAATGCGCCTTAGTTGCTTTTGGTGTGGAGGCGTTAATTACTAAAGGAGACATTTATTTTCTAGTGCCTTTACTACTGAATTTTACTTTTTAATTTCTCCTCTTCTTTTTACCTTTTAAGCTTAACATTTTAGTCTTTATTAAGTACTTTCAACTTTTAGTAGTACTCTAGTAACATATTATGACTCTTTTTGCTTATTATGCACTTATAATATAATTTTTATGTTGTGTTGAATATTGCATGAGCTCTAGAATTGATTTTCATGGTTTATGGCACTTTAAATGCACCTTGTTCCCGGCATGCGCCTTCATTAAGCGCCTCGCGCCTAAGGTCCGTCAAGTATTTCTTCTTTTAATTACAAAATGATGGTTGGATCCTTCCATCTTATTTACAATCTTAAATTTTATAAATTGAAAAGGGATAGTGCAGTAATTTTCTCGTTTGTTTTCCTAAGCCTATTCCTATATATTCTCAAAACTATACCAAAGAAGGAATAGAAAAATTAGTGAATTTCCCATGATAATTCCCTATCCCTATCGCATTGCTTATCTTTGTCCTTGTCTCTATATGATACCAAACACCTCGTATGGGTAATTGATGAAATTTCAAGACAAGGAGAGCAATTTGGCTATTTTACAAAACCTCGTGGATACCACTGAAAATTTTCCAATAATAAAAAGGCAAACATGCTCAAATAATTACATTGTTCGCAAAACTCTGCTATTTTGATTGGGAAGTTAAGACAATGATGAATGTATTTGTTTGAACATGCTTGCATTTTTTATTGAGAAACTTTAAACGCATTGACACCTTTGGCGAGAATTAACGTTCACATATTCTAAGGATGAACTATTCCACGTTTATGAACAATGGTGGGCGTTTGGTATCAAATAAAAATAGGGGAAGGGATAGTTATTGGGATAGGGAATTTATCATGCGGAATTCACAAACCTTACCCCCATCCCTGTTTGGTAAGTAAATGAGAATATATAGGAATACGGATAAGGAAAAAAATAGAAAATTATTGTGCTATACCCTTTTAGTTAATATAAATTCTAAGATTGTAAAACCTATAAAGATTACAAACTGATTTTGTAATTAAAAGAAGATGCTATACTTATATGTGCCCTACAAGATTATATGGATAAGGGAGTATTTTACCCCTGACTCAACCCCTACCCATCCCCCTTAAAAAAATAAAACCCTCCCAAACAAGCCTGGGATTAGAGGGCAAAGGCATCATAAATCTTTATCCCTTCCCCTTATCCCTCCAAAATCCAAACAAACAATCTGTGAGAAGATATAGAAACCTATTTTCCTTCTCACAACCATGAAACGACACTATTAAGATTCTTCTCTATACCACCAATGGTGTAAAATTAATTTTAACAGCTTCAATCAATCTTCCGAATAAATCAAGAAATTATATGATTCTCCATTCCCTTAATTTAGAAAAAAAACGCATCAAAAATGTTAAAATTTCAAATTAGTCTAATCGGCCTGGGCAAACTGATGCGGAGGAGCACAGTTTAGTCCACTTAAAACCCCTAGGAGGTTTCATCCTAAAATCCTATCGTTATAGGAGGAATAGTTCCTAGGCTTATTAAGTGTTTTAGACAATGTTACATGGTACGGAGTTCGATTCGAAACGGGGTACGAATTCGGGTACGCGGTACGCTACTCTTAGTGAATTCGGTACATTGGGTACGAAATTATATATGCGAAGTATATATTTTTATTATCTAGTTAAGTTTTAAGGTAAATAAAGTAATTATTATAATTACCTAATCTTAACCAGTATTTAATTTGTTATCTATAGAGTATTTAGTTGAATAAAATTGATGTGTACAATACGGAGTAGTGTAAAAGTTAGCCAATGAAAGAGGAGACAACTGTTTCACATTGAAAAATATTTAAAAAAAAGGAAAGCAAGAGACAGGCCCACCTACCCCACTAATTCATTAAAAAATAAAAAGGAGACAACTGTTTCACATTAAATATTTAAAAAAGGAAAGCAGGAGACAGGCCCACCTACCCCACTAATTCATTTATTACCCTACTATAGTATTGTACGGTAATATTTATCTCTCTCAAAAACCATTTCTCTCAAAACCCACCTACCCCACTAACAAAAGTACAGTCTAAAACACTTTCTCTCAAAACCATTTCTCTTTCTTCTCCTTCCCTCCTTTCTTAGCTGCAACAATGGAGGTATGGCACAATGCAACGGTCACCGGAGCTCCGCTCAGCAGCAAAGCCAAGTCGCCACTTTTACCGAACTGGCACGCGACTCAAAGCGAACTGGTGCGCGTACGCACCCGGTTCTGGTACGAACGATCTGGGTCGCAGAACGGGGGTTCGTATCGCGAACCGGGTATCATTGGTTTTAGATCTAGAGATTCTCCAATGTTGGACACTCACATGTGCTCATCAATGGGGTTCAACACTCCCCTTAGGCCAGACAAGCTGTCAACGCAAAAACTTTCTAGTTGCTTAATAAGACGAGAGACCCACAACATTGGACTTTGATACCACGTTAATATTTCAAAAGTCTAATGGCCTGTGCAACCCAATATGGAGGAGGACTATCCCAAAACCAAGAGAAGCATTTCCTATGCTTATAAAAAGTGGTTTCGTCTCTCCTCTCCCTCCAATGTGCATGTGCTCAACAAAAAACAATGGGGTTCAAGTTGCGGGTTGGGTTTGTGTAAAATAGTTGTGGGTTCAGATTGTAACGGGTCGGGTGTCAACTAGTTGAGGTCAATATTAGCTTTTTTATCACCCAAATTCATCGGGTTCGGGTTGAGAAGTTTTATAACGCCATTTAATTTTTCATGTTTTAATGCAATATATGTACTAAAATATACTTAAAACGTTCTAAAATGTACAAATTATGAGAAATATCTTTCATTAATAGTCAACTAGCCTTCTATGATATTTTAAATACTTATATTAATTTGTCTAAATAAAATAAAATAAAGGCTATTTATTCGAAAAATTGAAAAATCTGTCAAATTCACACTCATTCATATAATCAGAAACAAACATTTCCCCTCTCATTCGGTCATACCACAACAATGAACAAAAGAAAATGTTTAATTTATTTTTGCCTATTCTGTTGGCTACCAAATTTTTACGATAATAAAAATGCAAAATTTTTATTTGATGAAATATATCAATATGAATGTCTATTTATAGAGAATTTTAAAATATGAATTTTGGTATTTTTGTTTTATTTTTTTGAATTTTATATTTTAACTATTTTTATTTTAAAAAGTACAAAAATTGTAATAAATTTACTCAATAATTAGGAGTGATGCAAATTGAAATTTTACAAAATTTTGAGGAGTAATATGGACTTTTTGAGGGGACACATGGCTCCCCTTAGCTTATATAATAGAGATTTATGGTAATTAATTGGTATAAAATAAAAATAATTTTAAATTCAAAGTTTAAAAGTAGGAAGTGTTTTTCCTTAAAATTTCAAATTCTATCATAAGCAATACTAATTATATTCCCACTAATCAACAATTGAAGCAAAATTAGTAGAACTAAAAAGAAAAGTAAGGAAAAAAACAAAAACAAAGAACCTCGTCAAAGAAGAGGGCATATCCATCAGCAGTAGAGTGAGCTAATACTGTAGGGGAGAGAGAAAGAGAGTTCCTAAGGTCGGAAATGGCAAGGAACAAGACTTCTCCCGAGTCGACTCGGCTATGACTCGGGCCTTGAGAAAGAGATTTGAGGGCTTCAATCACTTGATTTGGCCATGCAAGTGTAGATGATTCTAGCTTTAATGGCAGATACGGAAGAATTGATTTCAAATCTTCACGACTTTCCATTGTTGTTTTTATTGTTTGTTGCGTACTTGAATGGAATTTCCCACTTTTTCTTCTTCAAGTTTACTCCAACATTTACATACTTATGAGAAAGTTGATTGAAATCAACTTGCTCGATTGATCTCGATGAAAACGATTTTTTCTTAATTCCGGAACGGTAGGGATTCGAGGACTTCAAAGAAGAAAATGCATTTTATGAGCGGCGGCAATAATGGAAAATTCACAAAGGAAATGCATTTCTATGTTGTGCCCTGAGGAACTACTGTTTACTTACCTCTAAATTATTAATTACGTAATTAACAATCTAAACTTGATTATTAGTGCACTAATAGTCATAATTAATTTAATTTGCTGTAAATTATTACTAATTATGATTAATTATTATCAAAGAATTACCAAAAAAATACAATTAAAAAAAAAAACAAAAACTACCAAATTTTTTAGTGCACTAATAATCATGTTTAATGTGTTAATTACGTAATTAATAATTTATAAGGGGTACTACGTGGTAAACAGTAGTTCCTCAGGGTAGAATTCCCATTTTAAAGGGGTACATCATAGAAAACGCTATACTACAGGGGTACTATATAGAAAAACCCTTGACTTATTTACTATGGTTCGTTTGATATGCCCAAAATTATTATATGGTCCCAGATCACGTAGCTCTACGTGGTCCTTGTCAAAACGATAGTTTTGGAGTAAAAAAAAATTGTTTTAGATTTTTTTGCGTAAAAACAGTTTCTAAATTCATGGAAAAATCAGTTTGTTTTGTAAAATCTCTTATTATAGAATTCCTACTTTCAAGGAATATTGTGTATTATTTATTCAACATATTATGATTTTGAATGGGATGAAGATTTTGATTCACATTGTTATTGGAAACTGATTATTATGCTTTTGAATATGAAGATTTTCTTATGTTTTTATGAAGTTTGTTTTGTACTTTGTGAATGGTGTTAATTTTGCGTGTAATATGTTACATTCATTAGTTCTATATTTAGATTTATGAATATTGTTTTAAAAAAATGAATATTGTATTGGTAGGAAATGAATATTGTGTATTATTTGTTCAACATATTATAATTTTGCATGGGATGAAGATTTTGTTGTTGACAACGTTTTTGATGAAGAATTTGCTAAAAAAATGTAGATTATGAAGATGAAATATGCAGATTGTTGTTTTGTGTTGCTGAGTTTATGAGAGAAGTGAAAGGATTTTCTTGAAAATAGAGTGAAATAAGGAACCACGCAACAGAGTGAAAGGGTTTATTGTTGCTATTTTTGGGGATTCCTTCTGCGAGACCACACAGCATTGTAGTCCCGGGACTACAGTATAATAATTGTTTGATATGGTGTAAAACATTTTTTTTGGGTTTTTTGTCCAAAATTACACCACTTTTTGTAAAAAACTACCTTACTTACAAAAGTTTGTCCAAAACTACCTTACTTAGCAAATTTCTGCTTGACTACTACCTTATTCACTATTTCGACGTTGACTTTGCCTTTTCTGGCCAATCTGGTCGTTTTTTTGCAAATTCTGACCTCAAATTTGGTCTTTTACGGTAAAAATGACCCACCAAAATCTTGATATGGATAATTTTTTGGCACGCAAACCAATGAACGTATATCGAGACAAATTTTGTAATGCAAATAGAAACTTATGCGACCATTTTTTGTAGATTCCGACCTCATATTTAACCCTTTAAGGGCAAAAATGACCCCAAATCATTGATTAGGCTAATTATTTTCGAGAATAAAGCAAAGTCAATGCCTGAACAACGAACAAAGTAGTGGTCAACAAGAAATTGGCTAATAAAGGTAGTTTTGGACAAGCTTTTGTAAGTAAGGTAGTTTTTTGCAAAAAGTGGTGTAAGTAAGGTAGTTTTGGACAAAAAACTCTTATTTTTTAGATGAAATTGTTTTTTCTTTCTTTTAAAAGCAAGATGAAATTGTTTTTTTATGAAAATCTTTTACGTTACAAAAATTATTTTTACGAAAATTTTTCATTTTTATGTTGCATGTAAAATGATTTTGTATATTAAATTAAATATTTTTTCGTTGTTTGCTTCAATTGTGGTGGAAAATATTTCAGGAGAAATTGTTTTCTATAGGGTGGAAAATAAAACAATTTCCACCTCAAGTTTTATATTTTAACTAGTTTTTTACCCGGCGTTGCTCGGATTTTTTGGCTTAATAGGATAATTTCAATGTCTAATCCATAATTATAGAGAAGGTATTGTATCAGACCAGTCCGACATAAGGTTACTGTCATACCAGTTCAACTGGACCTGGATATATATTGTCAAACCTGGACAAGTTTTGTTGAACCTGGACACATGTTGTTAAACCTGGACAAATATTGTTAGCCCTGGACACATATTTGTAAGCCTGAACAAAAATTTGTAAGCCTGAACACAAATTTGTAAACCTGGACACATGTTGTTGAACCTGGACACATAGTATTAAATCTGGACACATAGTACTGAACCTGGACACATATTGTTGAACCTGGACATAAAATTGTAAACCTGGTGAAACTTATTAAACCTGGAAACATATTGTTTACCATGGACACATGGACTTGGACACATATTATTAAATTTGGACATATATTGTTAAACCTGGACACATATTATTGAACCTGGACACGTTTTGTTGAGTCTGGGCATAAAAAAAATACAAGTGTTGGACGGTCCGACGGTCGGACCGTCCGACACAATACTTTCACTTAATTATATATGTTGCAAACTTGCAGGGATGTTTCTTGTATGCGTCTAAGTTTTTTAATCATTCATGCATGGTTTAATTTCTTAAAAAATTTGGGGTTGCATTCATCTTTCTTGTGCTGGGAATTGAAATACATCATATATAATTTAAATAATAATTACATAATGGTGCACTTTTGGAGCATCTCTTTTTTTGAAGGACTTTTGTTTGCAGAAAGATATTCCTTGAAATAGGTTTATAAATCAAAATGTTCTCATTGCTTGTTGCATATCTTCTTCTTAACTTCCCCTCCTCCTCCTCCTCCTCCTCCTCCTTTGATCCTTCTTAATATATTTCTGCATTTCTATTTTTTATTTTTTTTTTTAAAAAACACACATTAAAAGGAGTCGAACATCTATATATCCAAGATATTCAACTTGTACAATGTATAGTAATTGGATGTTGAAATTGGTATAGCAAAATAATACTCCCTCGCTCGATCAGTTTTTAATAAGTATACGTATTACAAGCACTTTTTTATTTTGGAAGTTTCAAAATAAGTGTAAGAGTTATCATTTCTATTATTGCACTCTATGCTTCTTATGAATTGTTTGATTACATTAGAGGAATTATATCCACTTAATTGTTACATTGATACAACATATTTTTACAGTAACAAATTAATATATAAAGGAGCCTGCTAACGGACGCCCCCGGGTACTAAATAAGATTATTCTTTTTGTAAGAATACGTTTAATTAAGGAAATGATTGATAGATATCAATGTTCAAGGTGGGGAATAATTTCTAAATTCACCAAGAATTTCCTTATTTAACTATTTTATCTAGCTCCCCGTTAGCTTTTGCCATATATAAATGTTACACTCTCTTAAATGAGATGTAACAAATTAGATGTTACACCTTCTTTTTTGGATAATAATTTATCTCTATATCTCTCTTATCACATGGATTCCTCATTTTTTCCCCTATATCTACTCTCTCGTCTTCAAATATCTTGAAAACCATAATTTGAAAAGTATAACATCTATTTTGTTACCGTGGAAGTATAAAAAATTCAATCCCTCTAATCCAAAACACATTACATAGTACAAAATCAAATGTTTAATTAAATAACTCAAACGTCAAAGGTTAGCTCAAATTGTTACCCTTGTTAACTATCATCCAATAAACCTCCATTTGCCTCGCTTCATAGTTGTACGATCGCTTCTAAGCATTATGAGACATTGTTGATATGCTAATCAAAACATAGCTAAAGTCAAAATAAAAGTTCAATGAAATTTGTGCAATTTAAGCAAAAAAAATTCCAAGGAATAAAATTGGCTATGTGATATCAAAATTATGAACTCAAAGATCTTGCAAACCTCAACGGTAAGATTAAAAAATACTTTTTTTTTTTGTGTAGCCACCCAGTTCACTCTTTTGGGCTAATCCGGATTCGGAGCGCGTCCCGGGGTTAAGGTTTTAAACTCCTCCCAACATGCTTGCGGGGGATCGAACCGTGGTCCTCCATACCAAGTCTAGCCCCTGACACCACTAGACCAAGACAATATTGGTATATTAAAAAATACAAGTATTAGAGTAGTTTTTTTTTTTTTTTTGGTAATTCTTAACTAAAACATAATTCAACATACCATAAGTCACTATGCAACAATAATGGCAAAAAAGCTTATAGCCATAAAAAATGTTGTAACGGAAGCCCGAAAACAGACAAACTACAATAACAACAATGAAAAACACTAAAACCACACAAAGATTTAACGAGGTTCACTATCGATGTGATAGCTACGTCCTCCTGGCTGGTACGAAAATGTTTCACTATGGAAATCAAACAAATGGAATACAATCGAGAGACTGGTAATTCTCCCAAGAATTCACTCACTAAAACTCTCAATATGTTTTTCCTCTCAAATGTGGCTTAAACTTACTCGCATAGAAAGAAACAAAATCCTAAAGTCCTATTTATACTAATTACAAAGTTATTCGACAAATAGACGAACAAAACCCTAGAAAATTGAACGGACCCGGGTGGGTATGAAGAAACCCGCCCGGGTTTACGAGTGAAATAAAAAGCGAAGGCCCAGGACCCACCCGGGTCTCCAGCAACCCGCCCGGGTCCGTGGGGCAGACAACTCCACAAAGACCCAGGACCCACCCGGGTCTCCAGAAACCCGCCCGGGGCCGAAGCTTCAACAACCCTCAGCACAAACTCAAACCCGCCCGGGGCCATGCATACCCGCCCGAGGCCGTGGCTTGTTCCACCTCACTCGTCAACTGGACCACCTGGGGCTCCCCATACCTGTCCGGGTGCGCGACCTCAATGCTTCAACACTTCCAAACTTCGTCTTTCTTTGCCGAACTACTTCGTAACCCAAATGTATGACTTGGTAATACAAGTCACACCCAAAAACACCACAAATCTCCACCTTAACTTGTATTCACCAATACATGCCAAGACCAAAACAAACACTAACAAACCAACCAGCACAAACGCCCTCCTAATCCCGGGGCGAGGATTGCCTCCACCTTGAGGCACGACCCACGAGGATCTCAAACATGCATGGCTATTAACATTCAACAAGTCCAAACAATGTTTGAACTTGCGAACTGGAACCGGCTTGGTGAACATATCGGCTGGATTATCAGCAGTACCAATCTTCTTCACCTCAACACGCTTCTCATTCCTAAGGAAATGATAACGCACATCAATATGTTTAGTTCTATCATGATGAACCTGATCTTTAGCAAGACAAATCGCACTCAAACTATCACAATAAATCGTAGCACGATCATGATGAATACCCAAATCACTAACAAGACCCCGCAACCAAATACCCTCTTTTGCAGCAGTGGTTAACGCCATATATTCAGCTTCCGTTGTAGACAACGTAACTGTAGATTGCAAAGTGGCTTTCCAACTAATCACTGAACCTTTAAGAGTGTAGACATAACCCGTCACAGATCTTCTGGTATCAACATCACCTGCATAATCAGAATCGCAATACCCAGACACTAAACATTGTGTCTCATTGCCATAAATGAGACCAACATCCGTCGTTCCAACCAAATAGCGAAAGATTCGCTTCACACACTACCAATGCTCCTTCTTAGCTTGAGACATAAACCTACTAACCATACTAATAGCATGTGCAATATCAGGTCTAGTACAAACCATTGCATACATCAAACTTCCAACTGCACTAGCATATGGAACACTTGACATGTACTCCTTCTCTTCATTAGACTGAAGAGTATACATAGAAAGACGAACATTAGAAGCAATAGGAGTATCTATAGATTTAACATTTTTCATACCAAACCTGTCAAGGATACGCTGAATATAACCCTTTTGTAAAAGAAACAACTTCTTGGCACGATCTCTATAGATTTCCATCCCCAAAATCTTGCGAGCTGCTCCTAAGTCTTTCATGTCAAATTCAGAACTCAGAAGCTATTTCAACTTGCTCACATCCGACATTTCCTTAGCTGCAATAAGCATGTCATCAACATATAATAATAAATAAATATAAGAAGATCCATTCTCCACCTTACTCTGATAAACACAACAATCATAAAGACTTCTGTTGTAGCCATGCTCCACCATGAAAGTGTCAAACCGCTTGTACCACAGCCTAGGCGACTGCTTAAGTCCATATAAGGACTTCTTCAAGTGACATGCATAAGTATCCTTCCCAGAGACAATGAACCCCTCAGGCTGACCCATATAGATATCTTCCTCTAGTTCCCCATGTAAAAACGCTGTTTTTACATCCATTTGCTCAAGTTCTAGATCAAAATGTGCCACTATTGCTAGAAGCATCCGAATAGAAGTATGTTGAACCACCAGTGAGAATATCTCATTGTAATCCACTCGTTCCTGCTGTCTAAACCCCTTAGCAACGAACCGAGCTTTGTATCGAATTGGATCCCTTTCAGAAGTACCCTCTTTTCTCTTGAAAACCCATTTACACCCAATTAACCTACGACCCTTTGGTAATTGCACAAGTTCCCATGTTTTGTTTTTGTGAAGAGACTCCATCTCTTCATTCATAGCAACCAACCATCTATCTGACTCGGGACTAGCAACTGCTTCTTTGTAAGAAATTTGCTCAGGTGTCTCAATATCATCTGCAACATGCAAAGCATATGCTACCAACTCCTCTCCACAACAATTCTGACCCGGAACATGACGTCCCTCCATCTCCTCAATTAGTCTCTGAGGCTTCTTTCTCAGTCGTTTAGAACCAACCTCCACAGTGTGATCAATCTCAGAGTCACCTGTTTCATCAATAACAAGCTCATCTCCCAACTGATTAGTAGTCACCGGACTCTGCTCCACCTGAATCTTCATACCATCCTTGGCAATAGACAAAGGTTCTATTTCAAACCCATCGTCACGAACAATGCTATCATCTCTATTGCCTGCATTTTTATTAATAGACACAAATATAGTATTTTCATCAAAAGTTACATCTCTACTAATTATGACGCGACTTTCTGATGGGGACCCAATTCTATATCCCTTGACACCATCTCCATATCCCATGAAACAACCCTTTCTGGCTCTCGGTTCTAGCTTACCATCATTCACATGATAATAAACAACACACCCGAAAACTCGCAACAAAGAATAATCAGCACTTCTTCCGGACCACTCTTCACAAGGTATTTTACAGTCAATACCTGTATGAGGAGCACGATTCAACAAATAGCAAGCCGTTTTCACGGCTTCCGGCCAATACCATCTAGTCAAACCTGCATCAAAGAGCATACACCTAGCTCTCTCAAGAAAAGTCTTATTCAACCTCTCTGCAACACCATTCTGCTGTGGTGTTTTCCTAACGGTACGATGTCTAACAATTCCTTAATCCCTGCAAAGAGCATTGAACTCATCACAAACAAACTCAAGACCATTATTCGTTCGGAGACGTTTTACCTTTTTGTCAGTCTGATTTTCAACTAACACCTTCCAATGCTTGAAGATGTTAAAACTCTCTCCTTTCTGCTTCAAAACATAGAGCCATGTGTACCTGGAGAAGTCATCAATAAAGGTGACAAAATATCGATATCCCCAATACCTTCAACCCGAGATGGCCCCCAACAATTAGAATGAATATAATCCAAAGTGGCCTTTGTGACATGCAACCCTTTACTAAACCTGGCACGATTTTGCTTACCCAACACACAGAATTCACAAAATTCAAGATTCTTCACCTTGTGACCACCAAGAAGGCCTAATTTAGACAATGACTGCATACCACGCTCGCTCATATGACCTAGCCTCTTATGCCATAGCTTAGTCATCTCATCTGAACCCATGGATGCTACAAAAACAGAACAATACAAATTACCCAACTTAGTACCTTTCAGCACTACCTTCGAACCTTTCAAAACACACAATTCCCCATCTGAACCCGAAAAAGTAAATCCCTACTTGTCAAGTGTACCAAGAGAGATCAAATTTTTCTTTAGTTTCGGAACGTGTCTAACATCCAACAAAGTACGTATCTTTCCTTCAACTGTCTTAATTCTAACAGTACCTCTACCCACCACTTTACATGCAGCATTATTACCCATGATAACTTCACCACAATCAACAGATTCATAGGAAGAAAACCATTCTCGACTAGGACACATATGACAAGAATATCCTGAATCTAACACCCAACGATCCGTAGACTGACTACTTTCACTAACAATTAAGTCCATATCTTCCTCCGAATCAGAATCAGAACTTTGTTGTGCAACATTAACATTGTAATTATTCCTGGGATTTTTAGGACATTTATATTTCCAATGACCAGGTTCTTTACAGTAGTGGCAAATATTCTTAGGCTTACTATTATTACCCTTAGAATTTTTCTTTTTCTTAGAGTTCAAATTATTAGCTCCAGAAGAACTAACTACCAATCCAGCCTCAGAATCAAAACCACTGTCATTATTTGTTACCGCCTTATGGCGCAACTCTCTAGTAAAAAGTGCTGACTTTACTTCTCCTAGAGTCACAGTTTCTTTTCCCACCACAAATGACTCAAAAAAATTCTCAAAAGACACAGGCAAAGAAACTAACAAAATCAAAGCAGCATCCTCATCTTCAATCTTAACATCTATATTACGTAAATCAAGTAAAATAGAATTAAGTTTGTCTAAATGATCCCTTAAAGGCGTACCTGACTGCATTCGCAGAGAATACAAATGTTGTTTTAACAACAACTTGTTGGTGAGAGTCTTTGTCATATAAAGACTCTCCAACTTTGACCACAAACCTGACGTCGATACCTCATCTAAAATTCTGTGATCACATCATCTGCCAAACTCAGTAATATGGTGGAGTGGGCCTTCTCCTCCATCGCCTCAAATTCTGCTGCACTCAAGCCCTTTTCAATCAAATCCTTTTCTTTTCCAATCAAAGGTTTCCAAATACCTTGTTGTTTCAACAAGGCACACATCTTGATCTGCCATAGCGTGAAGCTATTCCTACCCGTAAATTTCTCAATCTTCGTGTTAGTAGTGTTCATTTCCCGGATCCTAAATCCCGCTCTGATACCAAGTTTGTTGTAATGGAAGCCCGAAAACAGACAAACTACAATAACAAACAATGAAAAACACTAAAACCACACAAAGATTTAACGAGGTTCACTATCGATGTGATAGCTATGTCCTCCTGGCTGGTACGAAAATGTTTCACTATGGAAATCAAACAAATGGAATACAATCGAGAGACTGTTAATTCTCCCAAGAATTCACTCACTAAAACTCTCAATATGTTTTTCCTCTCAAATGTGGCTTAAACTTACTCGCAAAAAAAGAAACAAAACCCTAAAGTCCTATTTATACTAATTACAAAGTTATTCGACAAATAGACGAACAAAACCCTAGAAAATTGAACGGACCCGGGCGGGTATGAAGAAACCCGCCCGGGTTTACGAGTGAAATAAAAACGAAGGCCCAGGACCCACCCGGGTCTCTAGAAACCCGCCTGGGTCCGTGGGGCAGACAACTCCACGAAGACCCAGGACCCACCCGGGTCTCTAGAAACCCGCCCGGGGCCGAAGCTTCAACAACCCTCAGCACAAACTCAAACCCGCTCGGGGCCATGCATACCCGCCTGGGGCCGTGGCTTGTTCCACCTCACTCGTCAACTGGCCCACCCGGGGCTCCCCATACCTGTCCGGGTGCGCGACCTCAATGCTTCAACAGTTCCAAACTTCGTCTTTCTTTTCCGAACTACTTCGTAACCCAAATGTATGACTTGGTACTACAAGTCACACCCAAAAACACCACAAAAAAATTACCTAGAATTATGGAAGTTCAATCATCATTGAGCTTTTGTAATTCAATGAATCATCAAATCCATATTTTTGCCCTACAAAACAGTAAATAAAATCAATCAATATCAAATGAAAACAGATTAAGAAACAGAATTTAAAGTGTGATTTTAAATAGATAAAAAAAAACCCCAAAAATACAAGAAAAGAATTAATTGCCAAATTTCTTTTTTTGATGGCATTGCCAAATTTCATGAGGAACCATTAACAAATTCGGAATCTTAAATAGGAAAAGGAAAAGGGTTAAGGTAAGCTATTTAAGCATGATTATAACCGTATAAAGAAATGAAAAATAGATATATAGGGTAGAAGGACTTCATGGAAGATGTAGAAGGTATAATATGATGAGAAATTGAAGGGATCAATATGATGAGAAATTGATGGGATGTAAATGTGGTTTTGTGAGTTACTAATTGAAGACTATGAAGAGTTGCTTCGTATTGGGCCATTAGGAAAATAAAAAGATTATTAAGATAAAGTGAAGTGAAGTGAAGAGGAAAATTATTTCAAAAAAAAAAGTAAATAGGAGAATGACGTGGCTATTAGAGAAAAGGAAGGTGGATGAGGGGGAGTGAATTAGAAGAAGCCATTTGAGATTTTGGGAGGGAGTTTTTATATAGAAAGGTTTAGGTTTAGATTTAGATTAGATTTAGATGTTTTACTCCAAGATGAATAATGCAAAATGGAAAAACAGTTTTTAAGGAAAACGTTTTACATTCTATTAAATGAATTCTAACGACATTGCTAAAACAAACGCAAAATATTACCACTAAATTTCTAATTCCATTTTCTTACTCAACCATTTCTCATCCATTATTTATTTTTACAAAAGCTATGTCAATATATCAACAAAAACAAAACTCATCACTCTCTTTCCTTCCTTCTATTCCCACGTCTCTCTTTCATATTTTTTTAGCGGCTCTTTCCCATTTACTTATTTATTTATAATTTATTTGGTTGATGATGTACTTTATTTAGCATAATTTTTCGGTACACGTATTTTCTACATTTTATACTTTTATGTACGTAAATGTATAGAAAAAATGGAACTGTATGGAAAAGAGAAAGAGTGAAAGCAAAGAAAGACATACCAGGTTAAGTGCTCCAAATCAATGAAAAGCTAAAATGTGAAATCTGTTCATATATGAATAAAGTAACAATAACAAAAGAGTAATGATTGCTTTCAAAAATGATATGGCAATGGTAGATGAAGGGTCATTGTTCACATGGACATACAACTGATATTGGAAGATGAAGGAGTTCTTGTATCTTTATTTTTTTGGAAGGTATTGTGTCAGACCAGTCTGACAGTAACGTTGGAGTAAACATAGACTAGTCCATTGGACCTGGACACATATTGTTGAACTTGGACACATGTGTTTAACCTGGACACATGTTGTTAAACCTGGACATATATTGTTAGACTTTGGCACATATTTGTAAACCTAGACACAAATTTGTAAAACTGGAAACATATTTGTAAACATGGACACATATTGTTAAATCTGGACATATATTATTGAACCTGGACACATATTATTGAACCTGGACACAAATTTGTAAACCTGGTGAAAAATTATTTAACCTGGACACATATTGTTAAATCTGGACATATATTATTGCACCTGGACACATATTGTTGAATCTGGACACAAATTTGTAATTCTGGTAAAAAGTTGTTTAACCTGGACACATATTGTTAAATCTGGACACATATTTGTAAACCTGGTGAAAACTTTTTTTAACCTGGACACATATTGTTAAGCATGGACACATATCTGTCTAACTTGGACACATATTGTTAAACCTGAAAATCTATTTATTATAAACCTGATGACATTTGTAAATCTGGTAAAACTTGTTTAACCTGGAAACATATTGTTAAACCTGGACAAATATTGTTGGACCTGTACACATATTTGTTTGATCTGGACACATATTGTTAAACTTGGTTCCCGTCATGATTTGTTAAAGAAATACAAGTGTTGGACGGTCCGACGGTCGGACCATTCGACACAATACTTTCACCTTTTTTTTCCATAAATTTGTTTGGTGGGGTGATACTAATGAGGGGTCTATTATTGTTTTTTTTAACTTTATCGTTGGTTGTTAGTGCAAATGGTTGATTAATTTGGTTAATGAAGTAATAAAATATAAAATTTGACAGTAAAAGAAGACAAGATTTGGAAGGTGGGAAAATCTTTCAAGCAATTACGTGAAGACTATAAAACCCACCCAAACAAGGAGCCATTGTATTATTGAAATCAATTAGTGTTTACAAGAGAAAATCTCTCAATGATTCCACTCAAAGCATGCACAAGGATTACATAAGGAAGATAATCTTCTCATACCTAAGCTTTTAGTGTACCTAAATATGTTTGGTATTTCTAAATGAATTACAAATCAAGAGGAATAGGTATTTATACCCTGTGGTCGAGGAAATAAAAAACGCGTACAGGGTCATTACAGACCCAGAGTCGCGACCCTCGAAGAGGGGTCGCGACTCGTGATTTGCCTCTAACTCAAAACCACGAACTTTTAATTGCAGCATCTCACCATCAAACTCGCGGCACGCGAGTCCTTGTCACGACTCGTGAGATGTCCTCTGCTTCAATCTTCCTCTTGTAGCAACACCAAGTGCCTTTAATCTTCAACAAGATGATTACGAGTCATAATACAACAATTCTCCACCTTGACGAGATAATCAATCTCAACAAGTAACCACTCAATTCACAAAGAGTGTAACCACCCATACAAGGGTGTCGAACTACATGACCTTTAATAACCACCAATCAAGTTTGAGCAATGCTCAAACCTTGCAACCGTCAATGGCTTTGTAAGCATGTCCGTCGGATTCTCCGAATTATGCACCTTACCCAAGGACACTTTGCCACTAGCAACCGTGTTTCTAATGTAGTGAAACCTCACATCGATGTTTTTTGTCCTCCTATGAAAAGAATTTTGATTTCTTGCCAAATGAATAACACTTTGGCTATCACTATACACCATAGGAACACACCTATCGGACTTTAATTCACCAACAAACCCACCTAGACATTGGGCTTCTTTGAAGTCTTCCGTCATAGCCATGTATTCGGCTTCCGTTGTAGACAATGCCATTACATCTTGCAATGTCGACCTCCAATTAATAGCCGAACCACCGAGGCAAAACACATACCCCGTTGTAGACTTCTGACCATCAAGATCACCACCATAATCGGAGTCAACAAAACCCTTCAAGTCATCCATTCCCCAACCATACTCTATAAATGTGCTTGAAGTACCCCGCAAATACCTAAGGATCCACTTGACCGTGTGCCAATGAGCCTTACCCAAATTTGCCATGTACCTACTCACAATGCTTATGGCTTGAGCTATGCGAGTACAAACCATAGCATACATGATGCTCCCAACCACATTTGCATAAGGATTAGATGCCATGAATTCCTTGTCTTCCTTAGAATTTGGAGAATCCAAGGATGACAATTTAAAATTAGATGCCAAAGGTACGAAAACGAGCTTGGCATCCAACATATGAAACCACTCCAACACCTTTTCAATGTACTTCTCTTGGGTCAAATACAAACTCCGTCTCTTACAATCCCTTATGATTTCCATGCCGATAATCTTCTTAGTCGGCCACAAATCCTTCATTTCAAATTCCCCTTTCAACATTTCCTTCACCTTTTTCACCTCAAACATGTATTTTGCCACAACACGCATATCATCAACATATAGCAAAAGATAAATCAAAGAGTTATTACTAACCTTTTTCAAGTACACACAACTATCGAAGTCGCTTCGTGAGAAACCATGCCCCAACATATATTGGTCAAACCGTTTGTACCATTGCCGAGGTGATTGCTTCAATCCATACAAGGACTTCTTTAAAAAGCATACTTGCTCCTCCTTGCCCTCAACAATAAAACCATCCGGTTGTCGCATGAATATTTCTTCCTCAAGCTCTCCATGCAAAAAAGTTGTTTTCACATCTAGTTGTTCTAGCTCCAAATCTTGCATGGCAACAATAACAAGTAAAGTCCGAATAGAAATATGTCATACCACCGGTGAGAAAATTTCAATATAGTCGATCCTCGGAACTTGAACAAACCCCTGTGCCACAAGTCGTGCTTTGCATCTTGGTTCATCAACCCCTGGTATTATTCCCTCTTTGTACTTATAGATCCACTTGTAATCAACTAGCTTCTTCCCCCGTGGCCTCTCAACAAGCTCCCATGTTTGATTTTTATGAAGAGATTCCATTTCTTCCTCCATAGAAACTTGCCATTTCCCGGAGTTAACACTCTTCATAGCCTCGGAATATGAAGTTGGCTCATGATCAATTACATCACTTGCAATATTCAATGCATACGCCGCCATCTCCTCAAAACCAAGTCGGTTAGGAGGTCTTATATTTATCTTAGGCCTCCCTTGTGCAAGACTTTCAACTTGCACCCGTGGTGGTGGGTTCCTTCCTAGGTGTAGTGGCCTTCCTAAGGGAGGAAGTGGAAGGAGTACCTCCATCACATTGTGGTGTTTTTGCACCACCATCGTTTCCGTCAACATCATCTTCATCCATTTTATGAATATCACTCTCCACCTCTTTCTCGGCAAACTCAAAAGACAGGGACTCTCCTTTTATGTATCCCAAGAAGATGCACTTCTTTTCTCTCGGTTCAAGCTTTCCATCATTCACCTAAGCATAGGCAGGAAAACCGAAGATCTTCATTCTGGAATAATCACCCGGCGAGCCCAACCACCTCTCCTTCGGCTTTTGCAACCCAAGAGCCGTATGTGGAGATATATTTGCCACGCGAGCCGCCATATTCACCTCTTCGGCCCAAAACCCTTAGCTTGGTCAAACCTACAAGGAACAACATACACCTAGCCTTTTCAAGCAAAGTTCTATTCATCATCTCTGCCACCCCATTTTGTTGTGGCCGACCAACACAAGTGCGATGTCGGACAATCCCAAGCTTCTTGCAAAACTTATTAAATTCCTTCTCAACAAATTCGAGACCATTATCCGTTCACAACCTCTTCACTTGCCTTCCGATTTGCTTCTCAATCATGGTTTTCCAATCTTTGAATTCCTCAAAGACTTGGTCCCTACTCTTCAAGAAGAAAACCCACAACTTCCTCGAAAGGTCATCAATTAAATCATTTGATTTTCCTTTTATGTTAAACATTAGGAGTACATGCAATTGAAATTATAATGGGGCTAATGTGTTAATATTGTATTTTGTTTGGTGCTTTAATTTTTGACATCATTATAATGCTAATGTGTTTGTTTGAGTTTTCTTTAATTTAGTAGTGTTTTTTTCCTTTATTATGAGGTGATACTCAATTAGCTTCCTTATGTGTAGACCTGGCCTGATTATTGGACAAGGTAGCCCAATGAGAGTGGGGTTAAGGTCAAGTTTATAGGGTGTTTACCAGAAATAACCTTTAATAGACAATGCCTTATCAGTCAGGATCAATATTATATTCCAATTTCCAAATAAAAGTTTTGACAAAAATAATTACATTTATATATTTTTATACACTTGTTTTTATTTTTGGCTATCTTAGATTTTATTCATGTTTAGCTGTTTATTAGCCCGACTGCTAACAATTCGTTATTTACCTGTGACACGCTTTGTCCCAATCCGCCATCGACCCTTTCTAGTTGACCCTGACCGTAACTCGCCGTGGCTAATTCGGCCCGACCAATAATCAAATCTGCTTATGTGACATCACTAGAGGTAAGTGTAGGAATGAATCCCATCGTATTTTAAATGTTTTTTTAAAGACTTGTAAGAGATTGTAGGAGAGGTAGGACATTCAAATAGGTAGGTATGGAAATAAGGCATGATCCATTGCAAAACATTTGGGACAGCACAAAGCATGCAGCTTTAATGTTTCTGCTATATATATAAATAAACTCTTCCTGATTGTTGACATGACACACATCTCAGAAACATTGTTCACTAACACACAGTCAGCAAGTCTCACTAAAAAGTCCCATCTTTAACACCCCAAAAATGGCTTCCATTGCAGCTTGTCACTCTTCTTTCCTTACTAAAAACCCCAAAACCTTGCCTCTCAAACCCACTTCCCTTCAACATTCTTCTACCTTTCTTCCTTTTTCTACTCCCCTTTCTTCATCTTCCTCTTTACCTGGTTTGTAATTCTGGGTTTTCTTTTGTTGAATTAAATCTGCTTTCAATTTCAATTTCAATTTACTAACTTTATACGATTTTTGAGGTTGTTTTAAAATGTACCCATTTTTTAATTTCAGGTTTAGGGTTGGTTCATGTCGCAGCAGACAAAAAAAGTCATGCCTCATTTGCAGTGACGAATGCAGCTAGAGAGCTGGAAGGATATGTCACTAAAGCTCAAGGCTTTCGATTTGCCATTGTTAGTCTCTCTTTTATACTGAAATCTGCTCAATTATGGCTTTTAATTGCATTGTTTTTGCGTCAAATTATTGATTTGTACTATGTATTGTTAATTGTTTTGTTAGATAGCAATTGGGTATTTTAAAATTGAATTCAAAGGCTTATGAGGATGATTATGTTGGAGCTATGCCAAGAGAATATGTTGCCTACATTTATGTTCATGTTTTAGATTCTGAAAATTATTGTTTGACTTTAAGTATAAGGGGATATTTCTGAATTGATTTAGAGCCACCGAAAAATCATAGTTATTTTGATTTAGTGATATTAATGAAAGCAATACCAGCATTATAATTAGTTTATTTGGATTTTTTTTTTGTGTGGAATGTGCCCATGGTGTAGGATCAAGTCCTGTCTGTTTCATAGCCCTTTGTGGCTCCCTATACACCAAGAACATTACCTTTTAAGAGGAACGTCCAACAAGATTAATCATTACATGAACATAGTTCTGTAGACGATAATAGAGATTGATGAGTCTGTCATCAAACTTATCATCACTAAATTGTTATATGTGATAGAATATTAGAAATGGGATTGGGTAACCTAATACGGAGGAGGAGAGTTCGATCCACTTACAAGCCTAAGGAGGTTGCTTCCCAAAATGAATTGGTAGGAGGAAGAGTAACTTCTAGACTTATAAGTTTGTTTACTTTCCTTTCTTTCTCCAATGTGGTACATTCACTAGTGCACACATATATGTGGTTCTACACTCTCCCTTACTAGTGGGTGTACTTAGAATTAGAGCATACTAGAAGGCAGACAATTCTTAGAATTAGAGCATACTAGAAGGCAGACAATTGTAATTTTCATTGGGAATGAACATCCAATAGAGGCCCCTTAACTAGTGGCTAAGACAAATATTCGGTTTAGAAGAGATAGGGAACTGGGGCCCTGACACCATGTGTAACACCCCTATTTTTGGGTGAACTGGAGTCTACTAGTAGATATTTTCCTTTCTAGTCTTGAGTGCTCAAGGTTTTGCTTCGGTGTAACATCTAATTTTTCGCCTTTTTATAAAGGTTGTGGCTAGATTCAATGAATTTGTGACAAGGAGGCTAATGGAAGGAGCTCTTGACACTTTCAAGAAATATTCTGTCGTCAGTGAAGATATAGATGTATGTGCTTCTTTACATCTTCTCATATTTCAAATCCATTTTTAACAGTCTTTGCAAGTGTGTTTGTTCCATCATCTGTTTGCACAATTATAAAAAAAAGTGAAAAAAAGAAGGTGCTTCTTGTTATCATGAGAGACTGGTTTACTGTTAATACATAACAATTTGTTGCTTTATAAATCTGAATAATGTTATTACCTTGTGATATACAAGTGCTGTATAAATCTGAAAACTAGGGCCAATACTATATGCAAAGGTCATATAAGTCAGGTTACTGCAGCTAATGCAATGGACTAATCCTGTTTTTCTTGTATTGATGTATTATTAGTTGGCTGAGACCCTTTTTGGCCTTTTCTTCTAGTGACAACCATTCCCTCCGTTCTCTTTTGTTTGTTCTGTTTGGAATCGGGTAGAGAATTAAGAAAAATGAATCTTTAATTATGAGAAGCAATTAATATAATAAAATTCCTACTTGGAAAAAGGGTTGTTGGATTTTTATTGGGAAATTATCATTGTGACTTTGTGTTTTGAAACTTTATCATTGGTGACCCTTTGTTTTTAATAATTCCACAAATGACCCCATGTTATGCATCAAAATTCAAAAGTTGTATTCACTCTCTTTGGAGATCTCCGAGTATATCTTTAATCTTGATTTTACTTGCCCTTATAATTGCAAAGATAAGCATGGACTGAGTTTATATTTTTTTCCCATTGATTACAACAGTTCTTAAGATTGATAAGAATGATAACTCAATTATGCTTTTCTTTTGATCATAGGTTATTTGGGTTCCTGGTGCTTATGAGCTTGGTGTTACTGCACAGTTACTTGGGAAGTCAGGAAAATATCATGCTATTGTGTGCATTGGAGCTGTGGTAGGTCCTCACAATATATGGGAATTTTACTTTTGTTGCTTTTCTTCTTGTAACATTACACAACACCAGTACACAACCTGTAATGTTGTTTCCTTTGTCATTCCTGTTGTCATTTTACAAGGGAATGTTGGACATTTTGCATTTGTTTGTCACTTGCTAATTTTCCTTTTCACTTTTCATTGCATTCGCATGACTCATAATTGTGCGATGAAACATGAAAGAATTTTCAATGTTAATGGCAACTAATTTTTAATGCTTGGTTATGAAATATTTCTTTGTTTTATGATTACAATGCTTAATTTTGCTTCATGCCTTGGTGTCCTTTCTAGATAAGAGGTGATACTTCTCACTATGACGCTGTTGTGAATTCTGCCTCCTCTGGAGTACTCTCAGCTGGATTAAATTCAGGTAGAGTGTTAAACCTCTTTTCTGTGAGCATTTTCGGAGACTAAAGTTACTTGCAAATTCCCTTCCTCATAAATTAGATCTCTCATTTGCTTTTGGCATATAGTCTTAGGTAGTTCATTGTGCTGGGTCATTTCTGAATCAAACATTGAGGTTGTGGTGTCATTGAACAAAAGGACTAGAAGAGATGGAATAAAAATTAAGAGAATGTTTGGTATTGATATTTTTTAGTGTTGGAAATGGAATCAAATAAGCACTTCCATTACCTATTGTTTGATATGAGATATTGGTAACACATGCCTTTCCTAATGAAAACATTTACCACCATTTTGTTACTCTTCTCAACCTTATGGAAACCAAATACTAATTTGTTTCCATTCCATTTTCTTAATTACCCCAAACAACAAATAATGGTATCATTTAATATTATCTTTTCCCTTTCTAATTTTTTTCCATTCCATTTTCATTCCTAAATTTATATCAAACACCCCCCCCCCCCAACCCACCCACACACAAAAACATGCGAGGAGAAAAGGGGGAGATGGTTTGTTCAATTGATGGAACCTTTCCCAAAAATCAAATGGGAACTCCTTTTGGGACATAGTACTAAAGTGGAAAAATGGGAAATCTCATTTGGGCAAAGATTGGTTTTTTTTCTTTCTTCTGTTCATTTGGTGTCTCTAGATGTTTCCGACTGAAATTTGCTGCTTCTGAAGTGCTTATCGTATTTCAGAAGCTTGATGTCCATGTTTATTTCATGCTGCTTAAAGGACAATTGTGATTTTATTGTTTTCCTGCAGGAATACCTTGTATCTTTGGTGTCCTTACTTGTGATGATACAGATCAGGTGATATATTCTGACCTTCTTATGTCTTATTTTAATATTCTGCTACACCAGCTAAATGTTGGATTTCATATCATTTGTCTTCAGTCACATACATGGTCTTATACTGAATCCTTGTTGCCAATAATACTTTTTCCCCTCTTTGTTGCCTGAATGGGAAATTTTGAGACCCTTTGTGTAATGAAGATTAGATGCAAGTCATTGTGCTGCCAGTTTGAAGCCTATAAGGGGTTTGACCTTTAGTCACATGCATGTTATGTTAGCTTTCTCTCTTGTTTAATCTTTTTTTTCCTTCATCATAATCACAGGCCATAAGTCGAGCTGGTGGAAAAGCAGGCAATAAAGGTTCTGAGGCAGCGCTAACAGCCGTAAGTTATTGCCTTCGTCTATATTGCTCAACATTCATAGAATGATAATTTTTTCATACATAGCAGTGATATACATTCCCGATGGAGATATGTTGACATTATGACACAAACAGTTGGAAGACAATAATGAAACTTGAGTTCCTAACATGATGACACAAACTTGACACCTAACAAAATCGCCTCGAAGTTGGCATCCTAGAAATAAAATCGACATAAACTTTGCAAAAGTGATATAAAATGACACTAAATTCTTGTTATTAGATTGTTACATATACTAAATTTGTAACGTTTACGTCATTTTTGTAATTAAGCTACCAAGTTGGTTTCATTTTTTGTGGAACCTTGGCTGTAAGTTTGGTTCATTGCAAGTGAATTTTCCTTTTATTAGTTCTTAGAAAGTTGATTCACTTGTTTTATAAATCAATGAAAGAAACATATCATAAAAGGATAGCAAATAACCTTGCTCTACCTCTAAAGGTCCGTTTACTTGGGTGTAAAAGGTTTTCGATGTAAAATAATTTTCCATGAAAAACATTTTACGATGGAAAACTCATTTTCATAGAAATTTTTCAATGTTTACTTGAACGGAAAATACGTTTTACTCTCAAATTTGGGGGAAAATGTTTTCAATATGGTGTAAAATGAGTTTTCAGCTCAAGTTTTACATTTTAATTTTTCACCCAAAGTAAACGATGTAAAATGGGGAAAACGGAGCCTAAATTGCAAGATCGATAGTTGATTATCTGTGCGGACCAATACTTCCAATGCTCCTCATTGCAACAAATGGTTTATTATGAACGTTAATCGCTTATAAGTGGCATGTTATATAATTTCAATTCATGTTTATGCAAAACTGAGTTCTTTTCTTATGCCTTCTGCATTTGAATTCTCTATGCTGGTATCGTGACCACTTTTTGTTTGGCAGATTGAGATGGCATCACTCTTTGAACATCATTTGAAGGCCTAACTTCAATATTATTGAAGTAGAAGGTAGTTCTCCTATTCATTAAGCCAATTCCAGGTTGAATAATTTCCTGAGCTGCTCGAGATGAACCTTGAATGTGCACAGGGAAACACAGGGGGAAGTGGTTTCTGTCTCAGAAATCGAGAGTTTTACATTTTGTTGTACGACGAAGCTTACTTCATCCCTGAGCAAAAAAAAAAAGTGATTGGATGAAATCGTAGCGAACTTTCTTTTCCTTTTTTTTTTTCGGGTTTTTGATAAATTTTTTTGGTTGTTGTCCTGGAATAATTCTTTCGAAATAGCGAACGAGGACTTTGGTACCTGAGAATAGTTGGAAATCTGTTGTCTTCTGCTTTCCCTCCTGCAAGTAATGCAATGTAACCTTTTGAGTATTTAATAGTTATTTCTTTTGTATTTTTAACTATCTTTGAAGTAGCATATCACTGGAAAAGATGTAGAAAAATGTTTGTGGTGTTCTTTATTATGGTAGATAATATTCTTGATTTGAGTAGAAACATGACAAAGTATATTGAGCCATTAATAGTACAAAACATAATTATTATTTAAAAAAAAGAGTATTGTTAAATCTTACTAGAATCACTTGTGTTTTGACAATTTTGTTTTACTCTGTGACTTTTCATATCTTTTGCTAACTTGAACTTTATTAGACACACTCAGCTATTGTATTTTTTTGTTTTTTTTTTGGGCAAAGACAAGGATTGATATGGACACACTCATATCAATTTTAGTTGTGCCTTTATCAATTCTTGGCAAAGACTACTACTGTTCTACAATTTTATGCTGTATAAAGGACTGTGAATCCCAAAAAAATGAATTAAAAAAAATTCAAGAAGCAATCTCCATTGTTGTTCTTCTGAGATTCCCAGACAAAAGCTTAATAGCTGAACATATTTAATGAAACAAAGCTAGTTTTGCATCAACAAGAATAAAGCAACAAAAATTAAAGCAGGGACAAACATAATAATGTGATAACAAGAAACCCCCAAGAATCAGTCAAATGAAGTTCCCTTACAACAAATTCTCTCCAAAAACAACAATTATTCTTTCTGCTTAGCCTTCAACCTTATGGGGGTTTAATGCCTGGAAATCATACATTGTTTTTCTTATAACAAAGCCAATTCAATACACCTCTAATATTGTATCATAATGGTGACATTGCAATTAGCCTCTATTGCTCTAATCAATAACAATCACCCATGTCTCAGGTTTCGCCACGTCAGAACTCTGAACATGTTTAAGATATCAGTTTGTTCAAGTTATCCCAAGTTAAATCTCCAGCAACCAGATGATAGAATTTCATTTTCAGATCTAGAAAAACAGGTCTATATTATATTGATTTGAATGTTAAAGCTATGGTTTTAATTTTGTTATCAGTTTTAGGCCGAGTTGTCAATCGTGTCGTTTCATTTTGTGTTCGTGTCAACCAACATGCATGAGTAGGTTGAACCCGTAACCGTTTAATAAACATGTCGTGTCAACCCGTTTACTTATACATGTCAGGATCCTTGACTCAAACTTGAAATTTCGTGTCGTGTTTTGGTGGTGTTAACTTCTTGTCAAGTAAAATTTTGCACTGTAAAGTCAGTAGTTGAGTCACCTTGAGTGTAATTTTGTCGTATCGTGTCAACCCCTTGACCCAAACCCAACCCATTTAATAAGTGTGTTATGTCGTGTTAACCCGATTACTTAAACGTGTCAAAATCTTTGACCCAAACCTGTTAATTTTGTGTCTTGTCAGTTTTTGCCAGCTTTAACTAATTTTATGGTTGGATTTTGACATGATGTATAATTGGGCATGTAAGAACGTTGCAGCAATTTTATTTGGAAATGGGTCAGACTGCAAATTAAATCCTTTGACTGAAAGAAGATCAGCAGGTGCAATACCAATAGGAGCAAAGTACAGACTGATTGATGCTGTTGTTACCAATTGCATCAATAGCAACATAAGCAAAATGTATGCTCTAACACAATTCAACTCCACATCTCTCAACTCTCACCTCACAAGAGCTTACTCAAATGTGGGTGTTGGAAAAGAAGACTTTGTTCAAGTCATTGCTGCATGTCAAACTCCTGAAAATCACAGCTGGTTTCAGGTCAGAAACCATTTCCTGCAAATACTACACACCCAGCTGCATATATGTAGAACTAAGTGCACCCAGTTTTATACTTTGCTCATTTAAAATTTTTGACTAGACTAGGATGCTTCATTTGATTATATTTCAGCATTATAAATATATATTATAATACTATCCGACTTAAAAAAGAAAAGGTACTTTTTTTTGTGGGGCCGGTGCCAACCAGGCCCTACCGTAGGTCCGCCCCTGCACCCGGGTGTAGAATATAAATTATTTGAATGCTTAGACCAAGGTTTCCATAAGCGACGAGTATCTTAGATTGCGCTATTTAATGAAGTTAAGCGGTGCTATCCATGTCAGAGTCTCAAGGATCCAACACGGGTGCTTGAAGGAAAATAGTCCTGAAAAAAATAAGCAATGTTTATAGGTTCAAACTATATATGTTATAATTTATTTTTTTTTCTCCATACCTGTAATTGGCAGGGAAATGCTGATGCTGTTAGGAAATTTCTATGGATGCTAGAGGAGTGTCCTGTGACAGAATTTCTAATCCTTCCTGGTTATCATCTCTACAGAATGGATTACCAAGAAATTATTCAGTTCCACCATGAAACTAGGGCTGATATAACTATTTCAGCTCTAAAATCTGAGGAGAGGCATGACAAAGGATTTGGCATTTTGAAAGTCAATCAAGAGAATGAAGTAGTTGAACTCTTTGAAAATGAAACCAAGTTTCCATTGGTGAGTTTTTTGTGAACACTTAATAACTGAGAGGCCATAATCATGGTTTTAAATCTCGTTTTCGGTCGCGATCGCAGAAATGGTCGCGGAAGCACATTCGCGGGCAATGCGGATGGTTCGCGGCCGTTGTGGCCTAATAACTCAGTCGCGCTAAGCTCAAAAAGTTTTACAATGTGGTCGCGATGCAGTGATGCGGCCTTAATTTAATATGTTTTTTTTTTTTTTTTGACAATAACACCCTAATATTTCCAAAATAAATAAATAAATTGAAATAACTATCTAATGATTTATTTTTAAATTATATACCTAATGCTTACCTTTTCTTAGAATTAAGTATCATTTGACGGTAGCCGTTAATTTCCTTCCCCAATTTTACGACCTATTAACAGAAAAATTCACGGCTTTAGTTAACCCTAATATACTGTGTTAATTTTTTATATGTTTTTGAAAGAGATTTTTTTGTGAAACAAAAAAACAGGTAGAAAGAAGAGAAACTTCTGAAGATAACAAGTGTGCTACTTTTGCAAGCATGGGCATTTATGTTATTAGTAAAGATGTAATGGTAAGAGTCCTTAGGGAAGAGCTTCATTGGGCAAATGACTTCAAGAGTGAAGTAATTCCAGGTGCTATATCATTAGGATTGAAGGTTAGCCATTTTAGACCCTAACCCTAACCCATTATGCCTGAAATTAATTAGTACTCAATCTAGGTAACATAAAATATCATAATATACTTTTCCCGTAACTGAATTTTTGCAACAATTGTACTTTTGACACGATTCACAGTTCACTTTAACCATGATTTGTGACTTCCAATCCACATCAAAGAAAAATGAGTCTCGTTGGATTCGTATCAACTTTTAATTTTTATTATCTATTGTTTATAATTTATACAAATACATAATTGGACAAAATTTTAAAATTTTTGTTACGGTATGCGTAAAAATGAAAATTAGGATCCGTTACTTTTTCAAAGTTTCAAACTTTCAATTTTAAGGTTTGTCTAATTTTACAGTTTAGCAGATAAAGTTTTCTTTTTTGTTGTTGTTTTGGCCAAAGCCAGATTCAAGCATATCTATTTGATGGATATTGGGAAAATATGCAAAGCATCAAGGCATTCTATGATGCAAACATGGAAAGCAAAAAGATCACAGACATTAGATTTGAGTCAGTAAAAGCTACCCTACTACTACTGTACTTATTCTTAACATTCTTTTTATATCCCTCAATTATTTTCTTGCATTAAATAATATATATAGCAAAAATTACTTTTAATATCCAAAGTTTTTGACACTCTATAGTCTATTTTAATCACCAAATCTTTGGATTATTCTCTTATAATCTAACATTTATCACCAATTTTTTTTTATTGACCAAAAAGTGTTATTGACCTGAACATGTAAATTTTTTCAATTTTATAACACTTTTCAGTCACTGAAAAACAAATTTGGGCATAAAAATTGACTAAATAGCGAATAATTCAAAGGTTTGGTTATGAAAACAACATCACCAAAAGGTTGAGCATGGTTTTAAATCTCGGTTTCGGTTGCGATCGCGTCAACGGTCGCGGAAGCACATTCGCGGACAATGCAGATGGTTCGCGGCTGTTGCAGCCTAATATCTCGGTCACGGTAAGCTCAAAAAGCTTTAGAATGCTGTCGCGATACGGTGATGCAACATTGATTTAATACCATGCCCAAGAGGGATGGAAAGAGTCAGTAAGGGCTTGTTATTTTGAACCGAATTAAAATAAACTAAACTGAAATGAAAATAAGTCCAAAAGAACGCGGCCTAAATAAATCTTTCAATGCCAATATATACATTTGATGCAACTTAATTAAAAATCCATTGTTAACAGCTTCTATGATAGAAACTCTCCTCTCTTTACTTTAGCCAGACGTCTCCCTCCAACAAGAGTAAGTGATGCTATAATAACTGACAGTGCCATTGGAGATGGTTGCATCCTCAATGTAAGATTTCATGATTTCTAACTTTTTAAATTAGTTATTTTTCTACACTAAATTAAATATGAAAATTATTCCATCTGTCCCATAAAAACTGCTTCATTTTTACTTTAGATTCTGTTCACTTTGTAACTTTGACTCTCTTTAATTTTACATATGTAACGAAAAACATAGTCATGGGCGATCTCGTTTGATTCGTCTCGGTACATACTTCCCAAATATGTAAATTTTTTTATAATTTTTCCTTATATATAATTAAAGATATTAATATTTAAAGTTGTATCTTGAGAGATGTGAAAAAGTAAATGGAACATTTTTTGTTGGGACAGAGGGAGTATTCAAAGTCTTAATCTTTGTATGTATGATATTTTGATTGCTTTCTCTTTGTTTCAAGAGCAGAAATGCAGGATCAAAAGCTCAGTGGTAGGTTCAGGGACAAGAGTTGAGGATGAAGCTGAGATTGAAGACTCCATTTTAATGGGATCTGATATCTACCAAGTAAGGCTTTCTTTTTTTTCTTTTTTTTTTTTTTACATGAACATTTTTTATCTGGACTCGTCAAAACTTATCTACACTTTCACGTTTTATGAAGTTATTGTTAGTCAAATGGGGGATAATTTTGTTATTTATGTATTAAAATCTTTCATAATGATATTTGATTTTGGAAATCATTAATAGCCTTATTTAAAACACATAATCACAATTAAAAAATCGTGTGTTCTCCTTACATTTTAAACAAAAAGTTTCAATTCTAATAAGTTTAGATATGTTCAAATAAGGTTTAATCAGGTGTAATAAGTTCAATAAGATTTGATCTAGTCCAATCAGGTGTGGTAAGGTCCAATTGTTTCTATAATCAGTGCTCGCTAATCATGTTTATTCAGGTCTAATAAATTTAATAAATTTCAATAAAGTTTAATAAGTTCAGATAAACTCAGTTAATTTCATGTTTAATAAGTTGACTAACTCTATATATTGAACAGGAAGATCTGTTGCAGAACATGAAGAAAGAATCAATGATTCCTATTGGAGTTGGCAAGGATCATTCATAAGAAATGCCATAATAGACAAGAATGCAAGAATTGGTAAAAGAGTCATGGTAAAAACACAAAAAATACTTAAAATTGCTGGAATTATTTTGCTCATTTACACCCTTAAATTTCTTTCTTAAAAAACGTACGCGTAAAATGATTTGTTGCGTTTAAGTATCATTTAAAAATATATATCCTATTTAACATACATAAAAGCCAAGATTTGATCAAGCTCTAGTTACACTCATCTCATTGAAGCATTAAATAAATGTTTGCAGATTATAAACAAAGATAATATCCAAGAAGGAACCAGAGAAGATCAAGGACATGTCATTCATGATGGGATAGTAATTATAACTAGAAGTGCTATAGTTGTTGATGACACTATCTTATAATAATGCATTGCTGCAGGAAAAAAAACATCCACAAGAACTTCAACATCATCTTTTGTACAAACATACTAATTAATCATATCAATAATCTAGTTTTTTTGACCCATGTAAATCACGATCGACATTCTTATTAGTTATATTTCATCATTTGTATAATTTTAGAAATATTGACTCTATTGAATAAAATGATATGAAAAATGAAAATGATCAAGTTTGAGAAAAATAGTAACGGAAAAACGAAAGTTAAAAAGTAGGGTTTAAGCATGTGCAAGACACAAACCAGAAGTTCCACATAATATTTTTAAACAAAACATACAATGGTATTATATTATATTGTATTATAAAATAAAGTAAGCACATAATCATTCATAAATTCCATATGAAACAATGTTTTGTGTACATATTTTCTTTATGAAATAAATAAGATTTTTTTTTTTATTATAATTATTACAACTTTTAAGTTGCGAGATTGGCATATGTCATACTGGGTGGGAATTTTAATATACTTGTAGTAGATATGTCATGTTGGGTGGGAATTTTAATATATTTGTAGTAGACTGTAGATGCTTATAAAATTAAAAATTAATTTTAGGAAATTAATTGATGATGACGTGTCATTGAAAGGAAGAGAAATAAGATGTCATTTTGTGAGGAGGGAGTGATTTATAAGAAGACATGTGTCATATCTCATGTGTGTATTTAGGGGGTAGTTTTAATATACTTGTAGTAGATTGATGAAAAAAAATAAAATTTGTATATAACTGCTAAAAACTTTGGAATTTGTACAAAGAAAGTGAGGGCACTAGCAATAGGAACAAACCTTTTAATGATACATCATATTTAATAAAAGTGAACCCAAATAAATCTATCACCAACAATAGACAAACCTTTGTAAGGTTTGTGTTGGGACTCAATAATGTAAAAATAAATAAATAAAAGAAATCAACTCTCACAAAAAAAAAAAAAATGACAAACCTAGATTACTAATTAATAACTTCAACAAATCTCACATGTAGTAACTTCCACTAACAATAGAGAGATTTATGAACAAACCTAAAAAAAAAAACACAAACCTCAACACAAACCTATCTATTGTTGCATTTCTTGAAGATTTACATTTCTTGATGCTTTTAATTGTTGCATATGTTTCAAACACTGTTACAATCTGGATCGTCCTTACCGAATCGCGAAACGAACACGACCCAGAACGCTGCATGCGACGACCCGGTTCATTCAATAATACGGATTACAAAATATTATTGTACAAGTATTATTTTACTAATCAAAATACAAAGGGTTTTATCAATATTAAAATCATTTTAAAATTTTGTTGGGTTCTTTTAATTATATATACTTTATTGTCATATATTAAAAAAAGGCTCATCGTTCCCGATTCACCTAAGGGTAGTGTACCGCGTATCCGTTTTCGTACCGCGTTTCGAATCGATTCTCGTCCCTTGTAATATTGGTTTCAAACTCTGTAACTTTTTGTTGGCACAATATTTCCCTCCAAAAGGCAAAAAGACACATTAAAAATGTTGATTTAATTTGAAGGGCATATTTTAGAACTTTGAAAAAACATGGGCTCAATCTACAAAATCAACAAAGGGGTAACTTACAAAATAAAAAAAATAAGAGGAATGCTAACATCTCTTTCCCTCACTCTCATCCTCTATTTGACATGTGCCAAAAGTTATATTTAAATTTTTTTAAAAATTGGGTTTTAAAATTTTCATGTAATATATCAAATAGAGAGCGAGAATGAAATAAGAGTAACAGAACATGAGAGTGACTTGTCTACATATTTTTTTCAGATTTCATACATTTTGTTTCATATTTGGCACGTACTGCTTTATAGTTGCGTCCACTTTAATTTGTCAAAATGTATGAAATCTGAAAAAATATATAGACAAGTTTCAAGAATCAAGCAAGAACCAGAAGAATTTTCTGAACGTACTTGATCAAAGAAAATATGCACAGAGTATCAGTATATGAACACATTTACAGTGAGGAAGAATAAAGAGAAAGAGAGTATGAACCTACTGTGTATTCAAAAACTAAGAAAACGAGGTACCAAAGTTAGAGAATAATACAACCTTTCACTCAATAAATATAACACAAACTAAATTAGGCTACTTAATGAGTTAGTTATTTTAACCAACTCTAACCAACTCAACTAACTTGATGAGGTAATTCAAGCTGGAATGTGATAACATACCAAGCTTGCATAAGAGATCATTAAATTGAACAGAGGGGAGAATTTTGGTGAAGACAACTACAAGTTGAGAAGATGTAGGTAAATAGCTGAGTTGAATGAGTCATTCAAGAACTTTTTCCCTAGTAAAGTGACAATCAATAGCGATGTGCTTAGTCCATTCATGAAATATGAGATTTTTTACAGTATAACTAGCTGGTTGATTGTCACAATAGAGGATTACATGATGCAAGTTGTCAACTCCTAAGTCAGCTAGAAGTCTGACCATCCAGGTTATCTCTACAGCAGCACTTGTCATGGCTTTATATTTTGATTCAGAGGAGCTTCTAGAGACTACTGGTTGCTTTTTGGACTTCCAACTGATGGAAGAATTTCCTAATTTCATAATATAACCTGAAACAAATCTTCTTGAATCCAAACAAGTTGTCCAATCTGAGTTTGAAAAAGCTCGGAGAGTCAATGATATGTCTCCAGACAATAGAACAAACATAGATTTAACGTGATTCACCAACAATGTGTTGGCTACATCCACCAGCAGATGAGAGAATTTTTTAATGATGAGGAATTTTCAGCATACACAAGTTTGCTAGATTATAGAAAATAGGAGTTTATTTTCAGCATTTGTATAATATTGTTCACTTTAGGCCTAGTCTGCACGAATTTACTTTTAGGTACATTTCCAATAAGTCTCATACTAATGGAGTATGTGGACACTTATAAGCAAGATAACACTTTCATAATTTCTCCATGTGAGACTTGGATTTTAAAGCCCAACAATAAACCAATCAACCCAAATTTTCACAACTAGAATATCAAATGTGGACAACAACATTTTAGTAATGAAACAACAATAATAAGCGGAACACGAATGTAAATAACACACAAATTTTATGTGAAAAACCCCTTCATTGTGAAGGATAAAACCAAGGGAACTCTTGAGGAGTCTGCCCTTTATATTCTTTTACTGATAATTAATGTAAAAAATAAGCCCAAATTAGTTTACCCACCCGCCAACAATCACCAAACAATAAGAGAATAACAATCACCAAACAATAAGAGAACAATAATTGAGGAAACGAAGTGAAAAAAATTTGCCAAAATCAGCAGGTTTGTGACCAAACCAAAACTTAAATTGACGATCCAACCATCCAAAATAAAGCCATAACGGCCCGTTTGGTTGTTGGTAATAAATCGTGGTAATAGTAATAAATTTATAGCGTAATTTTGTTAAGGAGAAACCTTATAATCTCCATGGAAAACAAATTTTCATTCCTAAGCTTCAATTTTTTTCTCATTTTTCATTCCCATCCATTACCATTGAGGTGGTGGTATTTGATGGGAATGGATATTTATGAAGAAAATTAGATAAATTGGAGCTAAGATAGCACCACCATGGGAATGAATTTTGATTTCCCTTCCAAATTTAGTTATAAATTCATTCCCATTACCATAATTTATAACCGGCTATCAAATGGACCGTAAATGTCATAAACAAGTTGTCAAAATTTGAGCACTTTTTGGCAACAACCAATTTAATGAAGGCTGTCCAAAGAAAAAATAAAATTAAAAATCCTATTTTCTTTATGATTTTTTATATTTTGTACGTGAAGTGATACATCAAATTTCAATTTTTTTTCCAGCATAATAACCTCCAAAATACTTCTTTTTTAAGCCACTAATATAAGGCCAATTTAGGCTTAAACACAGTAGCTTTGTTTGGTGATTAGAGTTTAGAGCTTAGAGGTTGTGGTTAGATGATTACTTTTTCTTTAGAAGATTTGACTGCTGATTTAGATAGTTGATTGTTTAAAGGCGTTTGGTAATACATAGATGATTGCTTAGAGTTTTGTTGTGTAAAATGACATTTATGGACATTTAAAAATAACTTGTAGATTTTAATAGATTTAAATATGTGGACAAATTAGTCAATTAATATTTCTCTCTCCAAAACTTTGAAGAAAAAGCTGCTCAACCCAGGTTTTTCTAAAGAGAGTTTTAATCAGAATTTTTAGTACAAAACTCTCTTTTAAACTCTATTTTATGAAACACCCAAATTAGAGTTTTGATTGGTCAAAACTCAAAACTCTCTCCAAAACTCAAAACTCTCTTAACCAAACAAGGCCAGTAAGTAAAATGCTAATCAAATGACCTATTAACAAATACCAAAATATAAAACACGTTACCAACTGGACCTATAGCATAGAAAGCATCAAAACTACGCAGTTTAGTTGGGGTGCAAATAGAGGTGTCAATTTTCAACCCGACCTCAAAAAACCAAGTAACTCAATTGGTAAATAGCGGTTCTTGACAAAATTTTCAAGATTTTTTACCCATTTAAACCCGTCTTTTTTAAACTCGCTAAAACTCGTTAATTTTTAACCCGACTCAGTTGAATCCGGTGGGTTAAACACTTTTTAGAATCTTTATGATTTGTTGATAATTTCTATAACATTAGACTATTAAACCTTTACTATCAAATTTCTAAGTTGTCATTTTGATCCTTTATTCGTTGAATACGATTCTAAAAGACGGTATTTATTAATTCTTGTTATTTGAGATACAAATTTAGTCTTTTTTTTTAAATAAAGGGGTTATAAATATTAGATTTATTGAACACCTCGCGAAAAGTTGTATGAAGAAACAACGATGTGAAAGAGGAGCGACTATACTAGCAAATATCTCTTATAGCAATCTAGGTTTTGTCAAAGTTGATTTTATTTTAGTATGTATTTGGGTGTTACTGATTTCTATTGTAGATGTCGTATGACTTTCAATTAATGAATTAACCATCCATTTCGTTAAAAAAAAAAAAGATTTAAAATACAAAATAACGTTGTGGTTATGAATCTCTAAACCAATTGGATCAACCTAAACCCGGAGAATATGGGTCATAAATAAAATATCTAAAACATAAACCCAATAACAACCTGCTTTAAGTAATTCAAAACTAATATCAAGTTAGCATAATACGACCCGACCCGACTCGTTTGACTCCTCTAATAATTCGCTATCTTGTTATCTTGTTCGCGGGTGAAAGTATAACTGTGTTGGGATACATACACTATGTTCTTCCCAGTTCCCACTATCCAATTTTTTCCGGAGATAGTAAGTCCTCATATTTGTTTTCTACCCTCTACATTTTATTTATAGTCATCTGACTCTCAATCACCCACTGTGGTTTCTTAGAAGTGAAATTGTGCTGTATGTTTTTTACATTTCTGATTTTTCTGGGGTTTTTGATTTAAATTCATTCTACTCTGTTATTGGTATTATTTAATTTACTACTTGCTCTCTTTTTTTCAATTATGCATTTGATTTGAGATAATGAAGTAGAAACACAGAAGAAATTGTGTGGAACAATGGAAGTTTTATCAAGTGTGTTGTATGGTGAAACATGTTTTAGAGCCTTAAATTTTAGTGATAAATCTAGTTTAAAGTTATCTTTTGGTAGATTAGCAAATGGGTATATGGAAAGGAAGCTTGATTTGGGATGTATTGGTAGTAATTATTATGAGGGTTATGGAAGAAGTAGTGTTTTAGCTGTTAAGGCAATTGATAATAATAAGCAGCAAGAAGGTGAAGTGGATGATTGGAAGCTAGAATTTCTAGGAAAGAAGCGCCCATTAAGGTCCGAACCCCTTCAGAAGAAGAAACTAGAGAAATCGAGGTTGTTGTCAGATTCAGATATGGATTGGTGTGTTAGGGCAAGGAAAGTTGCATTGAAATCCATTGAGGATAGAGGAATGACCCAAGTTATGGAGAATATGGTTAGTCCAAAGACAAAGAAAAAGAAGAAAAAGAAGAAGATGAATAAGGGCATTGTGGGAAAGAAAAACAAGTTAGATGAGGAGGATTTTGATTCGGATGATGATGAAATTGAGTTGGATGGGAAAAATATGAAGAACCCTCTTCGAAGTGCGGTTGGTGTGCTTGGAAATGGGATGTTTGAGGAAAAAAAGAAGGAAACAATGGAGACATTTATTAAGAGGTTATCACAATTTAGTGGTCAGCCATCTGACAGGAAGAAGGAAGTTAGGTTGAATAGAATGATTGTAGATGATGCACAAACAGCTCAAGAAGTTTTGGGGGTTGTTTCTGAGATGATAATGTCAGTTGGGAAAGGGTTAAGCCCTTCCCCTCTTTCTCCACTGAACCTTGCAACTGCCATCCATAGGATAGCAAAGAACATGGAGAAAGTCTCGATGATGGAAACTCGAAGGTTGGCCTTTGCTCGTCAAAGGGAGATGTCTATGCTTGTTGGTATTGCAATGACTGCTCTGCCTGAGTGCTCAGCACAAGGTATCTCTAATATTGCTTGGGCATTGTCCAAGATTGGTGGTGACCTTCTTTATATGACTGAAATGGATAGAATTGCAGAGATTGCAATGAGCAAAGTTAGCGAATTCAATTCCCAAAATGTTGCTAATGTTGCTGGTGCATTTGCCTCAATGAGGCACTCTGCTCCTCATCTCTTTTTAGAGTTATCTAAGAGAGGTTCTGAGATTATTCATACTTTTCGTCCACAAGAGCTTGCTCAGTTGTTATGGGCTTTTGCTTTTTTAAATGAACCTGCCGATACCTTGCTTGAAGCTTTAGACAATGTTTATAAGGAACAAGATCAATTTCAGATTAGCTCAATTAGGGGTGGTTCATTAAATCTTGATGATGCTGGAGTTATGGACTCTGAAGGCATGGACCCTTTTATACTTAGACTCAACCGGGATCAGCTTGGAAATATAGCTTGGTCTTATGCTGCTCTTGGTGAGATGGACCGTTCATTTTTTGTCAATGTATGGAAAACACTGCAAAATTTTGAGGAAGAAAGGATAACAGATGAGTACAGAGAGGATGTTATGTTTTCTTCTCAAGTATATTTAGCAAACCAATGCTTGAAGGTTGAATACTCTCATCTGCAGTTGTCTTTGAAAAGTGATGTTGAGGAAAAGATTGCTCAAGCTGGGAGAACTAGGAGATTTAACCAAAAAGTTACATCATCATTCCAAAAAGAAGTTGCTCGTCTACTTTTGAGCACTGGGCTAGAATGGGCGAAAGAATACGCTTTAGATGCATACACATTAGATGCAGCCTTGATCGACAAGAAAGTTGCTCTCGAAATTGATGGACCTACTCATTTCTCCAGAAATTTGGGTAACGATTTTGATTCTCTCATACATTATATGAGCAAACTTGCTTTCGTTTGAGGCCCAAGGCATTCGCTTTTAATTTGTTTATATTCTTAGAGGTTGTATCACACTCAATAATTAAGATAATTGAGTTTGCAGGGGTGCCTCTTGGACATACTGTGCTGAAACGGCGGTATGTTGCCGCTTCTGGTTGGGATATTGTGTCAGTTATTCATCAAGAAGTAAGTCTCCTGACTTATTTTGTCTGAAATGTTCCAATTTTTGTTTGGATGATTTGTTGACTTGTGAATTTTGCTTTCCATGTAATTCTAGATTTTATGTTGTGCTGCTCTAGTTGAGTATATTGCACATGATTTTCGTGCTATTAGGTCATTTATAGCTTTATAATTTTACACACAATCTCTCGATTTTTTCTTGTTGAATTAGGGATATTTGGTGTTCAGACACACTTTCATCAAAATTGCTTTAGTCCTTACTACTTAGCATTGTTGCGGTTGATCGAATAAATGTCTTGCTGATGTATCTAAAAGGCTTACTATAGTAAGTATAAGGTCATCCAAAAAATATCTTATTACGATCCTCCATAGTTGCAAATTGTGCAACACAATAACCATCATCATGCAGAAAAAACCCTAGGCTTAGCTACTTGAACTTCACCACAACACCAATAGGATGTGAAGCACCCACTACATATACAATCACAGCCCAAGCATTAGACAATAAATTAACCTCACTCTTCAGATTAGCAATCGAAGATCCATCCTTAATAGTAGGAGTAATAAACTAAAGTGAAGACCCCTTAGAGGCCAACTTGTACTTGAAAACAGAGTGTTCCATTGAGATTGTAGTGCTGTTGTCTCCCTTAGCATTTGAATGAACAAGGTCAGTTGATGGCACCTCCACTTCATGTGTTCCATCGTTCTCCCCACAAAAAATTTGAGATTGTTTGTTGGGCATAGATTTCTCCTGACGTTTGTCAACATCTTTAGCATTACTTTTAGAGTTTGATTTCTTCTTTCTCGCCATGTTTTCCCAAAAGCAATGGCCAGCTGATCACTCTTAATCACCATGTTCGAGAGAGAATCACCGTAATTCTATGACAGTCTTTGTTTCTTAAATCTTGACTATTGAAGTGTAGCTATATTTACCTTAATCTTCTTGTGCAGATCTTTCAGCCTTCGCTTTTGAATAACTGATGCAATCTTTATGTTTCTGTTTCATTGTAGTGGCTAGAGCTTGAAGGAAGTGTTGAACAAGAAGAATATCTGAGACAGATTTTGAAGGATTATGTAGGGTAAGATTGTATCTCATAGAACAGTAGAAGTGCTGTGCAGCCAGGATTTTGGACCTTCCTAAAAATGGATGCCAGAAATCCGTGGTTTGAGGCTCTGTTTGGTAGTGTGTAAAACTTTTTCAACAGAAAATTATTATTTTTGCCGAAAATTTATGTTTTCCATATTGTATAGGAACATAATGAAAACTATATGTATTATCTGATTTATTTGATTTGTTTTCATCGTTGATGTTTCATTCTGTGCACAGGTGTTTGCGAAGTCAGGCAAGTTGCTTTGGTAATTATGCATAAACAATCACCATGTTCATCAACACACCTCTATTAAGTTCAGTTCAGTTCATCTTTATTAAGTGCAGTTCAGTTCAGTTTATCTCTATTAAGTTCAATTCAGTTCATCTCTATTTAGCTAATATACACGAACCCTAAGTAGCACAACCTCATAGTCTAATAGGGACTAGCCTTATGTGCAGGCTATGTGCGCTTCAATGTATAAGTATGTTATATAATGTTTGTGTACATTATTTATGAGTTTGTTGAAAATAATATTATGATTGTTCAATTGAATAAAATTTAATTTCATCAACTACACTATCTCTGATCAAATTTTCACTGTAATTAAAAGATAAAAAAACAACAACATCAAACTCTAATCACAACTAAGAATATACTTCATTCTTTTACCATTCACCCACTATTAGGTTAGGTGTTAGGCATTCTCCAATAAAGACAATAGACTAATAAAATTAACAATTCTCTTAGCATACACACCTTCGTCGGCCTATTGTTAGATACATGAGCAACATCACCATGCATGTTCATCATATGGTCCAATTAAACCAGAAAGTCTACTCAGTGCTCACCCACACAAAAGGAAATTTAATACGTGAAGAACCTTAAACAATAGGACAAACCAACAATATTGAATGTATAAAATAACACAATGCAATTTAGCTCTCTCCTCCTACCACCAACGCCAACCATGGGTAGAGTTAAATTACTAATACATATATTTTATTACTAATATTAAGGGCTCGTTTGTTTTTGCTGAATATAGCTGAAATGAACTGAGCTGAACTGAACCGAACTTAATAGAGCTGAACTGAACTGAATTTAAGCTGAAGTAAACAAGCCCTAAATCTAGATATTATATATTAATAAAATATATAATTACTGTTAAATAATTTATATAAAACCATATAAATTCAATCAAATACAACTTTAAAAAAAATCTAAATACAGTTGGAGTCAGATTAACTTGTCGAATGTTTATCAAAAAAAATAAAAAATGTCGGATGTTGGAAAAAATTTACGTATATAATTTTGTATAAATTATTTGATGGTAATTATATAAATTATTTAATAGTAATTGCATATTATTTGATTCTAACATCAAATAATATGTAACAAGTCTTGTATGCACGTTTTGGGTGCGACGATATTTTAAATGTATCTTTTAAAAATTGAAGGTTTTTTGTTCGAGAAATTGAAATATTTGCCAAATTTACATTCATTCACATAATTATAAATAAAATTTCCCCTTTTCATCCGGTCATTCCACAAAAATGAACAAAATCGGTTATCAAATTTCTACGATAACAAAAAAGTAAAAATTTATGTGACGAATTATATCAATATAGGTGTCTATTTATAGAGAATTCAAAAATATGATTTTTTTTTTTGTTTTTATTTTACTTTTACGAATTTATATTTATCAATATTTTCAATTTAAAAAGTTCAAAAATTGTAATAACTTTCCTTAATAATTAAGTGTGATGCCAATTGATCTTTAAAAGAAAATTTTAGAGCTATTATGGACTTTTCCAGGGAATGTCATGACTACTCTTCACTTATATAATAGAGATTATTTTAGACGAAGTCAGGAAGGGATTATTATTTTTTGATGGCAATCGGATCAGATTATAGCTCTGTTTGGAAACTCGCATTTTGTCTAGCTTTTGATTCTTGGCTTTTCAATATGGTCAAACAACTAAAAAATATGTTTGATTATTGGCTTTTTGGTTGATTGCAAAACTAGTTTTTAAGCTAAAATGAAAAAGCTGGCTGGAACAGTTTTTTGGTGTCTTCTGGCTTATTGGTCCACAAACCCTCTAATAACCAGCTAACATTATTCTAAACAATTACTTAAACAAACAACTTAAAAAGCCAATACAGCCAATACTTTCGGTCAGTCAAAATACTATTTAAACCAGCCAACCACCAACAAAGAGAGCCTATGGTGGGATCTATAGTGAATTGGGGTCCCTATCCTCTTGAAAAATCGTCAGATAATTCATGTACTGGTCAATTATTTTATGCAGAGGTACTTACTAAATTTCGTCTCCGATTCGTTTGTTGCTGTTCTGATCCGAAACAACTTTCCATTTGCTCAATTTCATATTTTCCTGGGTAAGTCGCTTTTCTGCTTTCTCTTGTCATTTACCTTCGACTCAGGATTTTGTTTTCTGTAATATTAATTTTATTTTATTGGAAATAGAATTTGAGAGTGACAAAATCACTCTTCATGATCTGAATGACTTAGTTGTATGATCTATATGTTTTTGGGTGTTGATTTGAATAATTCAGAAATTAGGTTGTTGATTCTTAATTTGATGAATCGGATATCTGGGTAGTTAATTTAGTAATGTTTTCCAATTGATGATAATTTATTGTGTTGTAAGTTGTAACTACTGTTTAATTTAGCATATTTTCTGAATTGCATTTCTGTACTGGTTGAATAATCTTGTACATTTATGACTGAATTGGATCTTTGAAGGGTTACCAATTACCCCACCCCTCAAGTAGCAAAGAAGTAACTAGGTGGACTTTGAAGCAAGGAATGCACTTGCTCCATTTTTAGTTTGGACATTGAACAAGAATCATAATGTATTTAGTTACAACTTGCAACTGCAGTTTCTGTTAATTCATTTGTGTTATGAGCTGAGGTGAGAGGAAGGAGGGATGCTGAATATTATGGAGTGTTTTTTTGTTATCTTAGGAGAGATTCAAGCCTCTGAAACCTCTCCAATGTGCATTATCTTGCTATTTTTTTAGTTTATCTTAGCTATAAATACATAATTTCATCTTCATCTTCTCCTTTTTTTTCATATTAGCAATAAAATATTCTGTCAATCATCTTAGTTCATAACAATTCGCTATCTAACTTAAGGCTTGTCTTAAACTTTACACACACGTTAGCAGCTAGTAGTAATGAAATCCATTAGCTCATTGACGGGTAATTATGGTTTATGTATTTTTATTTTTTTTAATTTTCCGGATAAGGTAAGGAAATCCATCAACTCATTGACTGGTAATGGGTTACTAACTTACATGACGCAATAACCCTTGCACTTGAGGGGGAAGATAAGGGAGCATTCAATTTTGCTCACTATAGAATGCTTGTGCAAGTTGATAGATGTGGATTTTGCACTGCAACTTTTACCCCTTTTCTTCTGCGTCTGGTATCTATGTATGTGTTGGATGATAATGCAAGGTAATTCTAGTATTCGAAGAATGTATGGTCTTACCCACGATGTAGAATGGAATAAGTCCCTGTTCTTATTCAAACGATTTCGAGTCAATTTGTTGCCTTAGGATTGGGGCCTGGGACATAATAAATGGTTGCAATTATGATGGATAATGTATATTTTTAGGCTACCTTCTGCAAATCAGTTGCTTGCTTCACTTATTCACCATATTGTCAATGACTAGCTGAAAATTGAGGTAAAACCAAAATGGAAATGTTATTTTGCCTTTTCCTTTTGGACTTGTTGCAGGGAGAGAGTTGTCAAATGCTTTTGAGTCATGTGTTCATGACTTCGACTAGAAACTGACAGCCCATTTGGTAACCCAGCATAAATAACGGTAATGGGAATGAATTTATATGTAATATTTTGAAGGAAAATCAACATACATTTCTATGATGGTGCCAGTTTACCTCGAATTTATTTAATTTTCTGTACAAATATCAATTTCCATCCAATACCATCCTTCCCATTGATAGTCGATGGTAATAGAAAATATGAAGAAAATTCAAGCTTGGGAATGAATATGTATTTTTTATGGGGATTAGAATGTTTCATCATTAACAAACTTATACTTTAAATTCATTTTCATTACCACAATATATTATCGTCATTCTCAAACTTTGATTTTCTTCATATATTCTATTACCATCAATTACCATCAATTACCAATGGGAATGGTGGTATTAAATGTGAATGAATATTAGTGAAGAAAATCAGATAAATTTGAGGTAAGCGAGCACCACCATGAGTATGGATATTGATTTTCATTCCAAATTTACATATAAATTCATTCCCATTACCATCATTTATAACCGGCTACCAAACGGACCGTTATTACTAATAACTAAACGGGTTTGTCATTACCTGTTAGATAGTATTTAGAGGTGCCAGTTGTATGTGAGTGATTCAAAGAAATGATATAATCCTTATGGCCTAGTTTATTTTCCTTCCCAAAATCATATGTACATTATCTGTTTTGCTGACCCAGATGGCCAGATTGACTTTGTTCTATTGAACAAATGAACCTGCAGTAATAAAAAAGATCAGGTTTTGGGTATATCTGCTGAATTTTTGTTTCTTAATGTTTTGGAGATATGAGATGAAAAATAAGTTCAATTACACTGAAAAAAAAAGTATGTTTTGTGCAAGGGATGAACTGTGCAGTAGTGAAAAAGTTTAAGATACAATTCATACAAAGTCTGTGCTGGTGAAAATGTCCTAACCGCTTATGTAGTATGCTTTTAGGATATTTATTTGCAGCTTTTGAAGATAGCTTCCTTGGGTTAGTGTTATCTAGGTTATGCAGTGATTGGCCGATGCTTATTAGTTATTAACATTGCTTCTCTGATGTTGTTTTATGGTCTAAAATAATCTACATTTTAATTAAATCTAATGTTCTGATTGTCTAGTTTTCAGAAATGGCATCAGATGAAGACCCAAAATTAGTGGAAAGTGTTTCTAGAGGGAAAGATGCAGAAAAGGAGGATGAAGGATTTATTGATAAGGTGAAGGATTTCTTCCATGATGTTGGTGAGAAGATAGAAAATGCAATCGGATTTGGCAAACCTTCTGCAGATGTTGCTGGGATTCACATTCCTCACATTAACCATCACAAGGCTGAGTTTGTTGTTGATGTTCTTGTGAAAAATCCCAACCCAGTTCCAATTCCTCTTATTGATATAAATTACTGTATTGAGAGTGATGAAAGGAAACTGGTTTCTGGAGAGATTCCTGATGCTGGAACAATTCATGCTCATGGCTCTGAGACTGTAAAGATACCTGTCATGATTATATATGGTGACATAAAAGAAACTTATCATGAGATCAGGACTGGAAGCATTATCCCATACAAAATTAAGGTTGATCTAATTATAGATGTTCCTGTTTTTGGAAGAATTACTATCCCACTCGAGAAAACTGGAGAGCTTCCTGTACCACACAAGCCTGACATAGATTTGGAAAAGATAAAGTTTAAGAAGTTTTCTTGGGAACAAACTGTTGCAACCCTTCATCTCAAAGTAGAGAATAAGAATGACTTTGACTTGGGTCTTAAGGATTTGGACTACGAGGTTTGGTTAGGTGATGTGAACATTGGAGGTGCTGACCTTGAAAAATCTGGAAACTTGCCAAGAAATGGAATAAGCTATATCGATCTTCCGGTCACATTCAGGCCAAAGGATTTTGGATCTGCACTCTGGGATATGATTAGAGGAAGAGGGACTGGTTACAGCATGAAAGGAAATGTTCATGTCGACACACCTTTTGGTGCAATGAAACTCCCCATTAGCAAGGAGGGTGGCACTACCCGCCTTAAGAAGAGCAAGGAAGATGGAGGCAGTGGTGATAGTGATGATGAGGTATGCTAACTCCTCTAATTTGAAGCTATTGAATTTTTAGCATTTTAAATTTTTATCTGTATCATATTGCTGGGAATCTGAATCAAGTTGGGTTTTTTTTTCCCTTTTTTTTCCTATTAAACTATACAAGGGTTGGATTTTGGTGGAAAGTCGCTTATTGTGAGAAGGACGTAGATAAAAGAACTACAACCTTTAAGTTCATTGACTTATATTCATAGTAAACTCTAAATGCAGTGAACATGAATACATTGATTTTATACTATAGATGGGTTGTTTGTGAACTTCAAGTAGAGTAAGGAAACAATCTAATTTAAATTCGACCCTTCATTTGTTGATCTAAGTGTCATTGCTCTTTTTCACCCTTCTCACCAAAATTAGTCTTCTCACATGAGTCTAATTGTATATGTATAATTATGATTTAATACACTATCTTATCAAAGTGAAGGAGAGAAATTGCTACTTGAAAGACCAAGGCTTTGATCAAGTCAGTAGGGATGGCAATGAGTCTTGGACCCGACCTATTTCTAAGGGTTTGGGTCTAGCAAGTATGGGTTGCGGCTGGGTCTGGCTCTACATATGCGAGACCCAAACCCGATCCATGGACTCATTTATATAAAATAAATAAAAATATAAAGTATGCCCTAATTCGCCCTAATTCTCTATTCTCTTACTTTATACTTGATGCTTTTTAGCATTTTATGATTTTTTATTTGACTTCTTTTAAGCATTTTATCCCTTTTTTTTCTTCTTTATTTGACTAAAATAATGAATTATTATTGGTTGCATGCAGCTAAAATAAGACTAAACAATTTTGCTAATACAAAAATAATGATTAAGGGCTTAAAATAGAAAGACCCATCTAGAGGGGCTTTAAAGGAAGAAAGACCCATTGAGGACCCGAGGACCCACTAAACCCAGTTGATCTGGGTATGGGTCTAAAATGTTCTAAACCCAACAGGTTTTGGTTGGATCTGGGTTTATATAAAGTAAATAGGTCTTATCGGGTTGACCAGACCGACCCAACCCATTGCGATCCTTCAAGTGCTTCAGAATGTGTCATTTAGAAATCAAACAATCGCACTTGTTCACATTCTGCCTACATGAAACTCATTTTGAGTAGCCAAAAGCATAAATTACACTCAACTATAATACCAAGACACCAAGGGCTTGTTTACTTCAGCTTAAATTCAGTTTAATTCAGCTCAGTTCAGTTCAGTTCAGCTCTATTAAGTTCAGTTCAGCTCAGCTCTATTAAGTTCAGTTCAGCTCTATTAAATTCAGTTCAGCTCTATTAAGTTCAGTTCAACTCAGCTCAACTCTCAATTTCCTTCTCTTATAAAATATTACTTTCAGTTGTATTCAGTTCAATTAAGTTCAGTTCAGCTCAGCTATATTTAGCTAAAGTAAACGAGCCCCAACCGTGCAAATATTACAATAAGACCATATCATAGACATAGACAAATGCTTACATTCAGATTCAAAAAAGCTTTATTATTTTTCACAATTTTTTTCTTAAAAAAAGAATGTGGGTGGTACAAGGCTTGAACCCAGCCCTTGCAGGGTCACCCGGCCCAATTTGGCTAACACACGCATCTAAGAGGGAAGATAGGAATCGTAGCAATCCTTGTTTGTTGTTTTATACTAGTTTGGTTAATACATATTGTTGAGATTTTAACAATACTTTTTTTTTTTTTTTGTATATGCAGGACTAAACATGATCATGTGAAAATGCTATTCAATACACACTAATACATGATATGCATCTCACAGGAAGCTATGAGTGGTTGAGGGATATGTTATAATTATCTGCTTTTCTGTTGTTACAATCACATACTACAGGACTCTGTATGTTTTATTGAACTTTTCTTCCTGTTAGTAGACTTTGCTGGCTTGAGAATGAGAGTAACTTTTGCTAAAATTATAATGAGCTTTTTTAGTACACTGCTTTTGATTTTATAATGTTCTTTGTAAGCTCATTCTTCCACCTTATATATGGCTTCTACCATGTAACATATGTAGGATGCAGAACTCCTAAGATTTTAACTTCAGCAACAACAACAAAGCCCTTATTCCCAAAAATTTAGAGTTAGACTAGGTATCAAGAATGTTGTCCACGTAAGTCACCTCCAATCTTCCCTATCTGCCACTAGACTTGGTTATTGGACGGGTCGGTGCAGGTCAGTGTCAGGCCGGTGCGGGTCGGGTCAGGGCCAGGGTTGGTTGAAAAGAGTCATTAGCGGTCGTGTCAAAGTGGGTCGGGGTCATTAGCATTTAGCAGTCGGGCCATTAAAATATTAAATATAAATAAAATTTAAGGTAGCCAATAGTTAAAACAAATGTATACGAATATATTAATGTAATTATTTTTGTCAAAACATTTTTTTTGAGAATTTGTTAGGCTATTATTTTTTGCTTTGTATTGGCCATGGTAAGGCCTTGTCCATTGAAAACTCTGACTAGTAAATAACTAAATACCCTATAACCTTGACTCTAATCGCATTCCATTGGGCTACCCTGTCCAATAACTAGGTCTATCTGCCACTAAATTTTCCTGAGATCCCAACAAAATTTTGTCGTTATCAACCACCCTTTTGCTTTAGACTTGCTCTACCCCTCACCTTGTCTCATCTTTGTCACTCTTCAAGGCTCCTTATCAGTGCACCATACCCTGTTTGTTTCATATGACCAATTTAAAATCTCATAAACAACATGGTCATGATAAACATAAAACCCTAATTGCAACATGATCGAAGTTAACAATAAAACGAGATGTATATAAAAACAAGAACTCATTATCCCACAAAACCAAATGAAGATTATCAAATTTACAAAATTATCAACCATTCAAGATAACAACACTAGTGGAAATATTGCAACAAAAATTATCAAATAGTCGCAAAGATCAAGAAATCCGAAACAACTGTAAGAGTGAACAAAATCATCAATTTTGCCAACATAAATAACTTGAAGATCATGATTCTTTAACATACAACAACAACATCAAGCGGAATCAAAAAACCTATTGACATGATTATATTGCGACGTAATTATAGATTAAACATGATTTAACATAAAATTTCAGGCACAAAACAGTCCAAAGGTCACTTGTCACTTATTAAATTCGTCTAAAGTGTATCAAAAATCAACAAAGCGTTTCTAATCATTCTTTTCCATAACGTTGGAACAAACGAATGCAATTTTTTTTTCCTGGCAAATTCTCCATTTCTCATTACATCTCGAAAGAAATAAACGGGTTTTTCTCATATATACCCATGAGCTATTGCGTGTTCTCAATTGTGTTTGCCATTTTTTTTCTCACTTGTGCCTTTATTATTATTTTTTTAATCTTTCTCACTTGTGCCTAATTTTTTTTTCTTTCTCACGTGTGCCTTTAATTTTGGATTTATTGTTAATTTAAAAAACTGTTAGGTTATGTCCTGAATCCCACATCGGAAGATTAAGGTTATGTCATGAATCCCATATCAGAAGAATAACAAAGGTTTTTTATTCTTTTTCTTATAAAAGAAGTCTTGGGCATTAGGTTTGTGTCAACTGAAATCTGTTAAGCTAAGGTTTGTTGTTAGGCTTATTTTAGGCTCTTTTCTGCTTTTGATTAGTGTATCATATAAACTCCTATTTTCTGTAACCTAGCTAACTTTTGTATTATGAAAATCTCTCATCAGTAAAATATAATCTCCTCTGCTGGTTTGTGTTAACTGAAATCTGTTAGGCTAACTTTTGTTGTTAAATATGTATTTGTTCTTATTAATCTTTACTTTACTTTATATTTTCTCGCATCCAGTATGGATATGATGATATCGTAATTATGCTCTATAGATTGTCAAGGAGTTAGTTCCATATAAGTCATCCACCTATAATAAAGCAGGTGCAGGAACAGAATCTTCCCAATGGCTTGCTGCAATGGGAGATGAGATGGAGACACTTCAAAAGAAATGACTTGGAAACTTGTACAACAGTTTTCAGGGAGGAAGCTTGAAAATGGGTTTTCAAGAAAAAGTAAGGGATGTCACCTGCTGAGGGTATAAAGTTCAAGGCACAAGCTGTTAAAAGGGATTCATCAGAGTGAGGGAATTAATTATAATGAGATATTTTCATATTTGGTCAGACGTACCTCATTCAGGGTGTTATTTGCAATGGTTGCACATCAAAATCTAGAACTTGAGCAATTAGATGTGAAGACAATTTTCTTACACGTAAAGTTGGAGGAAGAAATTTATATGACTCAGATAGATGGTGTCCAAGTTCCAGAAAATGAAGATTATTTGTGCAAGTTGAAGAAATCCTTATATGGACTAAAGCAGTCTCCTAGGCAATGGTACAAGAGGTTTAGTAGCTACATAATATCGATTGGCTACAACAGGAGTTTGAATGATTATTGTGTTTACTATAATAAGTTGCCAAATGGTTCTTACATTTACTTGGTCTTGTATGTTAATGATATATTGATAGCAGCTAAAAAAAAGTCGGATATTAAAAAAAGGTCAAAGTTCAGGAGTTTGAAATGAAAGATTTGTTCGATGCAAACTTGCAAAAAAATTATGGGAATGGAAATATATATAGACTGGGATTTGAAAAAACTTTTCTTATTTCAGAAACATTTTATTCAGAAGATATTATCCATGTTTGGTATGTATACAACTAAACGCGTAGATACTCCATGCAGTGGCGAAGTTACAGGGGCTGGTAGGGGTCCGTCTCCTGCAGCCCACCCAGCGGCCCATTTTTTTTTAAGCTGACACCTGCAATGTTTTTATATCTATCTATAATCTATAATCTATATCTATATCTATGAACAGTAACTTCTTTTCACGTTGCAAAACATCACTACCTTCTCCCTTTATTCCCCTGTTTTCTTTCCTCTCTCTACTCCAATTTGAAGAGAAAAAAAAGACACTTCTCCAACAGCAAACCCTAAGTGCGTGGTTCTGCATCCTCTCTTATTCTTTCACATCTTTTCCACATCTCTCTTCTGCAATCCATTCTTTAATGGCTTCTGCTGCCCATGTCTCTCTTTCTGTAAGTTTGCCCTTCTCATTTTGAAACTAAGTTTCGAATTCAATTTTGGTGAAATTGTTTGTAAATGTCTATTTTTTTAGGCTTTGTTGAAGATTTTGGTGAATGTCGATTTTTTTAGGACATGTTGAAAGATTTAAGTTTAATTGGGTTTCACAGGGTTTTTTTCTTTCCTTTTTGTCGATTTTGTTTTAGGGTTTGTTGAAGATTTTGCTGAATGTCGATTTTTTTAGGGCTTGTTGAAAGATTTAAGTTTAATTGGATTTCACGGTTAGGGTTTTTTTTTCCTTTTTGTCGATTTTCATGTTAGGCTCTTTTGGTATGTCAATTTCTTTTAGGGCTTGTTGAAAGATTTAAGTTTAATTGGATTTCACGGTTAGGGTTTTTTTTCCTTTTTGTCGATTTTCATGTTAGGCTCTTTTGGTATGTCAATTTCTTTTAGGGCTTGTTGAAAGATTTAAGTTTAATTGGATTTCACACTAAGGGTTTTTTTTTCTTTCCTTTTTGTCGATTTTCATGTTAAGCTGTTTTGGTATGAATGATTGCAGAAGCAAGTTTCTCAGTTGGTGAGTGCCCTATTTTTCCTAACATAGATCCTGACAGCTTTCACACATCTTCACTCAATGTCTAGGGTTAAATAAGAAATTCTTTTGCTGGAGTTGTTTCATTGTTCTGCTAAAAATGGTGGTATTGAATCTGGTTTTTTATTTTGATTTTTGAATGTTTAGATAATGTTGAATTTATCTGCTGGTTTTTTTTGGTGAATTTTATTACAATTCTCTTTTTTATGCTTTTTGGTAGATATATGTTTGAAAAAAAAACACATGATTCTATTTGCTTCAACTGCTGCCCATTTCCTTTTTTCTGTAAGTTTTCCCTTCTCATTTTGAAACTAAGATTTTGCTGAATGTCGATTTTTTTAGGACTTGTTGGAAGATTTAAGTTTAATTGAATTTCACGGTTAGGTTTTTTTTTCGTTTTTGTTGATTTTCATGTTAGGCTCTTTTGGTATGTCAAATTCTTTTAGGGCTTGTTGAAAGATTTAAGTTTCGAATTCGATTTTGGTGCAATTGTTTGTAAATGCCTAATTTTTTAGGGTTTGTTGAAGATTTTGGTGAATGTCGATTTTTTTAGGGCCTGTTAAAAGATTTAAGTTTAACATATATCAAATTTATGTATTACCTACTACTATTTATTTGTATCTTTTCTTTCCTTGAATGGTTCTTTTTCAGATTCTGAAGCGGCTGCCGATCTCAAATTTATGGAGGCATTTGGAAATGAAATTCAATAATTGTTTTAAAAAAAATTGATATATAGATTGTAGATAATATAGACATACAAATGCATCTTATTGACCAAGGCTAAATGTTAATTAATGGTTTGCTTATCATTGATGGCTACTATGATTCACTATTTATATTGTATTTAAGAATTGGAAAGAAAGTTATTCCATGTTGTATCAAACTGATCTTGCTAAGCCAAACGACTTTTTCTTTTAAGAGAAGGTATTGTATCAGATTGGTCTGACAGTAACGTTTCTGTTAGACCAGTCTCCTAGACCTGGACACATATGGTTGAATCTTGACTCATATGTATTTAACCTGGACACATGTTGTTAAACCTGGACATGTATTGGTAGACCTGGTCACATATTTTTAAACCTGGACACAAATTTGTAACCCTGGAAACATATTTGTAAACCTGGACACATAATGTTAAATCTGGACACATATTGTTGAACTTGGACACATATTGTTAAACCTGGACATGTATTGGTAGACCTGGACACATATCTGTAAACTTGGACACAAATTTGTAACCCTGGAAACATATTTGTAAACCTGGACACGTATTGTTGGACCTGGACACATATTGTTAAATCTTGACATATATTGTTGAACCTGGACACAAATTGTTGAACCTGGACAAAAATTTGTAAACGTGGACACATATTATAAACACTGGACACATTGTGTTACCCTGGACACATATTGTTAAACCTGAAAATCTATTTATAAACCTGATGACATTTGTAAATCTGGTGAAACTTATTTAGCCTGAATAAATATTGTTAAACCTGGACAAATGTTATTGGACCTGGACACTATTTCTTTGACCTGGACACATATTACTAAACCTGGATCCCCTCATCAGTTGTTAAAAAAATACAAGTGTTGGACGGTCCGACCGTCGGACCGTCTGATACAATACTTTCACTTCTTTTAATTATACATGTTTTTAATTTTTCTCTGCCTTTGCTTTCAAATTTTTGATATGAATAGTAGTTGGAATCGTATCATATATTATCGGCTTTTGGTTGATTGGTAAGTAAGTTTTTAATTACCCATGCAACTCAAAGTTTGACAGGGAGCCATTGCCTTTTGAGCCATAAATCTCATTGATTTTTGAAATTTATTTATCTAGCATGTTATACAAGAGCCTTTTGAGCCTTCGCCTTACATGTCGAGTCCATCACCACCATTTGATGGTGACAACAATTTGATCAGCAACAAGCATCCTAGAGCGCAAGAGCAAGCTGAAGAAGATACTCCTGTTGTGTTAGCTACATCCGATAAAGAAATTGTGTCCCAAAAGAGAGCAATATGGCCAAAATAAGAGTTGTAAGTATTTTATGGAAGTATCATGTGAATTTTGATTTCCAGTCTGCAAGCTATTCTACTATTGTCATACAAGCATTGTTTAAGCTTAAAGTTTCTTTTCAAGGGGGATAAGAGCTCTCTTGATTACTACATTTATGGCTTGTTGCTATTCTACTTTTTGATTGAATTGGGTTGTGGAGCTGCATATTAAATTTGAGTAATTAACATTAAACATATGTGTTTCTGTCCTGCATAGCGAAGCTCTCTTGATTATTACATTTATGTCTTGTTGCTATTCTATTGTTTCATTGGGTTGTGGAGTTGCATATTGAATTTGAGTAACATTGGACATTTGTCTTTTTTCGGCCTGATGATAGTTAAACATTAATATAAGCCTGGCCTTAATTTGGTTTATGTGATTTTTTGTGTTTAATTTTCATAATGGATGAGACTGTAGATTAGGTGAAAGTTCAGACTTAATAACATGTCTGAGTTACTGTATAAATTCTAATAATAATGGTCTGATCTGCATGAGTTGATCTATTACATTTGGATAATGGACAGAATGTGTCAAAGAGTTGGAGCACTTGCTTTTGTTTATGGGTTTAGTTGTGTCCTCCTACATTAAGTTTTTGCTGCCTCAAATTACTCTCTTGGACAATCAACACACCATGCCAGAGATCTGCACAACAGGCTAAGTAGCCAGCCAGACCCTCTTACAACAGGCTAAAGAAGCCAGGCAGAGCTCAGGCAGCACGACAACACTATCAACGAGACTAACCAAACAACAGCGCCAACAGACTCTCAAGCCACCTGAGTAAACAGACCAAATGACCCAACTATCCTGACCTGCCACATGACCAGAACCTGACCAAATCAGACCACCGAACCTAACCCAAACAACCAACACCTTCCCACTGCAGCCAAACAACCAGAACCAACACACAACAACATAACAGGGGGCTGAAAGAAATTGTGCTTGCTATGAATTGCTTCTAAATTATTGAGACAGGTTTTCCGTGTTGCTTTTTTACTTTTTTTTTTGTAGCATTAAAGATGCATTTTGAATAGGTTGCTTTTTTTAAATATTAGAGGCATGTTCTGAATATGTTGCTTTTTCAAAATATATATGATACTCCGCAAATATTATTTTTAGTTATTTATGTTGCCTTCGATGATTGTTCTTGTTTTCATCATGATTGTGTCATTTAATTTTCCAAATCATTCACATTTATGATAAATTCCACATTATAGATTGATTATTCAGGGTGTCATTTGTGTGCCTACTGTTTTTTCAGATTTAAAATCTCATAAACAACATGGTCATGATAAACATAAAAAACCCTAATTGCAACATGGTCGAAATTAACAATAAAACGAGATGTATATAAAAACAAGAACTCATTGTCCCACAAAACCAAATGAAGTGATACCCTCAAGCTTGCTGATCTGACCCTATAATTCACAGAGTGGAGATCAGCCCAAACCACCCAGAAATCACCCAGACTCAGAAAGGGAATTTCGAAGGATAGCTTGAATATTAGAACACAGAGAGAATTCAGAGAGAAGAGTTTTTAGAATATTTCATTATGAAGAAGAAAAAAAAACGTTCACCATACAACTTGAGCCTTATAAGGCATTTACCAACTGAATATAACAACTTGCATAATTAAATAAATGAAAATAAAATATTTATAACAAAACATTCCTTAGCAGTTGTGAAGACCCGACTCGCTTAAATCGGCGCGGAAGAAACCGACGAGTCGAATAGTCATAACTAACAACTCAAAATACCTAAGAATTAAAACTAATACCTCAAATATTATTATTATAACTCCAAAAGTACAAATACCCACAAGTTTGTACAATACTAAACCAAAAGTCAAACTAAAAGTCTAATATGCGATAAAACTCCAATACACATGTCAGAGTCCAAAACCAACGTATACAAGTCCAAACTACAATCCAAAGACTATCCAAAATCAAATAACAATGAAAAGTACAACAAAGCATAATAACGGCGCTCGCCCAACCCAAAACTAAGCAATAACCTCATCATCAGAATTACCTGAAAAATAAACAACAGTCCACCATCAGTGGCGAGTAACATAACTGACTCACCCTAATGGGAATACACATGAACATAGCACAAATCAAATAACCAAACCAATCACCAAAACATGCGAAAATCAATCAATAACAAACTCGACTCAAATATCTTATCCAAACTCATCTTTGGCGCAATCATTCATACACTAGACCGGACTATGCTCGTACGAACGCATCTTACGCATTCGAACTTTCTACTATGTTAGGAAATGAGAATCTTACTCCCAAGTCCCGTGAAACCAATCTTACTGGAAATCCACATCCGAAGACAACATAGTAAGACTCCAACTATCCCAATACCGCGGATGGAATAGGGGCAACGTCTTAACCCAAAAACATAGAATCTTACTCTAAGTTTTAGGCGTCTAGCTACGAAATCAAGCTAGATTATTAATTACATCTTTAAATCTTAATCAACTTAATCATAACATAATTAATTTCAAGAATTGCCTTTGCGCCTTGATTCTCGAAAATAATCAGTTAGATCCCGAAGTTATTCTCAAGAATTGCCTTTACGCCTTAATCTTGAGTCTAACCAACACTTAACCACTTTCTGAAAACCATTCTTTAACTATCTTTAACATTATCTTTAACTTTCTTTAACATCTTAATCACTTTCTTTAACTTCCAAGACTCAACCAAGAACTCATCAAGAACTCAACAAGAACTTAAAGAACTCAACAAGAAACCATAAAGAACTCATCCAAGATTCAAGAACTTCAATCAAGAACTCAATCAAGATTCAAGAACTTCAATCAAGAACTCATCCAATTCACACGCATAACTCAACATTAATCACAAATTACCAACTTTACTATTATCCAAAATTCATCAAACTTTAACATAATCATCATGAACATAAATACAACATATTCAATCATATTCAATCATAGTCAATCATCATTTTAACAACACAAAATCAGATTACATACATACATAAAAATCATGATCAAACTTCACAATAAAACCCGAGCATACATTTAATCCATACCATAATCATAGTATACCAATTAAGTTGAGAAAGTATGTTACCTTATTGAAGATAACACACAAAATCAATACAAAATTTCAGCCCGGAAACTAGAACCAAACGGCTAACACGCACGGCACACACGGCTTGCACCACGGTTCTTGCACTCGAACCCACGACTTGCACGGCTGCCCAGCACGGCTGCACGAACCAATCCACGACCCACGTGCTGCTGTTGCACGGCTGTTATGCATGCACACCACCACGGAACACCGTCTTCACACGGCCCCAACACACGAGCCACCCGGCACTAAACGAACAAGACCCAAACAACCCCGAACAATAATTCTTGATCAAAGGCAATGAAGTTTAATTTGTGTTTGAACACTTAAAGATCAAAGGATGATGAATCTTCAAGTTTGGGTTTAGAAAAGATGATGAACATTTGATGGGTTTCAATTGGCCAAAATGGCGTGTGGGATGGGAGCAATGGAGAGAATTGTGTTTTGATCTTTTGATGGCAAAAGCAAATGATGGCAAATTAGCAAAATGGATCATCAAGCCTTACTAACTCCTCTATTTATAGAGGTTAGTTAAGGTGTGAACACAAGGCTAGTGGCAAATCCTTGCCATCACCCTTATGAAACCGGCCAAAGGAAACAAATGGGCCTAAATGGGCTTTCGTGATCAATTGGGCTAATTTACAAAAAGTACATGACTAATCATGTATAAATCAATTTAGCCCAAAATATTAAATAATTAATTAGAAAACTAAATAATAAAATTCTAATTAATTAAATAATAATTAAAATAAATAATAATAACTGCAAATAAAATAATTCGAATTAAATCGGAATTATTCACATAAAATAAAATAAATAGTTCAAAAGAAATTTGAACTATACATAACATCACATAAATACACATAAATCATGGCAGAAATATCATGAAAATCAAGGTCGTTACAGCAGTACTTGTGTGTGAATCAGTACAGTGCATCAGTACAATTCCTTCCTCTAACTAAATTTGCTGATGTCAGCTGCAGCCTCCATGTGCCCAATAATTTCAGTGTTGGATGTCACCCCTTCAGTACTTGGACCTGGATCATTGAACCCACCAATTTCATGTGCTTTCAGCCCATTCAGACCATTAATCATATCAATGCCTCCCCCTTGAGAGGATCCTTGACCCCAAGGATCAAAGTCTGGAAAACGCTCTTCAATATCTTCAGCATCCTCCCAAATAGCATCTTCAGGGGCAGTTCCTAGCCACTGAACCAACCATTGAACAACAGCATTGTTGTGCCTTTTGATAGTCCTTACAGTAATGATCTTGCAAGGAATTCTAGGAGTAGTGGTAGAGTTGTTAGGTGGTGGAGGGGGCACTTGGTCAGGAGGTGGTCCATGGTGTTTCTTAAGTTGGGATACATGGAAAGTAGGGTGGATTTTGGAATGTGGAGGTAATTGCAAAGTATAAGCAACCTTGCCCACTCTTTGGACCACTTGGTAGGGACCAAAATACCTGGCTGCTAACTTCTGATTCACTCTAGACTCCAAAGATTGTTGTCTATAGGGATGGAGCTTCAGATATACCCAATCCTGCACTTGAAACTCTCTGTCAGACCTCTTCCTATCAGCAACCTGTTTCATACGATTTTGAGCTCTTGCTAGGTGGTAGGTGTTTAAGTAGAGCAATAGCATTTTCCCTCTATTGCAAACTTCTGTCCACATCTTCTATGTGACTTGTGCCAGGGAGATAGGGCCTGTGAGTTGGTGGAGGTTGGCCATATGGAACCTGATATGGGGTGGTCTGAATGATTGAGTGATGGGATGTGTTGTACCAAAACTCAGCCAATGGAAGCCACCTGGCCCACTCTGTTGGGGAGTCACTGCACATGCATCTCAGATAAGTCTCCAAGCACCTATTGAGGACTTCAGTTTGTCCATCTGTTTGAGGGTGATAAGCTGTAGATAAATGTAGTTGTACCCCATGCAAATGCATCAATTCAGACCAGAAAGAGCTAAGGAAAACCTTGTCCCTATCTGATATAATGACCCTTGGAAAACCATGTAATTTATAGACATGGTCCAAGAAAGCCTGAGCCACCTTTAAAGCTGTAAAAGGATGAGAGAGGGCAATGAAGTGAGCATATTTACTCAACCTATCCACAACAACTAGGATCACATCTTTACCCATGGACTTAGGAAGGCCTTCAATGAAATCCATAGTGACTTCTTCCCATACACTTTCAGGAATAGGGATTGGTTGTAGAAGCCCAGGAGATGCACTGTTGTCATATTTGCAAGTTTGACAAGTGGGACATTGCTTGATAAATTTTTTGATGTAGCCTCTCATACCAGCCCAATAAAAAAGGCTCTTGACCCTTTCCAATGTAGCCTGAATTCCTGAATGCCCCCCCAGTAGCAGACCCATGCAACCAGTTCAGAAGTTTGTTCTTCAAAGTTGTATTACCCCCAATTACCAGTTTTCCCTTCCTAGTCAGTTGATTATCCCTCCAAGAGAAATGCCTGTGGGAAGTGGGATCCACCTGTAAATCAGTGATGATCTGTTGTAAATTGGGATCATCCCTCCACTGAGCTTCAATATCAGACCATAGTGAGGTGTTGATGATGCTTACTGCCAGTTGCATCAAGGTTGCTCCAGTCACCCTTGAGAGAGCATCAGCTGCCCTGTTTTCCAGCCCCTTTTTGTATTCAATTTGGTAGTGATAACCAGCCAGCTTAGAGACCCATTTCTGTTGGAATGGTGTGGATAACTTATGCTCCAACATGTACCTCAGACTCTGTTGGTTTGTTCTTATAATGAATGGTTGGATGACCAGGTAGTGGTGCCATTTTTGAACTGCATAGACAACAGCTAGTAACTCCCTTTCATAAGCAGATAGATGTTGGTTTCTTTCAGAAAGAGCCTTGCTTAGATAAGCTATTGGGTGAGATTCTTGCATAAGGACAGCCCCTATGCCCAATCCAGAAGCATCTGTTTCAATAACAAAAGGCTTGGTGAAGTTGGGAAGTGCTAAGACTGGGGGAGTGGTCATTGCCTGCTTCAGAGTTTGGAAGGCCTGGGTAGCCTCTTCTCCCCACTTGAAGGCCTCTTTCTTGAGCAATTGGGTAAGGGGTTTGCAAATTTTCCTATAACCCTGAATAAACCTTCTGTAGTAGCCAGTAAGGCCTAAGAAGCCTCTCAACTGTTTAAGAGTTTTAGGTGGGGGCCAATCCAAGATAGCTTGAATCTTCTATGGTTCAGTCTGAACCCAAAGTACACAATCAACTTTGCACCAACTAAACTTAATATTCATTTTCTAATACTGAATATTCATTTTGTTATACTAAATATTCATTTTACCACAAAGAACCTAAATTTACATTCATTTTTGCGGTAACTAATTAAAATGATTATTCAATTTTTAATACTGAATATTCAATTTTTTTAACTGAATATTCATTTTTTTAATACTGAATACAAGCAAAAAAATTAGCTTGTGCAGGTAACCATAGAATGCATTTGCAGATTGTTCTTGGGGAATTAAAAGCAGTTACTTTTCACCCTATTTGCAGAATAAAATCCTTGAAAGTAGGAAGTCTGTTATTTTTTTTTTACTCCTAAATTACGTCATTTTGGCCAGGGACCACAGAAATCTACGTGGTCCCGGGACCATATAATAATTTGCAATTCTTTAACATACAACAACAACATTAAGCGGAATCAAGAAACCTATTGACATGATTCTATTGCGACGTAATTATAGATTAAACATGATTTAACATAAAATTTCAGGCACAAAACAGTCCAAAGGTCATTTGTCTAGCACTTATTAAATTCGTCTAAAGTGTATCAAAAATCAACAAAGCGTTTCTAATCATTCTTTTCCATAATGGTGATTGGTGGAACATCCTTGCTTGTAACAAATGCAATTTTTTTCCTCACAAATTCTCCATTTTTCATTACATCGCAAAAGAAATAAATGATTTTTTTTTCATTTATACCCCTGAGCTTTTGCGTGTTTTCAATTGTGTCCGTTTTTTTTTCTCATTTGTGCCCTTACTTTTTTCTTTCTTTCTCACTTGTGTCCTTAATTTTGGGTTCATTGTTAATTAGTGATAACCTTCATGTAACAGCCCTGATTTTATAAGTATTTATGTCATATGTTTATGTGTATTTATGTGATGTTATGTATGGTTCAAATTTATTTTTGAACTATTTATTTTATTTTTATGTGAATAATTTCGATTAAATTCGAATTATTTTATTTCAATCAATTATTAATTATTTTATTATTATTTAATTAATTAGAATTTTATTATTTAATTTTCTAATTAGTTATTTAATATTTTTGGGCTAAATCGGATTAAGCATGATTAATCATGTAATTATTGTAAATTAGCCCAATTGATCACGAGAGCCCATTTTGGCCCATTTTACAAGGCCAAAACCGGCCCCCTTGTGTGCATGGCAAGGATTTGCCACTTGCCTCATGTTCACACCTTAACTAACCTCTATATATAGGAGGGTTAGTAAGGCTTGAGGATCCTTTTTGCTCATTTGTCATCTTAATCACTTGCCATCAAAAAGATCAAACACAAAACACTCTCCATTTCCATCATTGCCCCACGCCATTTTTGGCTAAACTTCCATCACTTTTGTTCATCATCCATTCAAACTCAAACTTAAAGATTCAACCTCTATTGATTTTTAAGTATCAAAACACAAACTAAACCACCTAGTTTGCATTCAAGATCACTAGTTCGGGTTTGGTTTGAGCCTTGTTCGAGTGGGTTGATCGTGTGGTTCAAGTTCGTGGGGTGGCCGTGTGGATCGCGTGGTGAAGCCGTGCAGCAGGCCGTGTGCAAGAGGTGATTCGTGGTGGTGCACGTGCTCCTGTGGTGGCTGTGTTCGTGGTTCGTGCAAGCCGTGTTGTGACCGTGTGTGCCGTGTAGTTGGGCCGTGTGTTTGCATTTTCGGGCAGCAAGTTTTCGTATTTAATTTGCTTAATCTTTAACAAGGTAACATACTTTCTCAACTTGATTGGTATACTATGATCCATAGTATAGATTAAATGCATAGATTAGTTTACGTTGAAGTTTTGACATGTTTATGTGTATGAAATATAAATCTGATTTTTAAGTGATTTCATGATGAATTTAAGTTCTAAAATGATGATTTTATGATTGATTATGTTAGTATTAAGTTTATGTTTATCATGTTCAAGTTTGATGAATTTTGGATGCAAGAAAGTTGATAATTTCATGTGTTGAGTTTAGTTGAAAGTATGCGTGTATTTTGATGATTTGGGATGAGTTCTTGGTTGAAGTTCTTGAATCTTGATTGAGTTCTTGATTGAAGATCTTGAATCTTGGTTGAGTTCTTTGAGTTCTTGATGAGTTCTTTATGAGTTCTTGATTGAGTCTTTAAAGTTAAAGAAAGTTAAAGAAAAGGTTAAAGAAAGTGATAAGATGTTGTAAAATGTTTGGTTTACATGTTATTTCTTAAGTCAAGGCGTAAGATGAAACTTAAGAAGTAACTAAGAATGTTAACTTTGGATTAAAGAGTTAAAGATTTAAAGATTTGCTTGATTTCGCTATTAGACGCCTAAATCGTAGAGTAAGATTCTATGTTTTTGGGTTAAGACGTTGCCCCTATCCTAACCGCGGTATTGGGATAGTGATTACCACTATGTCGTCTTTGACATGGATTTCCAGTAAGATTGGTTTCATAGGGTTGGGAGTAAGATTCTCAATCCTGGCATAGTTGGAAAGTTCGTTCGCGTAAGATGCGTTCGTACGTGCGTAGTCCGGTCTAGTATGCGAATGATTGTGCCAAAGTAAAGATTGGTTAAGTTAGTCGAGTCAAGCATGTGTATTTGTATGATTCGCATGATTTGATTGGATTATTATGATTTGGGTTATTTGATTTATGCTATGTTCATGTGTATTCCCGTTAGGGTGAGACAGTTATGTTACTCGCCACTGACGGTGGACTGTTGTTGTTTTTCAGGTAATTCTGATGATGAGGTCCTTGCTTAGCATTGGGTTGGGCGAGTGCCGTTATTGCCTAGATTTTATATTGTTATGTTTCGATGTTTTCTAGTTATATACTCTAGTAGTGGTTCTTATATACTTTACTATAACTCTGACATGTATTTGGAGTTACGTATGTTAGTAGTAGTAGTTGACTTTTGGGATTAGTTGTGTACAATCTTGTGGGTAATTGTACTTTTGGTTTAGTAATATAATCATTTTGAGGTTTGTTTTAAATTTTAAGTATTTTGGTTTGTTAGTTCTGACTATTCGACTCGTCGGTTTCTTCCGCGCCGGTTTAAGCGAGTCGGGTCATCACACTTCAACTATACACTCTGTTAACCATGTTAACTCAACGAACAATCTCATATTTTAGGTGTCGAATAATAATCTCACTTTTATGTACTTATCATCTTAATTTGATGGTCCTTTTAATTTATTATTTGTTAATTTATACTTTTTCTTACCTTTGGCCCAATGTAGTAATAAGTTGAAAATTAGCTACATATATATGTAGATAAAAGTATGAAAATAAGAAAAAATTAATAAGTCAAAATGATCATTAATTAGATGAAGAAAGTAAGCAAATGTTAGATTATTCAAAAATAATAATCAAAAGGTGAGATCATTAACTGCAAACCAGTCAATGATAGAATTATTTAAAATAACTTCTCCAACATTAAATGCCACTATTAAATTAGTGGATAAAATGTATATTTATTTTATTTCATTTTATAATGTGGGTGTACTATCTAGATCGTCTTACGCTGTGTCTTAATGCAAGTTATCCGACTCAATTTTAACAGACCCATGTATCTAAAAAGTAAAAGATAAAAAAAGTTCACAAATAGTACATGAATTTAGGTTCAAAAGCAGGATCTCGTGCCTTAAATTTGAAGTCATTGTCGAACAGGTATATATATATATATATATATATATATACACTCAATAATAAAAGTACACAAATTGAAATAATAATGTATCCATCTTTGGAGACCTTTTCATATAGGCCGGTCATTATCCATAAACCATCCTTGCAATTTGCAAATTAAAGATCATGTTCTACAAATTCAATGAATAGGATGACACTCATGTTACGTTGCACTTGTAACATGCATGCAACCAAAAAAAAATAAGATAATAAGTTACTACTCTCTTCACTTTAAAATAAATAACTTCTTAAATAATTTATTAGTAGACTAATGTTCAAAAAGATCAAGGGGAGTTGTACCTACACCACAAACTAGAAAAATAAAGATAAAAATTAAACCTTTTTTTAAGCTAATATATTATTCTCAATTTAAAGTTTTTATTTAATTTTTATTTTTTTCAAAAATATTGATCATAATTTCAGTTAAATGCCATGGGAAAATTATCTTTTTACAAGGAATATTTTGGTGCCATAAATAAACAATGAAACTAGAATAATTTAATTCTCGAAAATTAAGAACTAACCAAAATAATCATTGAAAACATTCATATATATATTATCAAGATCCATGCAAAATACAACAAATAAATAATTGTCATTGTCAAATCTTAATATATACGTATTTCAACATAATAGACTAGTTTTTTTTTTTTTTTTTTTTTTTTTACATTTAAGGTGAATTGGGCCCAGCATACAACAACTCATATCTAAAGATAATTGAGCTGACAATACACGAGGGTAGCGGATGTCAATCTCTGGTCTCCGAGAAAACCAGTAGGGGACTTGGTCACCACTGAACCAAGACCAAGTTCACTTGACACATAAAATAGACTAGCTATGGCCTATGGATGAATGTAATCATGTAAATTGTTGTGTTATGTTTGTAAGTAACTTTGTAATAAAATTGAGTTGTGATTCTCTAGCTAAGCTAAGTTTGTCGTTAATATTTCGGATAAGAGGTCAACCGATAGTTGATCGTAGCCTAATCTGTTGTTAATTATGACAAGGGATTAACATGTTGCATATATATATATATATATATATATATATATATATATATATATATATATACTTGCATCATATCACCTAATTGTTTGTTAATAATTAACATGTCAACCAATCATGTGTAGATTTTGTAAGTGGATCATACATACACCATGTTGGCTGGTCCATGATGAAAATGTCACACTATATCAGGAAGATATAGTGTGATAATTTTCCAACATTTTAAGATATATATAGTGTTTATGTTTATTTTATCTTTTTTAATATGATAATAATGTGTGTGATAATATAATGTTTATGTTTATTAAATAAGGAATTGAAGAAGATTCAATGGATTTCTTCCTCTTCCCTCACTTTTGTCTCTCATGTTTTTTTATATATATCCAAAATAAACCATAAATAAAATTTAGGGGTTTTTTAAGCTATACTCTGATATTTTGCGTTTTTTAATCTGTAAACTATGATTTTTAAAAAATTTTGTAGTACCCATAAACTGACATATCCTTCTAAGTCGTGCCCTTGTAATTAATACTAAGTACAATAAGAAAAATTCAGATCAGATCAAAAAATTATAACTATTATACCAATTACAATAAGAAAAAAAATCATATCAGATTAGAAAAGTTTAGATTAGATCAGACCATATCATTAAATTTTAGATCAGATTAGGCCAGATTACAAAATTTCAGATCATAAAATTTCATATCATAAAATTCCAGATGAATCAAACACACCCTTACTCTAGTTCATATATTAATGTTCTGGTTCCAAATGTTATATATGGGGTAGTTTTGTTGCATTTTCTATTTAGTCTTTACGTATTAAACATCTTTGGAAAAGTTCATTTTTCTTCGAATTTGAAAATGAATGAACATGAACAATTTCAATGCAAAAAAAAAAAGATAAATAACAACCATGTATACATATTGTTGTTAGCGACTTTTGTTTTATTCTATATATATAGCTAGGTTTCACTTGGTATTGCAAAAATTACATCTTTTGTATTACTGTTATTATATAATTTTAGATTTATTATAATTAGATCATAAACATGATTCTTATAAAAATAGTGCAACAAAATTAAGTAATGAAAATTTTAATAAAGATATATTGTCTATAGTTATAGTTGAACTTTAATGAATTAAAAAATATTTATATTTAAATAAAGATAAGTATGCAATGTTTACTTCATTATATTTAAATAAAGATAAATGTATATATTTCATATTAAGAAAAAATCGTGGAAAGGAAATTGTTGCAAAAAAGAAAACCAACAAATAAATAGAAAGTTTTTAGAAATTAAAAAAAAAAAGGTAAATGAAGTTTTGGAGAAAAAATTTTAAATGAGAAGTTGGCAAGTGTACAATAATGGTGTGAGCGGTTTTTGGTTTAGTAACTAGTATTTAGGCCCGGGCGTTGCCCTGGGTCATACATTTTTTCATTATCTTCAATATTTTTTATGATTTGAAAGTATATAGTATAATGAGGGTTGTAAAATACCGAACAAAATTTTGAAAGATAGTACAATATGAAACTTGATACTTTCACTAACGTATTGAAAATTGGTTATCATCATCATCATGGCTTCCTCCGTTTCGTTTTCAACACAACAAACGAATATTTTATATTTCACAAAAAATACCCCTTTCATGCGTTTAAAATGAAACAGAGGAAGTATCATCATCATTAATTTGATCGAATGATACACTACGTTTTTTATTTTGAGACTCAAGTCCAGAAAACAAAGGCAACAAAAATTTTTAACAATGAAATTTATAATACTTTTTTATGGAATAATTGATAATGAAATTAATATGGATTAGTGGTTAAGTTGTGACTTTTGTACTTAAGGCTTTTATACTTAAGGGATTATGGGTTCAAGTATGCTTAGAAGATGCGTTTTAGAAGAAGAGTATAGATTACATGGCATAATTAATAAGAGAATGTATTGTGTCAGACCAGTTCGACATAAGGTTACTGTCAGACCAGTTCAACTGGACCTGGACACATATTGTTGAACCTGGACATATGTTGTTAAACCTGGACAAGTGTTGTTAGCCCTGGACACATATTTGTAAACCTGAACACAAATTTGTAAACCTGAAAATATATTTGTAAACCTGGACACATGTTGTTGAACCTTGACACATAGTATTAAATCTAGACACATAGTGCTGAACCTGGACACATATTATTGAACCTGGACATAAATTTGTAAACTTGGTGAAACTTATTGAACCTGGAAACATATTGCTTACCCTCGACACATGGACCTGGACACATATTGTCGAACCTGGACAAATTTTGTTGAACCTGGACACATGTTGTTTAACCTGGACACATATTTGTAAACCTGAACACAAATCTGTAAACCTGAAAATATATTTGTAAACCTGGACACATAGTATTAAATCTGGACACATATTGTTGAACATGGACATAAATTTGTAAACCTGGTGAAACTTATTGAACCTGGAAACATATTGTTTACCCTGAACACATGGACCTGGACACATATTGTTAAACCTGGACATATATTATTAAACCTGGACACGTTTTCTTGAGCCTCGGCATAAAAAAAATACAAGTGTTAGACGGTCCGACGGTCGGACCGTCCAACACAATACTTTTACAATTAATAATTGTAACGTTATGTTGTGGCGAGTAATTACATAATATTTGAAATGAAAAAAATGCACATCATTTTTCCTTTTGAAGAAAATTTGTGCGAGTCTTTTGAATTTAAAAAATATTTGTAGAATAAAAAAAATATTGTTATTGGTGTTGTTGTTCTTACTACCATTGTTTCCCTTAATTTAAATATGACAAAAGATATTTCATAATGATGGTAAAACTTGTAACAATAATATTAATATTTTTTTATAGGAACAATAATATGAATAATTAGTATGGATTAGTGATTTAAATTTAACTTTTTTGTCAAATAGTTATCATGGAAGGTAAGTATTATTATTTAATCTTATCCAACGCCCAGCTTTTGCCTTATTAATAGTAATATTGTCTCTTTTATTTGCTCCTAAAAAAATAAGGATCTAGAAATTTATTAAATTTATTGTTAGATAATAAACTAACATTAAGTGTACTCGAACAATAAAACAATAAGTTTTAAAAAAATAGTGAAATTTGAGATAATAATGAATGTTGGGTGAGTTGGTAAGTGTATACTATTAATGTGTTATAGTCTCGAGTTCGAACCTCACTATGAACATTTTTTTAATAATTAAACACCCAAACTAAAATCCTACATGAAAATATTGCATATTAGGCCTTATTAGACCTTATTGGAACGTATTTTATATGATTGAATAAAATATATTAATTATAATAATAATAATAATAATAATAATAATAATAATATTCTATACATTTGAACCTATATTTTTTTATTGTTGAATTAGATTCAAGAAGGTAATAATAATTAGTATATCTTTTTTCAAACCCATTATTAATTAATATTATCAATTCCAATAACAACTTATCTACATATTTAATTTTTCTTAATTCACTTGTAGTAAAATTAACAAACTAGAACGGATTGAATAATAATAATATGGAGGATGGGCAAAGTTTAATTTGGACCAAAATTAGTAATAATAATATGGAGAATGGGTAAAGTTTAATTTGGACCAAAATTAAATAAAACCCAAAATAAAAAATAAGTTTTATTTTATAATATAAAAAAATAGTTTAATTCAATCTAACTCTGATTGGTTTCTCTAAAAAAATTATAAAACAAGAATGATAAAATAAAATTGGTTTATGTTGTGTAAGAGTGCTTTAAGTTATTTATTAATTTAATTAATTTTATTTGATCAATATTTAAAAATAATAATCTAGACCTGATTTGAATTTATTAGACCTGATTGGAACTTATTAGAACTTATTAGACCTTATTGGAACTTATTGGACCTTATTGCAACTTATTAGACCTTATTGGAACTTATTAGAACTTATTGGACCTTATTGCAACTTATTAGACCTTATTGAACTTATTAGAGCTGATATAACTTATTGGAACTTATCTGAACTTATTAAACCTGAAACTTATTTTTTTAAGGTGAAGAGAACGCACCCTAAATATTGTTTAAATGTTATAACTAACATGATTTAAGAAATTTAAACAATGGAAACACTAATACTCTAAGGGTGTGTTTGGTTCATAGGATGGGAATGGTATGGAATGGATATAGAGTCTAGGGTAGTATGGATTCACAACCCCATACCTAAGCAAAATTGTTTGGTTCAATTTTTTAATGGAATGGATTCACTATTTTTCTTTTAAGTTGTATCATTAATGGAATGGATTTAGAATCTTTGGAGGTAAGGTGGGTATGGGATTCTAGGGGGTTGGAATGGATTTAGAATCCATTAGGTATGAGGTTCCATGCTAAAATGCTTCAACCAAACAATAGAATTGATGGAATAGATTCTAACTCCATTCCAATCTATTAAAAAAAGTCCAACCAAACATGCCCTAAGTTTGTAATCCGTAACATCACCATTCAACCAAACAATAGAATTGATGGAATAGATTCTAACTCCATTCCAATCTATTAAAAAAAGTCCAACCAAACATGCCCTAAGTTTGTAATCCGTAACATCACCATGATGTTGGTTAAACTGTTAATTCACTTTATATGAATATTACTCGAAATTAATATATATATAAAAATAAAAAAATAAAAAACTTCAATTCATCTGGAATTAAAATTACCAAAGAATTTATCAATGACCAATGCAATATCATTTGATTTGAAATTAATTAATTTCTATCTTATCCGAAATTTATAAGAACGTGAATTAAACCCAATATTATTTGCTTCAAACTTGAAATGAATTAATGCAAAATTGAATATGACAGAAAATAGTCTGACCCGAACCTGAACTGAATTCGAAAAGATAAAAGCTAACGATGACTCAGATATGTGTGATCTGGGTGATAGGACCCCTTTCCAACATCATTAATTAATCAAATTTGAATTTTGGACAGCATATTATCATGTTTCACATATTCAACCCTTTCAAAAAAGCTAAGCAGGAAAATTCCCCTTAGTTAATTAAATTAATCACCTTTCATGTGTAGAAATAATTATTCTTTTGTTCGTAGTAGCCCATTGAATTGGATATAAAAACCACACAAATAACAGCAAGAATAAAGTGAAATTTGAATGATGAAATTTAATTCACTCACTTTCAAATAAAAACCATGGTTTGACACAATAGATCTAGGGGAGTAACTTCAAACTTATCTTTAATTTTATAAATAGTTAACCATTTATTTTTTTTGATATAATAATATGCAATGTGAGATACTAGGTCTTGAAATCGGGTCATACTGTAGATCACTCGATCTAATTTTAACCAACACACGCATCTGTAAGGGGAATAATAATGAATAATCCTCACAAATGCGTGCAGTGAAAATCAAACCAAGGATCTCGTGTTTGGAATTCTAAGACCTTAACCAATAGGCTAAGACCTCATCCTCTTTATATATAGGTAACTGGTTTGAGGCCGAAGTACCGAACCCTAACAAATTGTTGGGATGCTATTAAATGGACTAGCCTTGTATGCACGCTTTGCGTGTGATGATATTTAAATGTATCTATTAATTTGTTAAACAAAAAAAAAAAACGAATGTGGTGTGTTCGAAAAATTGAAATATTTTCCAATTTACATTCATTCACATAATTATAAACAAACTTTTTCCTTTTATTTGGCCACCCCAAAACAATGAACAAAAAAGTTTATTTAATACATTCTATCAGTTATCAAATTTTTACGATAATCAAAAGATCAAATTTTCATGTGACAAACTATATTAATATGGGTGTCGATTTATAGATAATTCAAAAATATAAATTTTTCTGTTTTTATTATATTTTTACGAATTTTATATCTTGTAATATTTTCGTTTTAAAAAGTTAAAAAAAATTGTAATAACTTTCCTTAATGGTGAGGAGTGATGCTAGTTGAATTTATTGAATTTTTTGGAGTGCAAAGTGGACTTTTCCAGGGGGGACACCATGGCTCCCCCCTTGGCTTATATAATAGAGATTACTAATGGTTTTGTCCCCGCAATAAATTGATTGTCTTGCACATAAGTACATAACGTTAAATAAACATTTATACATTTCCTAATATGGTAATAATTTTATAATAATACATGTCAAAATCACGTATCAATCGATGTAATTAATATTCATTATAATTAATATTTATTATTTTCATTTTTATCTCTTTTAACTAAGGTTCGTCTCACTAATTAGCTAGCTTTTTCTCATAATTTTTATTCTTTCCGTCCTTAAATAAATGTTTCATTTACTTTTTCACATTACTCAAGAGTCAAGACACATCTTTAAAAATTAATATAATTAATTATTGTTTTAAAAAAATTATATATTTAGAAAGTACGTATCGAGATGAATCAAATAAGATCTCACATGACTATGATTTTCTTATATATATAAAATATTAAAATTAAAGAAAGTCAAAATTCAAAAATAAACAATACCAAAATTCAAAATGTATCATTTAAGTTGAAAGTGATGGACTTTTTTTAGTTGCTACATGTTGACTTGTAGCACTGTTCACATGTAGTCTTTGACTACTTCTAGTTTTATAATTAAGAGTAAATAAAAACATAGTCATGATGGATCTAGTTTAATTCGTCTCAACATTTAATTTTATATATATATATATATAAGTAAGCTCATATGAGAAATATAATTTTGGTGAGAAGGGTGAGAAACAACCACAACCCTTTGATCAACAAATGAATGGTTAAGATTAAATTTGATTTTCCCTCCTTACTCCTCCCATTGTTTGGAGTCAATGTATCTATGGCATAAAATCAATGTATTTTTACCCAATGTATTTATAGTATATTTTGAATGTACCTATAGTTGTTAATCAATGTACCTCTAGGTCATAGTTGATGTATTTATCTATTCTCACATTTCTCACGATAGAAATTTTTCACCGGAACCCAACCATATATATATATATATATAATTTTTTAGGAAAAATTGCCAAGAATAAGCCAACCTTTGGCCGATCTTCTACAATTAAGCCAACCTTTTGAAAATCCAGAAATAAGTTAACCTTGTTATCATTTAAGCCAAAAATAAATCAAATGTTTATTTAACATATTATTTTCTATTGTTTTTATCACTATTTTTCAATCATTCAACCTATTTTTTGCTTTAAATGATAATTGTAACTTGAAACAACAGATAACTAATAGACTAAATAATCGTTTAACCTATTCTTGGCTTAAATGATAACAAGGTTAGCTTATTTCTGGATTTTCAAAAGGTTGGCTTAATTGTGGAAGATCGGCCAAAGGTTGACTTATTCTTGACAATTTTTACAATTTTTTATTATGTATAATTCAAGATATTTTTATTTAAAGTCGTGTTTTAGAAAATATGAAAAAGTAAATGTAACAACTAAATTGGAACGGATAGATTAAAAACAATGGTGAAATGGTCTATATTAAACTACAACAAGTAGTAGTCTTACTATTGAATATTTTGCTTTCAATAAGACCACCACTTAATTAAGTAATAAGATATCAAAACCCATCAACCCCCCCCCCCCCCCCCAAATAAAAAGTCTAGGGGAGAAGAACCTTTGAAAACATCACCCATTTCCATTTCATTTTCATTTTCATCACTTTATTAAATTTAAAAAAACTTCCCAACAATTTCCAAATTAATCAACTTGTGCATATAATATCAGCATACCCCACTTGAAGAGGAAGTTCACTGTATCCAACCCCAACATTTTGCCCCTTTTTTTTACCCCTCATAGCAAGCAAACCCCATCAATCTTGGTTTTTTCCTTCTTATTACATTCCAAACCTTTCTTTTTCTCTTGTTTTTTCCTTCTTCTCCAAAGTTTGATTTTCACTTTTCAAATTTATTATTAATTGCTTTTTTGATTTGATTATAACCAAACACCATATATAGCTTCAAACAACATCACCCCAATTCCTTTTTTTCCTTTTTTTTTTTTTTTTGAATTTAACGGCCTTTCCAAAAGTTTAATTGCAAAAAAAAAGGGTATCTTGGTGAAGAAAGAAGGAGCAATTTCTGTTTCAGTAAAACAGCAGGTGCTCAATTTATTTATTTTTTAAAATTTTTGCTTTTTGGGTTTTTATTTTTGGGCTTCATTTTCAATGTTTTCCTTTGATTATGTTGTACTTTAGAAAATTAAATTTAGAAGAGCAAAAACATACTTGGGATTTATATTTGGGCTGTTCTCTGTACTCTGTTAGGCTGTATTTGGGGGGTAAGATTCTTTTTTTAGTGTTATTATTTATTTTTTTGTGATTTTTGATTAATAATTATTTTTTCCAAATCAACTATTATTTACAACGATTTGACAATTATACTACCGTTGGTATTGCAAGTAAAAATGTCACATCGTTGCAAATACATTGTTGTTTCAGATGTAGTATATTTAATGTCTGAAATGTGTGGAAACAATTTTTTATTTTTGGTAGTTTCTTGATTATTTTAGTGATTAAGATATCATGTTTACTTAGAATGTTGGTATATGATTGCATGTAAATTTTTCTTTTTTAAAAAAAAAAAATCATTTTTGTGATCTATCTCTTACGTTTTCTTCAACATTTGGTATTGCAGAGGTACATTACATCATTAATTTTGGAGCTATTGGTCCAAATAATTGAAGTTAGGGTTTCAAATTGGTAGCATTTCAAGAAGAAATTGATATATTATAGTGAATTTCAAGAATTGAGACCTTGTTACAAATTGGGTGATTTTTAGACAAATCAATTGGTGATTAGATTGTGAATTTGGGGGCAAAAAATTCATGTTATAATCAAATGATTGAGGAAATTAGGGAAAGAGATTGGAAATTGGGAAAGAATTTGGTGACATTGGAAAACCCTAATTGGTTTGAAACTACAACAATGGAAAATAGAATAAGGAAAAATGTGCCTTATAATACAATGAGGGAAACTAGTAATGGTAACACCAAGGGTTATACTACTAGTAGCTACCATATGAATAATGAAGGTATGATGAAGGAAGAGAGGGAATATCGAGGCTCGTTTTCTCGATCGAAGGGGAAGAAGGCGGTGGTTCGAGGAGGGTATTTCGGGGTGGAATCAATGCTACTACTCGTTTGCTTGACCGCCTCGCTTTTGATTCTTCCATTGATACTACCACCATTGCCACCACCACCATTTTTGCTACTTTTGCTTCCTATTGGCATTCTTGGGGTGCTTATGACCTTAGCTTTTATGCCTTATAATGTCAAAAACTTGACTTGTATGTAAATGCTTATTAAGCTAGTTGCATTGATCAAAATCATGGCTAGCTATAAAAAGTTATTATCCTTTTGCCTCTCTAATGTAATTTTGTCTCTCTTTTGGCCTTGCCAATTCAAGCAATAGAGTAAGGAAAGAGAGATAGTTGCAATTTACAATTATATTTATCACTTGAAAATTAGGTGTAAAGATAGTATATGAAGAGTTATAATATTTAGATTTTTGTTAGTGAAACATGATATATGTTGGTGTGTGATATTGTAGTGGAATGTAAGTTTTGGTTCTTTACATATTTTAAACTACTTTATTTCCTTGTAATTGGATTCTTACAACAATTGTCTTTTTTATGCATGTTGAGACAAAATTTTGATGATTAATATCTCTAATTATGTATTGTAAAAATTATAAAAATAAAAAACTTCAAATTGATATGAATTCAACGAGACTATGCATGATTATATTTTTCATTATGTATAAGTCACAAATCACGGTCAATGTGAAAAATTGCGGATAGTGCCAAAAGTACAATTGTTGCAATAATTCAGTTAGAGTGAAGTATTGCTTTTTTTTTGTTAATCCTTATAGCCTCTATTAGATTTTGGATTGATTTTGGTTCTAAAGAACATTTGAATTTTTTTAAAACAAAAAATTGTGTTCAAAATAAAAAGTTGTATATATAATCATAATTTTCACATTTTAATAAAGATGATATTCAAAGCCAACCAAATAACATACATTTACTAGTCAAAATTAAAGGATATTTTCCATATTAACACTAATCCAAATAAAATAATTGATTCAAACTCGATATGATCGAATAAACTCGAATGTGATATTGATCTGTCTTAAAATGACTCAACTCAAATTAGAACCATATTTGAAAAAAGAAATCTACAAAATGCGATATTGATTTGCCATTAAAAATAAATAAATAAAATCAACTCAAATTAGAATTGATATTTGAAAAATGAAATTCTTATATTTTGACCTAAATTTAAAATTATGACCTTAATTGACACATTCAAAATCTAATTTGATACAACAAGTCAACAACCAGTCACAACCCAACCAGAAATAACCCGAATTCATAGAATTATAAATTTGGTCAAATGCAATGAGTCAATTGGGAGCTTGTTCAAGGTAATTGAGATAATATTGTTAATCAATGTAGAGATTACACAATAAAATTAAAGATCCTTGTTTATTTTTTGTGAGGCAATGAGTTTTGTGTGAGATAAACTTAAAGATTATAATAATAATGACTTGTAATGTAGTAGAAAGATCAAACTTCAGAAATCAAAAAGGTTTATTTTGGGACTTTGATAGAGGCTAATAAATCTTCATTCCTAGTAAAAATCGGTGTTTTTCCATACAATTACACAATGTACTCCACACTTAATAAGAATAAATAAAAAAAAAATTGTCAGATGAAACTTTTTCAAATATTTTTTTTGGGAGGTAAAATCTTTTAAAAATACTTTGGCAACTTAAAATCTTAAAACTATTCTTTTTTTTTTGTCAGATGAAACCTTGACAATATTTTTCGCCGTTCACTACTCATTTTCGGCGTTGATTTGTCTTTTGTAATGTCCAAGGACTACACACCTGTTGCACTTGGTTTGTTTATGACTCCTTTTCGCATGTTTTTCTCTTAATCTACACCCTGCTCCTTTCTCCTTTTCTTCTTTGAAAACTTGCAAGGCATCACTCTATGTGTAGGATCTCGAAAAAAGACAAGTCAACGCCGAAAATATGTAGTCAAGGTCAGAAAATATGGTCAAGGTTTCATTATTAAATATGAAAAAAAAAATATTTTTTTAGAAATCTGAAAATATGATAATAATAATCTAACAAAAAAAAAACATAATTTTAAAATTTTAAAATATTTTTTTTAGAGATCTCAGTGTTTGAAGCAACTTAGTGTAGTTTATTTAATGTGGTCCTATGATCTTCCTTGGAGCGTATTGTAACCGCGTCAGGCTTTGGTTTTATTTTGGAGACTGGTAATATCAACTTTTGCTTTTGGTCGACTTGGTGTTTATTCAGTGGGTAATGTGAGACATTATGCTTTTTGTGTGTCGCGTTTCTAATCCGCTAGTTTTTAGATTACGCTTCCTCACCGTATTGATGTTGTTGGTTCTTGTCCTATGTTTGTTTTTCCCTTCACCACCAGTTTAATGGGATTGTGAAGACCGGCCTTTTGAGTAATTCGTGTAAGATTTTGCCCCCAAATTCATGAAGATAAATTGGCAGATATGTATTTCACAAAGACTACCGCTTATGAAGAATTCACATTTTGTCCTCGGCAGGTTGCACTGTGGTGAATCTGTTGATCCCACTAGGAAGATCACACAGCTGCTTGGCGTAGAGCGATCCCAATCGCTGGTTTAGGTAAGACTATGAACGGTAACAATTATCGTTGTGTGCTTTGGTACTGGTTAGGGGTTCGTTTGTTCTGTTACTTCGTTGTGCTCTGCTTATTCGAAGGTGTATATGATGGGGACATTTAATTTACAGGGATCATGTTGTGTCATGTGCTTGTGTTGTGGACATTAAACATCGACGTTATTTTGTTTGTTATACCATGAATGACGTGTGTTTTCGGTTTAGGATTTCGACAGCTAAGGAGGTTGGTATTGAGTTGAATGGAAGGGATGACGGGTCCGTCCGTCCTGCAGACTTGTTACTTTACTCCTGGGATCGTGGTCGTGATGTTTGTGTTGACTTGACTGTACGTAGGGTCATCACCTTTGACACTTTGTGGGTTGTTTATCTTTGTTCCCGACTAGGTAGTGATGAACAAAGCAGCCCATCATAAGCGTGCGAAGTATGAAGCCAATTGCAGGGAAATTGTATATTGTTTTCTATCCATTTACTTTTTCCACATTGGGGGAGTTATAGGCAGATGTGATTTCGCTGCTGAAGCAGGTGCTTAGAAGTATTGAACAACACATGGTAATATGATATTGGGGCACGTGCATGCAAGTGCCTATATCTTCAACAACAACAATAATAATGATGCTAATAATAATAATAATAATAATAATAATAATAATAATAATAATAAAACTGTCTAATTACACGGAAGAAAAATAATAATGCATGTAGTGAATAATTTTGGGATAAATTTGATTGGCCTCTCATCCACAAGTTGATTGTCTAAAAATTAATACGAACTTACCAACTACCAATTACCAATTACCAATTACAAATCTATAAACTTAGAAAGATATAAATGCAGAATGACTTTTACATTATTATGTCTAAGAGCTTGAGGATGAAAATTATTCCTGGTTTGTTTTACTCGCTAAATCTCTCTTACTACACTAATTTCATAAATTTTTGAGGTGATAATGTAATCTGGACCTTTTTATTTGATGCACAATTTTTATTTTAAGAAATTTATATTATTAATTATGATACCGCTTTTGAATTCATTTTTTGACATAACATAATTATTTTAAACAAAATATTAATGAGGTTCAATAAGATTAAGCATTTATCTACTTTTGTGTAGTAGTTTTTGAAATTATTATTGTTGTCCTGCTTAGCAATCAAATTTGTTGTCAAAGTTGATTTTTTTTTTCTTTTTAAAACAGCTTGCTACATTTACTCACACGTAAAATAATATTTAAGTTCCTCATCCCCCAAATCTTGACCCATAGGTGCCAGAATACATGTTGCACTAGAACGGATACGAGATTGGATACGAGCACAAAACGGATATGTAATATGGTTGTTTATAAAAAGTAGAGGATACGGGTATGCCTAATTAAAAAATAGTAGAATATGTTCTTAAAATAAATATTGTATGAAATTTTAAATACTACGGAGTATTTGATAAATTTTACTTTATATATTTTAATAAGGTAAAAAATCATTAAAAAAAATCTTCAAAATGATTAATTTTAAAGCAAAGTTTGTTATATATATAGAAGTAGGCTCATGTGAGAAATGTAGTTTTGGTAAGAAGGGTGAGAAGCAATCACAACCCTTTGATCACCAAATGAAGGGCTAAGATTAAATTTGATTTTTCCTACTTATTCCTTTGATAGTTTGGAATCAATGTATATATGGTATAAAGTCAATGTATTTTTACTCAATGTATTTATAGTGTATGGTGAATGTACCTATAGTTGGTGCTCAACGTACCTCTAGGTTATAGTTGATGTATTTATCTCTTCTCACATTTCTCACCATAAGAAATTTCTCACCGGAACCCAACCCTATATATATATATATAGAAGTAGGCTCATGTGAGAAATGTAGTTTTGGTGAGAAGGGTGAGAAGAAATCTCAACCCTTTGATCAACAAATAAATGGCTAAGATTAAATTTGATTTTTTCTCTTTACTCCTTCTATATATTAGAGTCAATGTATCTATGGCATAAAGTCAATGTATTTTACTCAATGTATTTATAGTATATGTTGAATGTACCTATAGTTTATGGTCAATGTACCTCTAGGTCACAGTTGATGTATTTATCTCTTCTCACATTTCTCACCATAAAAAATTTCTCACCGGAACCCAACCCTATATATATATATATATATATATATGTGTGTGTGTGTGTGTGTGTGTGTGTATGTATATGTATATATATAGTTATATACTCCATCTGTAACATATTAAGTGCAACGATTTGACATTTTTACTCTCTACTTTATGTCAAATTGTTGCATTTATTTTGTTAGGGAGGGAATATATTAATTTTACATTCTTATCCATAGATTAGTAGCAACAAACAAGTAAAAAATAACTTTTGCTGTTTAGCAGCCTGCCACTTTCGTAGTTACTTCCTAGCATGCACAATAAAGTACGCGCTTCATAACCACGGCGTCTATTTGAAACGTGCAAAATAAAAAATTATCCATGTTCACATTATCACATATGGCGCTGTTTGGAAACTGCCTTTTTCGCCGGTTTCTGTCTTTTGGCTTTTCAATATAGTTAAACCGTTAAACAATCAAAAAATATGTTTGGTTATTGGTTTTTTGATTAACTGAAAAGCTGGCTTTTAAGCCAAAAAAAAAAACTGTCTGGAGAAGCTTTTTGGTTGGTTTTCAAACTCTCTAATAAACAGACAGCAACCACAATTAATTTTACCAAACATAATTCCAAACAGCTAGCTTAAACAAGCAACTTAAAACGCCAATACATACAACCAATACTTATATTACAACCAATTAAACCAGCCAACAGCCGATTGTGAAACAGGGCCATATTTATTTGTTGCAGTTCCATATTACTCCATCCGTCCTTATTTATCTGTTTCATTCTCATTTTTTTTGGTTCATATTTATTTGGTGTTTGCTCCATGTTTAAAATTTTAATAATATGACCCCCATTTATATTTTTATTTTTATCTGTATCCGACCATAATTTATTTACTATTGTTATCATATATTTACTTCTTTACCCTCTATCTATAGCCCACTTTCGCACTGTAAGACAATTTCACCGGTGTCGGCAGGGAAATAGGTTGAAAACAACTTGAATATTACCTAGAACGAAGTATATATGTGTATGAATGACTATCTGAAGAGAAAGTGATTAAGGCAGAGAAGGGGATTTTGTTTTATGTGTTTTTGTTTCTATAGAAGCAGGTATATATAACACCATTCAGCAGAACTGATCAGAGAAAACGTAGCTGAAAACAAGGAAGTATAACTGATGACTAATTAAAACATATATTGGAGACTGACTGGTCATAATAACATAAGACTAGGAAGCAATAACTATGTTACCGTTTTTTAAAACTACACTAATTGACTCAGTATTACTGTAATAATCAGTTAAATAAATAATAAAAACGGCAATAAAAAACTGACTAAATCAGCCTAGGTCCAAAACTTTAGTTAAGTTCGAATCCAATCTATTTTAATTCAATCCAATCCATTTCAATCTATTCTAAAGTCATGTGAAACCTCGTTTGATTTGTCTCAATGTGTACTTTTCGAATAGATAATTTTTATAATTTTTTGTTATACATAACTAAAGATATTAATATTTAAAGTTATCCAATCCAATCTAATTTGACACATTCCAATCCAATCATGTGTTTAAAACTCATAACAGAACACGATATGGGTCGAGTTGGCGGGTAGTTGTAATACCTAGCAAATTATTATGAAAGTTTTGCAAGTTGACATTATAAACAAAAAGCAACATGGACGGTTTCTTTAAAAGATGGCAAAGAAGTCGTATCAAACATATCATGTATAATTCAGATTAGTCTTTTTTACCATAAGATCGATTTAGGCTCTGTTTTTTTGGACTTAAAAGTTACAGTAATCAGATCAGATCAGATCAGCTTTGTTTTAATTTTATACTCTCACAAAATAATACCCTCACCTAATCGGATCAGTTCAGATCAGATCAGTCCTAAAGAACAGGGTCTTAGGCGCCTCTCATGAATGAAAACTATGGATGTATTCTGTGCAACTTATTGAACCTGATCTGACCTGATTTGCCTTATTTTGTGAGAGGAATTACTCTTATTAAACCTAACCTGACCTGACCTGACCTGATATGTTTTGAAATAAATCGAAAAGAACATACTCTAGGTATAAGTGTATAACTTAGAATTTTAAAAGCAATGCAAATCTATTAATTATGGTAACAATTTGAAGTCATATACAGCCTGTTTGCTTTTGAAGATGGAAAAGGAACCACGGTTCAATAATTTACGAGTAGCTTCTTAAGATTTGGTGAAAAGCTATGAATCTAGTGCTAATGCTCTTGGGTAAACACAAAGTCAATCCATTTGAATATGGAAAGCATACAAATTTTAAAAAAACTACTATAAATATGCACAATCTTTTATGTGTTGGTATTCATAAATTATCTTTTACAGTTTGTTTGGTAGTCGGTCATAAATTATAATAATAATAGAAATGAATTTATATATTTATATATAAATTTAGAAAGAAATTAAAACAATATCAATTTTCATGATGGTGCTAACTTATCTTCGATTTGTCTAATTTTATTCACAATTAGTCATACACATCCAATACCACTATTGTTAATGGTAATTAATGACTGGTAATGAAAATAATATAAAGAAAATTCAAGTTTGGAAATGAAAATATGTTTTCCATGCAGATTACAAATTTTTTTTTTCTGTTTTTGCTAGATTGTGGTTTAAATCTAGGACATTGTTAAACGTAACCCCCAAATATATTTGGCTCTCCTCAACTTTATATACAATAACCAAGATCACGTCTTTGTCACCTTCTTTCCTCTTTTAAGGAACTAACATCATCATAGGAAACAAAAAATACGTCTTGGCTCTTATACCATTGGTAGCATCCGAAGGTGAACATAATCTTACTAGCTAGATGGTTTAAAAAAAAATGGCATCTAATGGTGCCCTCAAGATTTTGTACTGGCATAGAATCGTGGTTCGGCCCGAAAAATATTTACTAGATTGATGTAACTACCACTATATTTCTATATAAAAGATGTTCTATTCTCCTCAACTTTTATTATAGATACATCAACTTAGGCCATGTTCTTTAGGACTAATCTGATCTGAACCGATCTGAACTGAACTGGTCTGATTAGGTGGGGGTATTATTTTGTGAGAGTATAATATTAAAACAAAGCTGAATTGATTTGATCTAATTATTGTAGCTTTTAAGTCCAAAAGAACACGGCCTTAGTGGAGACCTTTTAGACAAGTACGTGATCTAGTATCAATGCAATACTTTAACGGCCCGTTTGGTAGCTGGTCATAAATGAAGTTAATTCTAATGAGTCTATAACTAGATTTGGAAGGAAAATCAAAATTCATTCCCATGGTGATGCTTTCTTAGTTACAATTTATCTAATTTTTTTAACAAATATTTATTCCCATCTAATACCACCCTTCCATATAGTAATGGATGGTAATGGAAAATAAGAAGAACTTTCAAGTTTGGGAATGAAAAATATGTTTTCCATGGGGATTTTGAAGTTTTTTCTTAATTAACAAATATTACACTTTAAATTCATTACTATTATCACAATTCATTACCAACAAGCAAACGGGCCGCAAGGGCTAGCACGTAGTGATAACAATTTTTACTAATATATAATGGACTATTATTCTTCTAGGGGGTCTGATATTATAGATGACATCAAAGCCATGGCCCCTTTTGATGCCTAGTAGCGGGTATAGACACGCAAGCTACATAGAAGGAAAGAACAAAAACCTAGTATATAGAGGCCTTTTAGATACGATCATATGATCACAATATTGAACCAATTCAAAACCTTGATAGTTAGGATCCAAAATAAACCGTATCTTAATACATTATTTTGTTTTGTTATGAATTTAAAGATACTATTGATAAATAAAATCAAGTAAAAGTAAAGGATATAAATTAATAATTTTCTTCTAATCTCATCGTTTTCCGCTCAATAATCATATGATTGATTAAATAGATTAAGCTAAGGCCCCGTTCTTTTGGGGTGAACTGAATTTGGTTGAAGCAGCTGAACTAAAGCGGAATGAGCTTAAGTAGGGTCGACTAAACATAATTGAACTGAACGAATTAATGAAATGACTAGGCTGACTAAATAATAAATAAATTGATTTAATTGATCGATAATATTATGACTATTAACAACAACAACAACAACAACAATATGTGTGGCATATCATCTATATATATAATTGTCATCGTATCAAACCACATAAAATTGTCATCGTATTACACCACGTAGAATTGTCCAATTGTGCTATTGACACTATATATCGGGAAAGTATAATGACAGGCGTTTGGCACTAAAAAAAAACATTATATGAAAGAAGTGAAAACTTATTTTTAGTTCAAAGCTGTTTTTTTTTTATATATAATTTTTTGGCACTTTCATTCTTTCCCCTTTATTTCAAGGAACTAACATCAGCAATTAAGCATAGGCACTATTGGCTGATCTTATACCATTGGTAGCACCAAGAAGTGAAAATGAGATCACTAGTAAATATTGACAACTAATGGTCCTAGACCTCAAGATTTTGTAGTGGTCTACGACTTTAGACTTGCTCGAAAGGCATTATTTACTGGATATATGAAAGCGGTTTCATTCTCCTCAACTTTAAATATCTGATAGAATATATAAACATATTTTTGGGCCCCAAACAAAAGCTTAAGCTAGCCCATTGAACTATATAAATCTCACATCAACCTCGCATACAATTGATGTGGGATTCAAGTCCCATACCTTGCAATGGGATTAGTCCTATAACATTCGCCCCTCCTCAAGGACCAATGTCCTTGTTGGTCACGACCACGTTTGGTCACGACATGTCTTTTTTTTTACCACCAACTCCGTGGGCCACCACTCCGAGGTCGGCATCCTCTCCTCAAGGACCGATGTCCTCGTTGGTCACGGCAGGCTTTTCCTGGCCACCAACTCCATGGGTCACCACTCCGAGGTCGGCTCTGATACCATTGATAGAGGACCATCTTAACCAAAAGCTTAAGCTAATAGTTGGGGCCCAGAAATATGTTTATATAAAGCTTAAGCTTTTGGTTGGGGCCCAGAAATATGTTTATATATTCTATCAATATCATACGTACGTCAACCTAGTGGAGAACTTTTGGGCAAGACGTGGCCATGCACCAATGCAAAACTTTGAGGGCTAGCACCCAGTGATCTAATGAAAATATCTAGACGGTATCAAAGTCATTGCTTATTTCAGTGTCGATGAAAGCTTTCTAAAGGAAAGAAAAAAAAACCTAGGACTTTGTCACGTCGAAAGTTGAGAAAGAAAGTTTTCTAATATAGAGCTGCATGTTTACGTCAACCTAATAGAGACCTTTTAGATATGATCACACTATTACACTATTTCAAAACCTTAATAGTTAGAACCTAAAATAAATCAAATCTTAATATTTTATTTTATTATAAAATTAAAGGTGCTAGTGATAAATAAAAAGAAGTAAAAGGATCTAAACTATTTTTTTTTTTTTGCGAATCTCATTGTTTTTACATCAATAAACAAAAGATTGCTTAAAGGTACTAGTGATAAATAAAATGAAGTAAAAGGATCTTTGCGTCACTTTGGGCCTGGCCAAGCCATGCACGTGGGCCCTACAAGACTTCATGATATATTTGTATATTATTATTATTTTTTTTAATTGATAAAGTGTTATTCTACACCAACAAGCATTAAATAGATATAAATATAGGTGAATGCCCATTTAACTTTTCCTTTTTATTTGCCGATGTAAACTACCTAAAGGTGGGCACGCTAACGTGCCAAGTCCACGTGTTACACCGTGTCATGTCTATAACGTGTCAAGAAAAATTCGAGCCGATCCGTATACATGTCAATTTATAAAATATAAGGCTCATGCACAGCCTATCCCGTGTTTCATGTCGGACCAGCTCATCATGTGCCATTGTCTATGTATAAATTTTTATATATTATGAAATTTTAACCAAAATAAGCAAGCCATCTAACGGGCAGGGCCATCATGCTCATGTTGGTTTCGTGTCAAAATTTTAAAATGTTGTTTGTCGTGCTTTCGTGCAGTGCTCATAGCAGGCTCGTGTCGAGCCAGTCCCAAATCTTGCCGTGCTCAGTTGACCCTCATGTCGGTTCAGCCCATGCCCAACTCTAATTACCCTCTCAGTCTATTTCTCTATGCTTTATCAGCACCGCGTTTTGTTCAAGCTTTTTAAGTAAAATAAATTAGTCAAACTTAGTTTGTATTTGAAAAAAAAAAAAATAGCATTTAATAACAAAAAAAATATCTTGAATAACAAATGAGTTTTAAATTGTTTACAATAAAAAATAAGGTTTAAATTTGTGATGATAGCATTAGGTTGTATCTTGTATGACTTGTAAGTTGCAACATAACATGCTTTGTATATGACATGGTAGGTGGGTGAGAAAAGGCAGCTCATGGCTTGTTCTAGTGACCACACAGCACACGGCCGTGTTAGGTGCCACAAGGCCCACAAATTTCAAAAGATCAACCTAAACAACAGCCGAACATATGCGTCCATCGTGACTTGTTTGCGTGCCTATATCTCGCATCACAAAAAACCGAAAAAAAAAAAAGGCCCCATAGGCAAGAGCATTTTTCAATAATCATGAAATCATTTAAAACTCTGCAATTTATTGATATTTATTATAAGGAAAATTTGTTAAAAACCATCTTATAAATTTATTTTTTTCAAGAACCACCTTTTAAAATTTTTTTTGTAAGAAGCCATCTTATTATTTTTTTTTTTTGGTAAAGGCTAAACCCCTTTGTACCTCTCCAAGTAGTCTCTGTCCCTTTTCCTCCCCTGAACCACCACGCCAAAAATTACCCAAAATCGAAACCCGAAATTTAACTAAAGATGGTTCATCACAAAAATATTTCCAAAAAAAGTAGCTGCTTAGAAAAAAGAATTAAGGTAATTTTTGATAAAAAAAAAAAAAAAAAAAAAAAAACATATTTTATAAGGTGACAAATTTTCCTTATTATAAAAAGGTTAAAGCCTAAGGTATGAGGCATAGTACTCAATAATATCTATTTAGGGCTCGTTTACATTAGCTGAATAGAGATGAATTGAACTGAACTGAACTGAATAGAAGTATATTAATTGAACTTAATAGAGATGAACTGAACTGAATATAATCTGAAGTAAACAAGCCCTTAGTGTATTTGTGTCCTATATTTTTATATCAATGTAATCAGTACTTCTATTTCCATTTCATGCCCGTCTCCATTTCCATACAACCTTACCCACATTCATGCAATTTCGAAGCGCTTGTTTGTTGGTAATAAATTAGATAATGGTAATGGATCTAAATTATAATTTAGGGGGAAAAAAACTTGATAATCTCCAAGGAAACATATTTTCAATCCCAAACTAGAATTTTTATCTTATTTCTCAATTACCATTCATTACCATTATAAATGATAATATTAGACAAGAAATAATATTTGTAGAAAAAATTAGATAAATTAGAGGTAAGATAACCCAAAAGAATTGATTTTAATTTTTCTTTCAAATTTACATATAAAATTATTTTCATTATCGTCATTCATAATCAGTTAACAAACAAGCCTTCATAATCAGTTACCAAACAAGCCGTTTGGGTAAAAGGCAAATCCAAGAACCCTGTGACTAAAGCAAGTTAGAAAATGAGAGGGACAACACAAGTGCAGAATAAGATGGACTCTCATTTCATCTCATCTCATCTCCTATTAACCTTTTTTTTTAAGAATAAACAGTTGATACAAGCCATACAGGTACCTTGTACATTACAACACCATCCCAACCCCACATCTTCTGCTTCCCTTTTCTCATTTTCTGGTGCAAATTGCAACCAACCACCCATTACCCTTTCTACTACATGTGATCCTTTTTTTTCCCTTCCTATCATACATCATACATCTCATAATTCACATGGGACCCGACCCAGCATAACGAGCCTGACAAAACCAAACAACGGCTAATGAGGAGAGAGAGAGAGAGAGAGAACGCTAGCTATGCTACGTCAGAAGCAGCAGCCTCAAAACCAACCTTGCTAACAATGTGATTATTTTCCTATGGATGGGTATGAAAGTTAAGAAGGAAAAAAAAAAATACACAACCAAATACCAGTAGTGGCAAGTTTCGGCTGTTGATTGCGCTATGCATAAGTTGTGGAATACGAACCGCCTGGCAAAAATGGTCGAAGATGGTGCTCTAAGACGGCTAAAAGATCTCGGCATTGACTTGCATCTCCAGGGACCCCACCCCCGAGCCTCTTAACGGCTTCCACGAGTTCGCCTCTCAGCTTCTGAGACAACAGACACCCACCTGCCTTAACACACTCTCTATACACCGGCATGTAGGCGATCGCCACCCTCAAGGGTGAAGGAAGATCCCTGAGGCAAAGGGGAGATTCTCCTCTGTTTAAAATCCTAACCATGTTAACAAAATGTTCTTGCCCTTGTAACAGTCCCTTGTCAAAAGCGTCCTCTGACCAGTGCTCCCGAAGGAACGAACGGAGCTCCGGGGCGACGGATTCGTCCTCTGAACGGGCGATGCTGTCCGCGACCGCATACGTCCCTGTGGGGTCCCCTAAAAAGTCCGACCGAAGGAGAAAAGCAACTCCGTCGAGGGACCCGCCACTTCTCTCGCCTGCGGCCTTGAGGATTTCGATGCTGAGGGCAGTAAGGACGTGCTGTGGTACTTGGGGGAGAAGGTAAGCAGCGACCTCAACTTGACTGCTTGAGGTGGCAGCAGTTAGGGCGAGACACAGTTCCATGTCTTGGCAACCTCTCCCAACAAACCATTGGACAACCGGCAAGCACCCTCTTTCAGCTGCTCTCATCAAAGGTCCCAGAAAAGCCATGGCATTACCTTCTTCCACTAAACACTCCATTGTGTTGATCTTGCCATAGTGAGAAGCAAAACCCAAGGCCAAGTCAACATCCACGTCCAAACTGTTATGATGGGCAATCTGCAAGGACAAACACCTGAGGTTAGTCCCAGAAAATAAGGACCAATAAGCACGAAATGTTAAATGCAATTTGTATGGGGGGGGGGGGGGGGGAGAATGTAGTTAGCAAATGAAACTGCACAAACAGGATACTAACAAGGAATCAAGTCATCAACTACTTGTCATGCTCCAACTTGGAAAAGTACTGGAAAAGTGTTTATTAAAACAATACGGCACTTCAGACCAATATTATTTTAAATCATTTTTTTGCAATAATACAACTCTTAAGATCAGACGAACATTATTTTCGGTACCAAAAAGTCCAAATTCACTACACAACCACCCCCAGGTCGCTTCAGATTTGCGGCCAACAGTTTCAACCAATAAAGTTAGCCAAACAGAATCTATAGGTAAAATTCTAGAACCTCTAACAATGTTGTTGCAAGGTAGAGATCCAGCATAACCTCCTCAAGCAGAAGGCCTAAACCAGTTAACCTCAAAAATCTATTTTGTACCAAAATGTTTTAAACACCATCTTGTGATTTTCAGTCATAAACCATTCCAAAATGTTCAGAACACCATTCTCATAGTTAATAGTTCACATGTTGTCATGTACTACCTCCTCAAGAGACTTAGCAGAATGAACTTGGATTTAATCATGAAAATTGAAAAATACACAAGGCAAAACTGTCAAACGGTCTCCAATTTTAACTTGCATGAACTAGTCATCACTACTCTAGGCTACCTCATACTATAAAAAAAAACACCGTCACTCAGTTGAAATCGAGAGGCAAAACTATTACTTCATATTATATTAGATTAGGCATTCCAAGAAGGAAAAAAAAAAAGAAAAGGAAACACCTTATTAAGGCAATAAACATCTCATATATTCACCCTTCACCCCTAATACCCGATAGCACTAGCTTCAAAGGTTTGACTTCCTCTTATCCTTCCCTAGTGATACCTAGGGTGGGTTTATAGAAAAGCATGATTCTGGCTTTGACAATTGCTTTGTGATCCTATATTCATTATCGACAAAACAATGCACCAAGGCAAATTTTGGCCCACACAGAACTGACTAACAGAAAGATCTTCATTCAAGGATCTACTCAAGGATATCTGTTTTCACAAAATATGGATTCATAAGTTTATTCTTGAATACGTTTTCTATGCATTGATGAGTGTTTACAACTATGAAGTTGATCATGTCCTGTAAACAAGCTCTATAATTGCAAATCCACTGCTGAGCATTTTATCTGCTTAAGGAAGATTTTCTCAGAAAAAATAAAATATATTCCAACATTTATAATAGGGTCACTAACCAGATAAAAAGGGATATGGAAAGAAAATAATTTACATACCAATAAAGAGTTTAATAGCATCAAACACATGCTAAATTTTTTTGATAATCAATAATACCACCATAATACTAGCTGTGGAGAGAAAATTTTCGTTGAACAATACTTGATTAAAATCCATTGCTATGACATAGATTCATTTCTTAGTGTTTCCTCCAAGGTTCAGGATGACTTATATGCACTTGTACCTTATGAATGTTTGCTGCTAGTGCTAGTTATAAGTTCAGTAAGTCAACCTATATATTGGGTTCATATTTCAAAGCTTTTAGTTTACGCTAGATATATTGACTTTAAAATTGAAATGATATTCTCGTGGAAATATTACCTTTTATGCAAGTATAAAATCAAAAGTTGAACTAATAAATATAAACAAAGACACAACTTTTGTTAAATGCTTAAGTAGAACTTGCTCTACCAGCCTTCCACAGTAAATAATAGGAATAATTGTTTCTAATAATACAACCTTTAGTGGTTTAACAACAAATAAACCAACTTTTTTATTATTCATTAATAAACCAATCTTTACACCCAAATTTCTTTCAATAAACCGAAACCTGTTGAAACTTATGTAACAGGTTAACTGAGACACATGACATGTTATAATTGGTCTATTTTTATTTTTTAACAATTTTTTTATTAAATAAAAAAAAAAATCAGATTTTTTTTTTTTTAAAAAAAAACAAAAAACCGTAAACCCACCCCCCCTCCCCCACCATCTCTTCTTCCCCACTCTTTCTTCTTCCCCACCCTCTCTCCTCAAGTTCTCCTCTCCCCCAACCACCTCTGCCGCCACCACCACCACTCCTCCCTCACGTTCTCTCTCTTCCCAACCACATCCACCACCACCGACACTTACTCCTCCCTCACGTCACCACCGCACCACCACTCTCTCTCTTCTCTTATTTCTCTTTGCACGGAGTGGGGGGCTCAATTGGAAGCTAAGGGGGTTGATGGTGGCGGTGGCGATGTGGCGGATTGCAGTGGGTGGATCTAGCTCGTGGGTTTGGGTTTAGGTGGGGGTTCTAATGGGTTTGTGTGGGGGGTTCGAATGGGGTGGGGGTGGCTAGGGTTTGGGCGGTTAGGGGGTCGGCAAGAAGGGCGGTTGGCTTTGGGCGATCCGACTTGGTGGGGGGGGGGGCTGGATGGTGGTGGGAGGTGGGGAGGGAGGGTGGTTGGTGTTTTTAAAATAAAAATAGGTTTTTGTAAAATAAAAACAAACTTCAGAAAATATTTTTTTTAAAAAAATTAAAATTACCTGCTATTAATGTAGCAGGTAAAAAAGTTTACTGAAAGAAATTTAGGTATAAAGGTTGATTTATTAAAGGATAATCAAAAGGTTGGTTTATTCGTTGCGAAACCACGAAAGGTTGTATTATTAGAATCAATTATTCCTAAATAATATCCACTAAGGTGTAAACAGACCAGATGCAAGAACATTAGCTTGATTAATTGCCGAGGTTATAACACTTCGTGTCGTATACATGGATAATACTATGAAAAGCTCTTAGAAGCAACTTCAATCAGATATATTTTATATTTAATATTCTAATCTTCTTTATTACATAGATTACAAAGCCCTTCTATTAGTTTTAACATTTTCTCCACCTTGTCCTTCATTTTGGTCTCACCTAGATAACCTTTCACAACTCAACTAAACTTCTTGCCCCTTGATCTAGTGAAGCAACAATCAAAAGTTGCTTGCAACATACCCCTCGGCCTCTTAAAGGCCGAGTCAGGGTTTTGTAAGCAGCCTTCCAAAAGAGGTTCACTCGGCCTTGAGTGGCCGAGTGAAGCAACAATAAAAAATTGCTTGCAAACTTCTCAAAATTTCGAGATATAAGCATAGCATTATTTTGAAAAGGAAATCAGAATAATAAAAGATTAGCCTGCTCGCATGGATAGTGATCAATTCAAAAGAGAGACCCATGACAGAGAGAAGATGGAAAAAGGAAGCCTAAAACCTGGAGACTAAGGAATCCAAGAAAAAGTAATTGTAAAAAGAAACATGACTTGTCTATTTATCTTAAGGTCAGTAATGGGCTTTTAAGAGGGACACACATGTAAGCCCCATTCTGCTTATGAGATGTGCCTGCAAGTTTCTTTCCCATCCTAACTGTTCTTTGAGCCACAAAGTCCTCATAAAGAGAATGTTCTAGATAGGAAAAATGCTGCTTTCAAGCCGCTAGATTAGCAACTGAACAATTGTGGAGTTCATGAACATTAAGGCATGAACAACAAGATCTGTCTATGCTAGCATGAGGATAATATGAAGCCAAGATTCACATCTAACTAAAGACTATAGGGGGATAAATCAGGCATGACAAGGAAGGTCCACTTTCTCTTAAAGCTACCGAACAGAAAATAATAATTTCTGCAGAAAATAAATGGAGTTATTTGGGTCCTGTAGTCCTATTACAGAATGTATAAACAAAAACATTCAAACCAAGAAATGGTGAATATTGGTTATGTCAAACTGTGGAGAATAAAAATGAGCAAGGAGACGAAGCAACAAGACATCATTGTAATGCTAACTTCTATTATGGTAAACTGGTGGTTATAAAAAGACAGTAGAATCAAATCCAAAAGTAGAGCCAATGTAGGGGAAGGAGTGGCGATGTAGAGGTAGCGACAGAACAGCAGCAACTAATATGATGGATGAGAATATGTAGAACTACAGGTAGCACACTGCCAGGTTATATGAGGCACATAGACAGCAAACGGTTGGTACAGCAAGGAACGTTAAATTCTCATTGAAAATATTGGCATCTGAATTCCGAAGTGCTAAACAACTAAGATTATAGGTTGATGGCAGGAAGGCGATGAGTCTGATGACAAATACAATTATCAGAGGCAGCACAATGAAGACTTTCACTACTTAACAAAAAATCTTGCAACACATAAAACTTTAGTATGTCATACCCCTTTGTTGCAATTTTTTTATTACTAAGGAAGTAGTTCAGATCGCGAAGAGAATGGTAAACAGCAGAAGAGATGCCAATGCTACAAGTACCACTTTGGAGAAACACAGTATAAGGGCATTTCAGCCTTCATCAAATGACGACAAATTTGGAGAATATGATCATCCATTTTGCTTTATAGTAGATCTTGGAGCAAAACAAAGTTCTAAACAACTACTCCCTCCGTCCCTTGTTCTCTGAACCATTTTCCTTTTGTGGTAGTCTCAAATTCTTTGCACCATTTCCCATTTTGGCAATATTTTGCTCTACTTCCACTTTTTGGTAGGATCCATGTAAATACTCAAATAATATTCTCTCTACTGTTTCCTTTTCTGAGCTTTTACGTGCATAGCCCAGAAGGGGCAACGAGTAGGAGACAGAGAGAGTATACTTTTTCCTTTTCTTAGCTTTCTTAGTGTGAACACTACAAAGGTTCAAACTGAAAGATTCAAGGTTCATGTTGAAAGATTCAAGGTATCAGAGAGAGTATATGATTCATGTTGAAAGATTCAAGGTTCTCTACTTGAAAGGGTCTACCAAGCATGTGCAGTTTTTAGAGATAAGGGCTTCATGCCAAACAAAAGTAACAGAAAGAAAAGACAAACAGATCAACTGATCTAAAAAATAATCCCACCAAGTTTATTACAGTTCAGTAAAAGCTTTGATGAAAAAAAGGTGGCTCATCCACATACTTGGAGCTTGCTTCTGAATATTAACTTTTGCAGTTTTGAATTATTTAGGTTTTTGTATCATTGTCTAAGTGTGCAATTGGACTTCATAAACTTCATTATATTTAAAAATAACTCTACTAAAGTTACTCAAAAGTAAGAAATGAGTATGGAAAAGGGACTTGGGAACCATAAATTAATAGGTGTAGATGAATAAAACTTTACTATATTCAGGCAGTGCAAGAAGTGAGCAAATTTTTTTAAAAAAAAGGATAATTTATCACTCATCTAGTCATCTTATCATCTAGACCAAAGAAGAGGTTCATTCTTTCAGCTAAGATTACAAGACCATCTCATTCCATTTTTTAATAAAACTTGTTTATCTTTTGAGAGACAAAAAAAAAAATTAAGGGACCAGCTAAAAAATCCAAAGATCCTTCAATCAGACTGTTCCCAAATCACAAGTTTGGCTCAGTGATAGAAATAGGGAATAAATTACAGCAAAGAACAGGCAAAAAATAATACCTGCAACAAAATGCGCACTAACTCAGTGCTGCCAAAACGTGAGGCTTCAAGAAAACACTGGTTTACATTGTCAGCACCACCTTCCACTAGCATACCAAGAATCCCATAAACGGCAGTAGCTGAATAAACTGATGATCCACAAGACCATCCAGGATCAAACGAACTACTGAACAGAGTAAGAGGGAAGCAAGCAGCGTCAAATGCCTCAGTAAAGTCCTTTCCGGTAAGACTGTTTCCAGCAAGATCAAGAAATGTCTTAAAGGCAGACAGCTGCAGCTGGATTTCAGCAGCAGAGTCACGACGCATTTTTTCCTTGTTGTCACAACACCGAGAATGAAAACCAATGCATTTCAAAGCCCATTCGGTGAACTTTTGGACCTTGGAACCGGCCTCCGCCTTCAAGACATCATCACCATTGCATTCCTGAAGTCTCTCATGCAACCTACTCAATGTGAGTCTAACAGATTAGGACAATTGATTAGGTATATGCTGAGATCCAGCGATAAGATGCAAGAGCAAAGCATCATCTACCCTAGTGCTTCATAAAAATTAAATCAATAAATAAAAAAACTCAGCAACGCTATGCACAAGAGACAGAAAGAGCACTTTTTTGGCCATGATGAAAACTCAATTCACAGGACCATAATTGTAATAGCCTATACGCTTTAGGTGGATAGATGTTTTCAATAGATGCACTACATAAATAACCAAAAGAGGTACTACAATCAACACAAAACATGCGAAAAAGCAACTAAACACCTCCTTGACTTTATACCAAAAATAATAAACCAGCAAATCCCAACATAAAATTTAGTACCAATCAAGCATAAGTACCTTTGTGCCATGACAGTCACTGTATCTGCTAGGTCCATTGTTCGGCTTTGACAAGCAGATACACAAGATGCAAGAAATGAGGTCCGGAGAGCTGCTCTTGTGAAGTCATAGGCCCCATTAGCTATTATCTTCTTTATTAATCCTGTTATACCATATAACTCCTCATGTGTAGTTAGGAACCAAATTGAATCCAATGAGATGCAAAGGAAATCATTGAGAGTTAATGGATCAGCAAACAGTATCAAACTTTCTGCAAGGTCCCAATCATAAGAGCTCACACCACCTTGAAACATTTTTCCCAACTCAATCCTATCTTGTCTACTAAGTTTCTTCTCGTTCCCCCCACTTCCTTTCTTCCCCATCTGAGAACTCGTGACCGCCACTTTTGATTTCTGCTTCTTAGCACTACAACAACCAGCTTTGGACATCCCTGTGTCCTCCATATAGAGTGGTCCTTCTCTAGCAAACACGACATTACTTCCCTCGCCTAGCTCCGAGAATTTATCTCCTATTTCAAAGTTGGGGCTCTCATTTCCACTGTAATCAATCTCCATCTCAGAAACCATCTGTTCTTTATCTTTGGTCTCAACAATCATCATCAACCCATCCCTTCCCATGCCATTCTCCATCTTCTCAATGAAAAAATCTAGCCTCTTTTACCACACGAAAAACTGATCAACTACAGTCAGTTGTTAATAATCAAACAAAAGCACCATATCAAACCACTCAATATTGACAAAAATGGCCAAATAACATTTCCCTTAATCCAAATATATCGAGATTCTAAACTTTCCCTTCTCCTTCACTTGAATTCACTGTTGCAACTAAAGAGATAGCTTGCCAAAACTAAAAATAACTCAATCAAAACTTCAAAATCCAGAACTAAATTTATCAAAGATCCTATAATCAATTGAGAGTAAGGTGAAAATCCTAAAAACTCCTCCACTTCAGATTATCAGAAAATTAATTGGACAGCAGCAGCAGCGTCCCCAAAAAAAGATCAAAACCCATCAAACTAAATGCAAACTGAGAAACCAAAAATTAAAACCTCAAAAAGGATCTCAACTCAAAGAGTAAACCCTAGAACTTGTCTTCAATTTTCTGGTTATATAAGAATTCTCAAAGATCCAGCAACACCCTGAAATACCCAAATCAACAAACTCAAAAAAAAAAACAATCAAAACTCAACAAAATCAAATTGTATGACTCAATCAATAAAAACCAAATACAAACAATTAAATGAAAAGATTTTAAACAAAATTACATATTATCATGCATAATTTTTTGCATTTTTATCATAAAATAAGAAATGGGTTTGTTGTTACAGACCTAAATTTCTCTCGGTTTTTTTTTTATCAGATACAGACCTGAAATTTTGCTTGGCAAGGAAGAGGAGAGAGAGATAGAAAGAGAAAACCCCCTCAAAAACACTAAAATGGGCGATCCTCGTTTTTTTATTCCCCCCACACACAAAAAAATAATAATAATAATAACAAGTTGATGATTTTTTTTTTTTTATTACTTCTACTCGTAGTAATCACCACATTGTTATTTTCACGCTTTCTATTGCATTATTTATAATCGTAATGTAACAACTTTTAGTCAAAAATTATAAAAAAAAAAATAGATTATACTTCCTCCATTCCAAAAAAAACGCAACAATCAACATTTTGCACTGTTCACATTATATACTTTAATCAAGTTTTAAGCTTTACACATAATAAAAAATATAGTCAAGTGAGATCTTCTTAGATTCGTCTTGTAAAATACTATCTTAATATCAACTTTTTATAATTTTTAATTATTCATAATTATAGTTATTAAGGGTCAAAGTAATGTCTCGGCATGCGTGAAATGTTGACTGTTGCGTTTTTTCTGGAACGGAGGAAATAATAAAATATACAAGATCAGAAGACGATTCCGTAGAGATCTCACATGCCTATATTTTTTTATATGTATAAAGCACAAAAATTAATGAGTGTTTTACCAAAATAATGTTGAGGCAAAAAATATTTACCAAAATACTGCCAATGAAAAAATATTTATGAAATAGCGTTTTTGTTATATATGGTAAATCGCTATCTCAGATAGCGATTTCTCCTGAATAACAACCCAATTTTGGTCATTAGCCTCTACAATAAAGGAATTGTTTGGGTTTTTCTAACCTCAACAACATCGCTATTTGACATAACAATTTTGTTAAAGAAATCGCTATTTGGAATAACAATTTATGCTGCGTAAAAAAAAAACTAATAATAAGGTTGACTTTGACAGTATTTTGATAAATATTGTTGCTTTTGACACTATTTTGGTAAATATTTTTGCTCCCAACATTATTTTGGTAAGACACTCAAAATTATTTTTTTTTTTGAGAAAGACACTCAAAATTAATTATATAAGTGTTTATTAAGTGCAAGATTTCTAACATTGCAATTATATAGGAGAAGAGTGAGTATTGTTTTTGTTTTTGCACTTAATTTTACGCCTCTTGTTTTAATTATACTACTACTAGTATTTGTGTGGGCATAATAATTATTGATTCCTTGTTTGCATTTGCAGAAGAACTGTAAGTGAAGTCATATACTAAATTGTTTTCTCTAACCGCTTTGTGTTAAGGCCCGATTTACTTTGGTGTCAAACATTTTCAATGTAAAATACTTTGTAATTTTTATAGAAAATAATTCCAAAATAAGTTTTTAATTGTTTACCATTCTCTCTCTTTTTTAATGGTTACAATTCTACTTTTTACACATGTCAATATAAAAGCTTAAGTATTAATAAAAACAACATGTTGAGACGAATCTAACAAGATCTCACTCGACATGTTTTTTCTAACTTATAAATCTCAACAAAGCTAACGAGATTCCACTTCACTATGTTTTTTCTTACCAAAAAATCACAAAAACGATGGTCAAAGTGCACTTTGTGAATAGTATCAAAAGTCAAACTGTAACAATTTAAAAAATGGAGGGAGTATTATTTAAAACAAAAATAGTTAAGGAATAAGGAAAATCAAAAAGTAATTAAGGAGGGAAGGTAAAAAAATGAAGAAAAATAGTTTTCATTTTAGTTTGAACAGGGAAAGATGATATTCGATCATTGTAAGAGATATTTCTATTTCTAGAGAAAATGACTGTGCAACAATGTATACATAAAATTAAAAATAGACGAAAATAGTTTGACATGAAAATGTTTTATACCATAGTAATGGAGCCTAAGTGATATGGTGGTAAAGTACTAAACTATTCATCTACACTAATTAGAAGAAACTCCATGAGCCCTTTCTTTAGTTTTACATTTTGAAATGTGAAACTCTTTATTTATAAAATTTGACTTTTTATAGTCCTACATACCTAAACAAACAAAAAAACTAATGAAATATCTAGTTTAGTTCGTCTCATTATATAGTTTTAAAAATATATATATAGTTTTTACTACGTATTTATTTTATTATATGTAATTAAAGATATTATTTTTTTTAAAATAATGATTTAGGATATGTGAAATAGATAATAAAGCAGGTAAAAATGACAGGGAATATTATATTCTACAAACCTCTAGTTCTTATTATTTACAATAATCTACTATTTACGCTTGCGGTCACAAAACATAGACTAATATTTTGGATTGTGTGCTTTTAAAAATTATAGCAACTACATAACTAAAAAAAAAATATGTACGAATCCAACTAGATCTCACTTGAATATTTTTTCATTATGTGTAAATCTAAATTTTTCTATCCCTCTCTTCTTCCAACGTTGCCTAACTTTTAGATTGTTGCAACTAATAAAAAATGTATCAAGTATTAAGAATAATTTCGTAGAGTGTCATAAGTTTAAACGAGAATAAAGCATGTAAATTATTGAGGGAGTATTAATTTTGAAAAACATTCAAAAAAAATCACACATCAATCGATATAATTTAATATTTATTATTTGTTCTATTTCTTTTTGTAATTCTTATCTCAATTATGCATGTTCATTCCCCTTTAAAAAAAAGTACATGTTCATTAATACATTATATTGACCACCGGTGTCTTTAACTATGTTTTTTCTCAAAAAAAAAAAACTATTTTTCTATTAAAAAGAAATGAAATTAACATTGAGAAAAAATATATTTTGGTTTTTTTCTTATATGTTCAAAAATCCACTAATTCTTGCTCCAAAAAAAAAAATCCACTAATTCAAAAGCGTTGTAATATTCCTAACAATAACACATAAAAAAGAAAGACGTATATTTAACTAATTAAGTACTTCGTATTTCACTCTTTGTTACATTATCAAGTGTGTTCCCTTAGATTAGTGGTAGAGCAAGAGATCCAAGGTAATGACTCGGATTTGATCCTCACGTCTACCCCACTTTCCAAAGTAATTTTCTAAGATATCAACCTTTTATGGGAATTGTGTATAGCTTTTTTTTTAAAAAAAAAAAAACTCACTAGCATCGACCTATAATAATGTGTACTCCCTCCGTAACATAATTCTGGCAACAAGTTTTTTTCCACACATTTCAAGGAAGCGATTTAAAGGTATAAACGAATAAATTGATCAAAAAAAATTTAAGATTAGTAATTTATGATCTCAATCTTACTTGTATTAAAACCATTTTGATTAATTTGTTCGTTTACACCCTTAAATTGCTTCATTGAAATGCGTGAAAAATAACTTGTTGCCAGAATTATGTTACGGAGGGAGTATAATAATAAGTGCTAATTTCATCCTAAAATAAATGTTTCATTTATTTTTTTCACATTACCTGAAACACAACTTTAAATATTACGTACAGAGTAATATCTTTAGTTGTATATAACAAAAAAAATTGGAAAATTTGTCAAAAAAGACCTTATAAAACATTCTTTTTGTAAGAAAAGACCTTATAAAAAATTTGTTGTGAACAGGGACTTAAAACAAAAAAAAAGTTGCAAGGAGGAACCTTACCTCTATTTTCCAACGTTGACTGTGAATTTCCGGCGCTGACTCGCTATTTCCCTCCAATTTTCGATGAATTTTTTCTTTTCTATTTAACCTTTCCTTTTCTTTTCACTATAAATTCATTTTTCCTCCACTCCCCCTCCATTTTCCCTCCTAAATTCATCTACATAAACCATACATTAACACTTCCTTCTAGCATCTAAAATTCCCTTCTTCTGAATTTGGGTTTCCTCATCTCTTACCCCCCTTAAATACGAAAGGATTCGTGCAAAATTGGAGGGAAATAGTGAGTTAACGCCGGAGATTCACAATCAACGTCGGAAAATAGAGGTAAGGTCCCTCTTTGCAACTTTATTTTTTATTTTAAGTCCCTGCTCACAACAAATTTTTTATAAGGTCTTTTCTCACAAAATAAATGTTTTAAAAGGTTTTTTTTGACAAAATTTCTAAAAAAATTACATATCGAGACGAATCAAGCAAGATTTCACATCATTGTGTTTTTCGTTAGGTGCATAAAATTAAAAGAAAACAAAATTACCAAGTGAAGATTTATTAAAAAGTCAATATAAATAATTTGTACACAAGTAATTTGATGACGTAGTTAAGTGGAAAAAAGAATATTTGTTTATAATATAAAAATGAAGTAGTTGGATTAAAAAAAAAAAAAAAAGAGTGATGAAAATGAGAGTCACCCAAAGGTGAAGGCAAAGGACCTCACCACTTGGAGGCTTTTAGGTTGGGATACTCTATCGTGGGGTCCACTCTTTCAACACAATGATTGCATATTCCACTTTTGCCCTTGTCCATTCTCACTTGTTCCCCCCTCCCTTTTTTGTGTTCTTTCTTTTGGGCCACATACATACTATTTCCATTTTGATTCCTTCTCTCTGCAGCAGTAAATGGGTTGATCTGAGTTAGGTTCGGATTGACTCATCAATATAAACATGTTGAAATCTCCAATCCAAATCCAACTCATCTAGTTAAACAAATCGATATTCTCAACTTATTCCAACCTTATAAATAAATTGGTTGATCCAATAACCCGTTTAATAATGTTATCACTTTTTCATTAGCATCAAATAAAATTATATCAATATTGTCTATACTATTATATGGACTATAACAACAACCCACGATGGACATATATATTACAAGTCATATTGTTCATAATTTACACATAATAACACGGTAGTAATTAATAACTAATTAACAACCTTTTGAGTTCTAATGTTCACATAACTCGTAAATAATCTATAACATAATTAAAAAATAAAAATATGAGAGTGATATATTAGATTAGTGTGTCAATTCAACTTGAACCTAAATTTATTACAACGTATTTTCTTAATGGGTTAACTGGGTTGAAATCGGGTTGAGAATTTAAATCTAACTCAACTCATTTAGCTAAACAGGTTGAAAATCTCAACCCAACCCGCTATTATTGGGTTGGGTTCGGGCTTGGTTATTGGGTTGGGTCGGATTTTGTCAGCTCTACGGCTCTCCCTCCTGCAGTCCTGCCTTATTATTTATTGAACAGAAAATAAACAATAGATAATAGATGAACTCGGGACCATCCAGTTCTATGGTCCCTCGCTTCCCAACACTAAAGTAAAAAAACCCACACGCTTCCATTTTGATTCCCTCTCCCTCCTCCGTGCCTTATTATTTACTCCTTCTGTTTCCTTTTGTTTATAACATTTACTTTTTCACATCTCCCAACACACAATTTTAAATAAAAATATTTGTAGATATATATGTAGTAAGAAATTATAAAAATTACATATTTAAAAAAAATCGAGCCGAATCAAAAGATATCCCATTTGATTATATTTTTCTTATATGTATAAAATTAGAAAGATTCAAAGTTAGCCGATAAATAGTAGCAAAAGTCATAATGGGGAAAAAAAGGGGACGGAGGGAGTACTTCGTACTAAATTATCCTTCCGTGCAATGCATGATTTATATAGGTAAAAAATATTGTAGATTGATATTTTACGTTTTTAAAAAACTTTTTATTCCTATTGAATGAAAATATAAGAATAATAAAAAAATAATGGCAATATAGTAAAATTATTTAGGGTTTTTCTATGTAGTGCCCCTGTGGTATAGTGTTTTTTCTATGATGTACCCCTTCAAATTGAGACTTCTACATGGTACCCCTAAGAAACTACTGTTCACCACTTAGTACCCTCTAAATTATTAATTACGTAATTAACAATCTAAACTTGATTATTAGTGCACTAACCGTCATAATTAATATAATTTGCTGCTAATTATTACTAATTATTACCAAAGAATTACCAAAAAATACAATTAAAAAACACAAAAGACTACCGAAATTTTTTAAAAATAACAATAATTAGCAGTTGTTTATATTAATCATGAAGGTTAGAGCACTAATAATCATGTTTAGTGTATTAATTACGTGATTAATAATTTATAGGGGGTACTATGTGGTGAGCAGTACTTCCTCGGGGTACCATGTAGAAGTCTCATTTTGGAGGGATACATCGTAGAAAACGCAATACCACAGGGGCACTACATAGAAAAACCCAATTATTTAAAAATGATTGTTTGAATAGATATGAAAATAAATAATGAAAAAGTCAAAAATAATAAAGTGAAGAAATAATAATAGCACTAGTTACAATTTTCAACAATTGCATCGTTTATTCTGTTTACTACAGCGAAAAATGCTTTCCCTAAAAATAGTTTTCCTATTTTACATCGTTTACTTTGGGTGAAAAAATAAAATGTAAAACTTTGGGTGAAAATTCATTTTACACCCTATTGGAAATATTTTTCTCCAAATTTGGGAGCAAAACTTATTTTCCGTGCAAACAAACATTGGAAAACTTGTATGAAAATGAGTTTTTCAACGTAAAATATTTTTCATGGAAAATCATTTTACATCAAAGAAAACAGAGCCTTAATGTAAAATAGTCATATTTTTTCTAAAGAAAAATGATGCCACTTCTAGTTTTTAGCAGGAAAATAAAAAATTCATTGAAAATTTGACAAGTAACATTGATGACATCAACAATGACCAATTATAGTAATTAGTTGTTGAACTAAAAATAAATGAGTAACATTGAGCAATGACATTGCGTATCTGATTCCCGAAGTCATTAAAATTTGACATTTTTTTTTTTACTTCGTTTTGTTAAGCTAAATTTACTCCTTATTTAAGGCCATGTTTGGCAATTGGATGTTGGCGAATTTAATGGACTTGTTTGGCTGATTGAAACTATGGACTGTATGTATTGGCTTTTAAAATTAGTTGTTTAAACCAGCTGTTTGGAAACGTGTTTGGTGAAATTAATTGTGGTTTTTAGCTGTTTATTGAAGAGTTTGTGGACCAGCAAGTCTAAAGTCAACCAAAAAAATTACTCCATGCAACTTTTTCATTTTAGCTCAAAAGCCAGCTTTTCACCTAACGAAAAAACCAATAACCAAACATATTTTTTAAATGTTTGACCATAATGAAAAGCCAAAAGCCAAAAAAAAAAAAAAAAATCTCAAACACTCCTTAAGTGTTTCATTTGCCTTTTTGAGTGATTTGTTTGGGAAGGTTTCATTGTTTGTTTTTAGTGCATGTGTAAGGGTAGAAATGTAACTAAATATATGAGTTATATTACTAAAACAAATAAATAAAGCAAATAAATATGAACAGACAAAAAATGAAGGATTTATTTATGAACAGATGAGTAAGATTTAAGATTGCTATGTCTTTAGTATTTTACTTGTCCAAAAGCTTCTTATACTGGAAAAATTTTGGTTAAACCACCGGGTAGACTACTCACTGTTAATTGAGAGTACTAGGGAATAGTGATAGTGGAACCCTACCCAACTTAGGATGCGTTCTCTTCAACTTATTTGACCTGACTTGACCTGATTAAACATGACCTAATCTGATCTGACCTTACCTGACCTGATTATAACTTATTAGACCTGATCTAACTTGATTATAACTTATTGGACCTGATTGACCTTGGTTGAAGTAGTTTTTTGTGCACAAAATGCTTGCGATAATTTTAAAGTATTTACAATAGTATATTGCAAAATAAAGTATTTTTTAATAAATTTAAAGTGTTAAAAGAATTTGAATAATACAATTTTAAATTAAATTTACTTACAATATTTTTATTGTCATTATTTATTTTAAATAAGATTATTAATGATTTTAAAATAAAAAAAAAAACATGGATGTTAAGAGATGGTAGTTGGTACAAGATGAACATCAAGAGCCTTGATGTAAAATGGTTTCATTCTAATTATATTTTCATAATAAGTAGAACATCATGCATTAATTTTTGTACATTAGGACTTCGTATTATTCTCATCATGAGTTAATTTTTGTGTACTAATTGCAGTGGAACTTATTAGACCTGAATTGATTATAATTTATTAGGCCTGACCTGACCTGACCTGATTATATATAACTTATCAAACCTGACCTGATTTGACCTGACCTGTTTTTCTATTCAAACCTGATAAATTTTGAGACTTGATAAAATAAGTTGAAGAGAACATATTCTTAATAATTACTATTTTAATGTAATATTAGTAGTGGGTAGTTAACCCATTAGGTAAATCCGTAAATGTAGTCATGTCCTCTTATTTTACTTTATTTCCTCATAAAAAAACAAAAAAGCCTCTTAGATACTTTGGATTGTGCAAAAGTTTTTTTTTCTTTTTTTCTTTAAAGTGAAGGCTATGGGTTCATTTGGTTTGATTTTTCTTGATTGAAGTAAGTTTAGTAGGCCCTGTTCTTTTATGTTTTTTTTGTAAGTCATTATATTTAAACTTATTAAACCTGATTGAAATTTATTAGATCTAATTAGACTTGATTATATAAATAATTGGATCTAAGGGTGCAAATGGATTTAGAAAATTTTAAAGTCCAATCTAGTCCAGTACAATTTTAGCAGATTTGATCGGACTTGAAAAAAAGTCAAACTAGATTTGGACTCAAATTTTTTAGTTCAACTTTTTTTGGATTGAAGTTAGACTCAATTTGTTGGAGTCCAAAGTAATGTCCAAATTATGAGGTATGCTAAATTCACTCTCAAAAACACTCACTCTAACCCTCACCCTCACTCTCACTGTCCACTTGACATGTGGCATGAGAAAAATAAAACCCACATTTTTTATAACTTCTATGCCACATGTTAAATGGAGAATGAGAGTGAATATATTTTGATAGTTAGTTTAGCATTCCTCCCAAATTATATATATATATATATAGATAGACAGATAGGCACTCAATGCAAATTATAAATAAATATATATTGAGTATAAATGCATTAGTTTTAAACTATAGATAAGTTATTTGTAAACTTTGAAAGTAGTAAAGATGAAGGGATCTAATTTTGTTTTCAAGGAAAAGGAGAGATTTCATTAACAATAAGCCATATGGCATCTACAACTGTAATATTACCAGAAACTGGATAACTGATAACTAAAATAAGAAAAGGTATTGTGTCAGATTGGTCTGACAATAAGCTTACTGTCAGACTAGTCCTACTTACACAAAGCTGGATTATGGACAAACCTGGACAGTAACACAATGTACAAACCTGTACACTATACAAACCTGGACTTAAATTCATGAAACCTGGACATTTGCAAATATTAATAAACTTGCAAATAATAATAATAATCAAATCTGCATACCATTTTTAAAGCCTGAACAAATGTCCTAAAGTACAAACCTGGACAGTTACCCAATCTACAAAGCTGGACACTATACAGACCTTGACAATATAAAACTGGACAATTATACAAACCTGGACAAATATACAAAGTTGTACTATGCACAAACCTGGACACATGCCATACTGACCAGTCATACTCAACCTTATGACACATGCCATACTAACCTGGACACATGCCTGGACACATTTGTAAACCTGGACACAAAACTGGAGACATTTGTAAACCTGGAATTATATTACTAGACCTGGAATTATATTAAAAAAAAACTGGACATACATTACAAAACCTGGACTTATTCCAGTAAACCTGGACATATATTACAAAACCTGGACATATATTACTAAACCTGGACATATTGACTTTGATCTAGACACATTCTTTAAACCTGGTCCTCATCCTCAGAGAAGACTTGCAGTTTCAAGTATTAACACTGTGAGGTTCGAATTCATTAATGGTGGTTCGAAAATTCATTAATGGAGGTTCGAATTTGCCAGATTAAAATGGAGGTTTGAAAACGTTAGATTCATTAATGGAGGTTTGAACACGCTACATTCGTCAATGGAGGTTCGAACTCGCTAGATTCATCAATAGAGGTTTGAACTCACTAGATTCATCAATGGAGATTCGAAATGGTTGTTCGAAATCGCTACATTCATGTATGTTGATGATGTTGGTTTTGGGAGGAAGAAGGTGATGTTGATTAGTTTTGTGTTAAAAGAATTTGTTGGGTTTCAACCGTCTGACAGTAACATTTGGTCAGACGGTCTGACCCAATACTTTCTCCTAAAATAATCAGGCACTAAACCCATCATCAGTTCCATAAATCATGCTCTATAATCTAAACTTTAATTCAATAGCTCAAGTAATCATTTACAGTTCTAGTTTATCTTAATTACACATATTTGACTTAAATCAAACCTGATCTCCATTGTCAACAATCTAAAAACTATTTCAAAAAAAAAAAAAGAGTAGATAAGCTACATATTGTCTCGTATAAACCGCCTATTAGCTCCGCCTACTCAACTCAGCCTTAGCCTATTCCTGCAAACAGATATCTGTCATCATTGGGGGCAGGTCCGAAGACAATAGACGGGAGCATACACAACCAACACAAAAAATAAATTTAGTGGTTGAAAACTAGTCAATTATTATATAATAAAAGTTAGTTTCACAAGATGTAGGTTATGACATACCATAGTTGAAACCGAAGTGTCTTAGTGAACGATTTAAGCATGTTTCAAATCACCTTTAATATTAACACACTGGCCATAATCATTTTAACACAAGGCCACACCGACCGTAATTACTGTACACACGTCCACACTGGCTGTAATTACGTTACAAAATGCCACATTAGTCTTAATTACGTTACAAAAGGCCATAACAACCGTAATTACTTTACACAAGGCCACACTGGCCGGCCACATATGGCACAATCATTTAACCTGTTTCAAACATTTATATTTACATTTTTGGAAGCTAAGTTTCCTTCTCTAGATTCGTGATCATTTCCCGCAACAATAATTTTAGCTTCAATATGCAAAGTGGAAGAACAGATAATTAAAATAAACTGGAGATAAACTTAGTCGACTTGAACTGGCGTCCAAAGTTGATTCTCAACCAAAATGTTGATTCAAACTTAAATTCATAATAACCATGCCAAATTCTAATTTGGACCCAACTACCGTTTAAAGATGTTGCCCGAGGTAAAACGATTTTAATTTCAAAGATGTTAACTTCAGAGAGTATGAAAAAGAGATAAAAGAGGTTAATTTTATTGAAGTTAGTCAAAAGTAAGATAGAGAGTATGAAAAAAGCACTTGGGATCATAAATTAACCAATGTAGGGGAATAAATGTGAGAAGTGGGTAAATTTTTTTTTAAAAAAAAATCCCAAAAAGAAAAGTGAGTAAATTAAAAAAAAAAAAAGGAGGGAGTATAAGCTAAGTGGATCTATGAACGATGTCCCCTCAAAAAGTCTAAAACATCCCTTAAAACATTCTAAATACTCAAATTATATCAATATTGACTAAGAATGAAAGGTTTTGTATTAACAAAATATATAATTCAGAAAAATAAAATACAAACACCAGAATTCATATATATATATATATATATATATATATTAATTTTCTACAAATCGACATCCATATTAACATAGTTTTTCACATAAATATTTCAAAGTTTTGGTTTTGATTTTTTTTAAGTAAAGAGTAACAGTTAAGCTCAAAATTTGACATACACATAGTGTGCATATCAAGCTAGTATATATATATATATATATAGGGTTGGGTTCCGGTGAGAAATTTCTTATGGTGAGAAATGTGAGAAGAGATAAATACATCAACTATAACTTAGAGGTACATTGAGCACCAACTATAGGTACAATCACCATACACTATAAATACATTGACTTTATACCATGTATACATTGACTCCAAACTATCAAAGGAGTAAAGAGGGTAAATTAAATTTAATCTTAGCCCTTCATTTGATGATCAAAGGGTTGTGATTGCTTCTCACCCTTCTCACCAAAACTACATATATATATATATATATATATATATATACTATATAAAAGCCACACTTTGCACAAGTATTTTGACATGTGATTTTTGGCAAGTGTTTCTCACACTCTTCTTTTCCGCGTTGCCTTTGCCACTTTCCACCCCCAATAAATTCATTAACAATACTCCTCATCCTATTGCATGCACTACACTCCTCTTGCATTTCTTTGAGATTCATCTCCCCTATCCCTATCTCTTTCACCCTGAAAAGAAACCCTTCTACAGTTCTGCTCCCCCCCATCTCCTCCTCTTCTCACCACGTTCTCTTCGAGTTGTTTGTGGCGGCGGTGGTCATCCTTTTTTCTGGGTAAGTTACTCACCATCTTCATTATAATTTCTGAGGTTTTTTTAATCTATTTTCATGGTTTCATTCCATTTTCGCAATAAGGTTGTGGGTTTCCTCTTTCTTCTCGAGACCAAGGATTCAAGTAAAAAAGGAGCGAAGATTGGAGTGCCGTTGGATCGAGTCAATTGCTGAAAATCTCTCACCAACAGATCACAATCAGTCTAAAATAGGGTGGTGTTTGTGGCGATGATGGTACCGCATTTTCTAGGTAAGTTACCATCTTCATTATTATAAATTTTTAGGCCCTTTTTCCCATTTTCACGATACAAGGTTTTGGGTTTTTTTTTTCTTCCCTTTTTTGCCATTTTTGTGAAATGAAAAAAACCCCAAATCATTTTTACTTTAGGGTTTCGATTTATTTTAATTTATCCTGGGTGAGAGTGCTTCATTATATGGGGTTTATGTATGTAAGGGTGATTGAAGAATTTGAGATGAAAGCCTTGGAGAGACAATTACGGCAAACAAGTGAGGCTTGCATTGCCAAAAAAATGAGAATCGTTCTTTGTCAAATGGAGATGGAAAGGAGTAAGTATTATAAGAGGTTTATTTACCTTCTCATCTTCGCTTCTTTTTTTTTTTAATTATGGGTAACTAGATAGGAGGCTAATAATAAGAGGTTTATTTACCATTTGTCAACTTAACACTAACTATTTTGCTTATTTATTAAACAGGAATTGTTAACTGCTCAGTCTACAATTCCCATTACTCTACCAAAACAAAGGTAATTTTGTTATGCAATTATTTTATCAGATACATTTTTTTCGGACGCTTAATCTCTTAAAGCTTTGCATAATATTTTGTATGACATTTATGAGTTCAATTATTGGAAGTACATTATAAACTACAATAATTCATACATTGATTGTGTATGTGCACCCAACCTGTTTGATAAAATGCCTAGGTGAAGATTCTTGTTTGTGTTGATTGCATTGTTTACACAAGTTTCAAGCATTTATCATCATGGATGTGGGACGCTCTAATTCAAAAAATATGGATTTGGAATTATAATTAGTTACACCTGACTTACCAAGCCCATGTAATGTATACTTACTATATATGGAGTTTTATGGGAATAAGCTAGGCTTTGATTGATTGATTGATGTTACCTTTATGTATTTGTTATACAACAAGGTCAAAAGGGAGAATGACAATAGTGTTAGAGCCTAAATGTAGCAATTAGTATGGAACAGAACAAGTAGAGAAAATGTTATTGGAACTAATAATAATCACATGTAATATGTACCCATCAATCCATCACCTCTGTAAAAGGTCAATTTCACATTAGCATGCATTATATAGCATTCTTGGTTTTAGATTTTTAGGCTACTGGAAACTTAGTTTCAATTAATAAAATTATGAATTGTGGAGTTGTTCAAGATTATATTGGTGTTCTAGCTCCATCTATTAAATGTAGTTTGTGGGTCTCTGCTTTTTTTTTGAATTTGCCTTTGCAGTCTAGGTAGAAAGTAGTTCAGGATCTTCGGCAGATGCAAAATGTTCATGTAAGTGTCTTGTCTTTCCCATAATGGTGGCAAAGTTGTCATTTCTCATTTGGTTACTTTGTTTTCCAATTGAGTTGTCGGTGGAAGGGCCTATAGAATCTTGCTCGATGAATTAGAAATGGCCCCAATTTAATTTATTTTATGTCAAATTTAATTTGTTTATTAGCTTCAATTGTTGTTGTTTTAAGCTTAGTGATTTTCTTTCACAGATATCATAAGCTTCCATTGTAGATAAGAAGATTTAAATGGACCATATATGTGGTAGCATTATGGTTAATTGCAACCTTCTTTTCTTTCACAGATATCAGAAGCTTCAGAAAGGTCCAATTAATGAACACTCTGAGGAACGATCAGTTGTGACTAATATCCCTGCAAAACATGTCATTCTTGAAGAGACAGATGATCAAGGCGAAAGCATTTGATATTCTTCCGTTCCATGAGGTATATAGTTACATAATTGTGGGTAGCAAAATTGTTTGAGCTTTTTTTTTTTTGGTGTCTTATCTTTGCTTGAGCAGTACTTGGTTGGGTCTCATTTTCTGTTTACATTCAGGATTATGTATCAAAATGGGTGTTTAAATGGTAATTAGTTTCTCGAATGGGCACTTTGTACTCTTTGTTTTAATAGGTGCTTAAATGGTAATTAGTTTCCCATTATAGTTTTAGATGCATTATTGAGAAAATTTTTCTTTGTGAACAAAAAGTTGATGATTTACCACCCTTCTCCACTGGCCATAAGATTCCGTTTTTTCACATATACGTGTATTGGATCCATAACTTCTTAGGCACAATGTTGAGTTTCAACTTCATTAAAAAAAGAGAAACAAGAAAATCCCTCTAGCAATTTTATTTTGTTGTACCTTATTGTTTCAGCATGCGATTGCTTAAATCAAAAGTACAAGTATTTGGTTGAATTGTTTTTTGGTTAGAAATAATGTTTTTGGAATGGGCACTTTGTACTCTGTATTTTATTAGTGTTTTTGTATGTGGGATACTAGGAAATTGTGGTCTTGATAATAACCAGGTTCAGTTTTCATAGTTGTAATTGTGCACTTTGGTTGGTCCTATACACGTGGCTCACACTTGATAATGACCATATCTCCTCCATCCACTCACCAACCCTAAACCACAAAATCAAAGGAAAATGGTAATCAAAATTCACAATATATACTTTGTTCTCTGATCTCCTCTTATATTTCTTCTCCATCAACCCTGCTTCACTCTCCCCCCCCCCCCCTACTCCATCAACCCTTATTATGCTAATCTCTGTCGTTTTCCCTTTTGATGGTTGATGAAGACGAAAAAGACAATGTGATTTTGGGTGTTGATGGTTTTGGTCGTGGGCTTCGATTTTCCAGCGGTGGAAGATGGTGGCAGGATCGCAACTCTGCCGTATACGGTATTTTTACCCCTTCTTTTTTTAGATATTCTTTTGATGAATTTTAGGGTTTTTAGTATGTTTTACTTTTAGATATGAGTTTTTAGGAGTTTTAGTATGATTGTTATGGTCGTTTGGGATGTAACATTTTAGTTGATTGTAAAAATCTTAGGTTTTTGTAATATGGACATCAGGACATGTTTTCATTTTTTGGGCTCCCTATTCTCACTTTTTCATTTTTATCTCTATATTCATTTGCAGATCAAGACTTTGATGGATTTTTATATTGGTGGTAAGAAGCGTTTGTTAACGATGAACAAAAGGTATGTAGGTTTTTAGGGTTTTTAGTATGTTTTGCTTTTAGATCTGAATTTTTAGGAGTTTTAGTATGATTGTTATTGTCGTTTGGGATGTAACATTTTAGTTGATTTTAAAAATCTTAGGTTTTTGTAATATGGACATCAGGACATGCTTTCATTTTTTGGGCTCCCTATTCTCACTTTTTCATTTTTATCACTATATTCATTTGCAGATCAAGACTTTGGTGGATTTTTATATTAGTGGTAAGAAGCGTTTATCAACGATGAAAAAAGGTATGTGGGTTTATGTTCTTTCTTGATCGTGTCTTTGATTTAGGGTTTTAGTTTTCAGAGTTTTTTGGGTTTTTTTTGCCGACTTTGGTGAAATTTCTTGTGTTTTATATTCTTTGTTCAACTAATGGATATTGAATTGAACTTATTTAATAATGAAGCTGAATTGGAAATCAAATTGGTTATTATGTATCCTCCTTGCCTTTTTAACTCAAAAAGAATTACATTGAATGAACCTTGTTACATGATAGAATTGAACAGGGGTTCTATTAATCTATAACTATTTATATTTTTGCAAGATTAATAATGCCTCCACCATTGTTTCCAGTTTTAAATTTCCCATTTTAGTTGTTTTTGGGTGGGATTTAGATTAGATTTGTATGTTTATATGCGTTTCTGCGTTTTTTTAGAGTTTATATATGTTTGTTTTTGTTTATTTTCGATTATTTTATCATTAGTGTAATGTAATTTTCTGGCAATGTATATGAGATTTAGGGTTGAAAATTTGTGTTTTTAGGTATTTGAGGGATTTGAGGGAAATAGCATGGTAACTGAAGTTGATTATATTATTTTACAACTTGTTAATACACCATGGTTTGTGTATATCTGTAATTGTACTGTTGTAGTTTGTATGTCATGTTTAAGGCTTCCAACAATTATTGTAGTCATTATTCACTAAATTAACTTTTAGTTTTAGTAAAATAAAATATGTTTACTGAATTTGTTAGATTGATTTCATTATGTGATCTCTTGCTCTTTCACCCTCTCCCTACCAATCTCTAACAACTTTTGAGTTACAAGGGACAAAAATCAGCTATGGGTTTTCAAAAAACTCCTAGACAAATCACGGTGGAGTCATTATTCATTAAACTTACTACCATTAATGCAACTCATGTTCTTATTTGGGCTTTCCTAGATATAATTGTGATCAAAATTGTATTTTCTCAATTTGGTTTAATGATTCATTGGGGTTTTCTTTGATGTAAATGTAATGTGATAATAATATGGATACAAAACCTCATATTCAATAGTTTTACATCCCTTTTTTGATTCCATTAATCTCTACCCATTTCTCCCTAAGATTCTCATCCACATACCCCTTTAATAGTAGATTGGGCCAAACAAAAAATACAAAGAGTGTAACAGAATTTTCAATCCATACCTATGGGATTGCTATTCTCATATCATTCCATCCTAATTTTTTAACCAAACATACTAGAACTGTTTTTGGATATAGTTGAAGGAAAATTTTAATTGTTAAACTGAACATATCCCCCCTTTTTTTAAACACTGATTAATGATTTATATACTGGTAATCTTGTCTTTCCTCATTTCCTACCTTTCCTTCATCCAAAAATTTAAGCACCATTTGGGTATTCAACTTTGGTTTTCGTGTAGTTTGATTGATTAGATGCTCTAAAATAGAACCTAGGAAAGTTAGTTGTTGCATTCAAACAAGCCCTTGTATCAATGTCAATACTCAATACCTTTTGGTTTTCATGCAGGCTTTCAAACAACCATTTTCAATTGAATCCCCATACCTTTTGCATCAATGTCAACATCAACATAATTCCTATATATGCCTCTAACGAGGGAGAGCATGAAGAGGGTTAGTTGATGGGAAAACCAGATGCTTGTACTTTCGGAGCCCAAAGACTAATGTGACCCAGTATGAGAGGCATGGTTTTTCTTCACATGGGAGCTCAACTTCAGCAGTTCTCTAATTATAAAGATGGGCATAATGATGATGATGATAGATATAATAGAGGTAGCATTGGAGAAGGGACAGAAAAGGTAGCACTCATTCTGGAACTAATGAAGTATCGCCCGTTTTCACTAATTCGATGAATATCTAAAAGGAAATTAATTTATTGCTTGTAATCCTCTCTACTTATTACAAATGTTGTGTTACTTTTCTATCAATGAATTGTTTTTTTTTTAAAAATAAAGGTTGAGCTGACGCTTGAAATTGCTATCTTCAACGGCGTAATTTGAACATGTAACAATAATTTATCCATCATTTCAAATTTATTCAGACTTGCTGAATTTTTTCCATTATGTTAATCATTTGTTGGATTTTCATGGTTGCTAAGTCTATCCTAACATTCCTAAGGGTGTTAATGAGCTTATGAGCAGATCCATGTTTGGCCGGAAATGGTGGAATTGTGAACATGTTTTCATTTCTTTGCTGTTTGCATTTAATTCCTTTTTTTAAAATCATGTATAAAAAATGTTGCATTTGAACTTAGTATGGATTTTTGTATATGAATTTTTGTTATCTCTGATTTTGGTGGATTGTTAGTGTTTTATAAGGTATCCTTATTAAGAATGATTTACAAGAATTATTATTATTTGGTTGGTTTTTTTTTTTTTTGTTGTAATTTTGTGTTGAAATTGAATTATTGTTATCATTCAATCTTAATACTTTTTTTTTTCGTTTTGCACTTTTCAGCGAGTCATCTGAAGTAGCATTAAAGCAACAATTTTCAATCAGTCATTTGAACCAGCTTTTTTCTGTCTTCAGAGTGCGAGAATGGCGACGACAAAATCAATTATGCTGGGGTAAGAGATTTTTCAAAACATTAGTTAGGGATTTTCTCGACTTTCTTTTCTTAAATTTTAGGGGTTTTCTCCGTTGTTGCTTCTCTTCCATTTAATTGAAGGGTTTCCGAAGAAAAACAAGGAGAGAAGCAGAAGGAGAAAAAATAATGAGGATGAGCTGATGTGCCTGATGTAGGAGAAAAATAGTGATGACTGAGTGGGTTGAGAAAATGCAGGGCCATTGTCGTCACCATTTTGGTGAGTTTTTGCATTATGTGTAGGTTGTGCAACTTAGGATATCTGCTACCTCTTCCCCTTTTAAGAGTTTTTCCCTAATTTTTTACACTTACAAAGTATTACATTAGCTCTTAACCCATTTCAATGTGATGATCAATAAACATTCAAATTAGTTTTCTTATGAAAATATGTTGTACATGCACTTTTGTTTTATTGATTCTTGTTTTCTTTCATGGATTGGGTTGGAGCTTAGGATTTTATTGGTTGTATGATATCGATTTTAAGTGAGCTTCAACCACATCAAAATAACCTTTAATTAGGATAATAACAACGTACAAAAACATTGGTTTAACGAAACTGTAAATTATAATCTATTTAGACAATATAGAGATTTTGAGCTACCTCTTTAGAAATTGATAACTTGACAGTCATTTGAGTTATATTCATAGATGAATCACATGAAAATTACCCTTTTTTGTTTACCAAAATCTAGGAGTGATTAATTCTTCAGTGTTATTGTAGGAAACACAGGAGAATTGTAGGACCACACAATCGAGCTGAATCAAATGTACGATTACGGGCAATTGAACTTGATGGTAGTGATCCAAATAACGAGATGAAAAGGTTTGTTGGATTTTTACTTAGGTTTTGCCTTTTTTCTAATTTTTTGTTTATAGGTTTTCTCTTCTACAATCTCACATTTCCTGAGTTTTTTTAGGGGGTTTTCCTTCTACCAAAACTAGATTAAATGCCGGAAAACATTTTCATTTTCTTAGTATATTGTGTTTAATTTGAAGGATGTTAGAGGTAGTTCTATAAATTATTCTCCTAGAATTATTTAGATTTTAGTATGCCTAAAATGTGTGGGTGTCATTTTATAGTGCTTAATGAACTGTGTGTAGTTTTAATTTTTTGGATTTGATATGTATTATATATAAATATAATACTAATACTAATGTATGTGTGGTTATTATATGTTTCTTGCTAAATTATACTGACTATTTGCTTATGCGTTTTTCCTTTTTTGTTTATTGAAAATGAAAGCCGAGGAGAGTAGGTAGCAAAATCAGTATGAGGATTCTAAGTTTAAGGAGAGCCTCAACATTGTATTAGGTATGCGTTTTATATTATGTTTTTTTTACTCCAATTCACTTTACCCTTTAATTAAGGGTGATGTTTCTTCTATTATCTGTTCATTTCACTGACCTTCTCAATCATTCTCCTTATTATCAGCGGATTTTGCCTATATATACATACAAATTTTCGCTCAAGTTAATGATATAAAATATGTATTGAAAAACATATAAAATACGATTTATATGAAATTCTGACTAGATCAGACAAGATGAAAAAAATTCAGATCAAATTAGATTAATAGAATTATAAATATAATACAATGAAAAAAATCGAATCAGATAAAAAAAGTTTAGATAAGATCAGGTCATATTAGAAAAGTTCAAATCAAATTAGAAAAATTAAAACACTAACCATTTTCGATGGGTAACATAATCTCCTAATTTGTTTTCCTTCTAAAACTTGTTAAAATAAATCCTCTTTCTCCTTAATTGTTTTCATTTCACTTGTTAAAACATGTATTGTTACTGTAGACACCTAAATGTGTCTCTCCGATATAGAGACTAATGATGAAACTATGAAAACACCAAGAAGTCCAATTAAGTAGAATTGACGATGAAAATGCACAATATACCTCAAACATTTGCCTAAACCGTGTTTATAATGCCTTGGAAGCAAATGTTAGGTTTTGCGATGATTACGGGATTTATTCGTAATTTTTCTTCATTTTTAGATATTTTTTATATTTTTGCATGCATTTTTCAATGTTTTATATTCATAAAAAATAATAAAAATATCTTTTTGCATCAAAAAATATTTTTAAAAATCATAAAAATAATTTTATAATTTTTCTATATTTTTTATCATATTTTTAGAGCTTTTTATGGATTTTTTAGGATTTTTGCATGCTTGGGGGCATTTTCGTCATTTTCAAATGATGAAAATTGTTCCGCAAAGCATATTAGTATTTTTCATACTTTTCATATTTTTAAATAATTTTTCTGTAATTTTTTGGAGCTTCCGGAGGAATCTAGAACATTCTGGAACGTTCCGGGCATTCCGGCACATTCCGGGACATCCCAGGACATCCCAAAATATTCCGGAATATCAAAATATTACAGAATATTTCCGTAAGCAAATAAAATTGGATGGTAATCCTGAAAATCTCGCGCAAAATCAAGCAAAAAAATCGATCTGGATCCAGCCTGGACTTGCGCCTAGACGCAGGTCCATATTACAGGACCTGCACCTAGACGCAGGTCATAAATACTAACCTGCGTCTAGACGCAGGTCATGTAACTGGACCTGCGCCTAGGCGCAGGTCTAGTGTCATCCGGGGGTCGATTTTTTTGCTCCTTTTGGCCTATAAATACCCGAGCTTTACGAGTTTTTTACACACATTCGAAGCAATTGCTACTATACTACACATATATTTCTCCAAAAAAAAAATCATTCAAAATTCGAAAAAAATACTTAATTGCATTTTCATTCGTTAAATCGCTTAATTGTGTTCTTGAGGTATGAACTCTGAAGTCTCTATCTTTTTTTTAGTCTGTAATCATAATGAGATCGATTAAAGTGATGGTTATTGATACAAAAATTGAGAACGGATATTAATAAAAGACTGCGCTCACGTATATACGAATTTGGACGTTTTAATCGATAATAATATTGTTTTTGATATAATTAATAATGATTCTCAATGTTGTTTTAATCGTCATTAATATATGATGTTTTAATCAGTTTCGATCTTGCAATTCATACGCGTGGTGATTGTTAATTCATCAACGTAAATTGATAGATCGTACATTAATATTGACTCTTACATTTTATTTTTTTTAGACCTGCTTTTTACATTTTATAGATCTGACAATAAATAATAATAATTATAAAAATTCATCTTTTTTAATGCGATCTATGTTACACGATTCTTATTATTAGATCTTGTGTCATAAAAGATCGTTACATTTTTTTGAATTTGATCACTTTAAGCAGTCAGATCTTGATTTTTTTATGCGGTCAGGGTAAAATGAATTTATTAATTAAATCTCGTATTACCCAATAACCGCTACATTTCAACAATAATTTTCGGACCATTAAATAATATTGTATAGAATACGGTCAATGATTCATTCACAAATTCAAGAGTCATATATAAAAGCCCGATCTGATCAAATAATAATAAAATGGCGATTAAAACTATCAACTTAAATATTTTGATTAAAGTGTCCAAATCGCATCGGAATTTTGAATCTTAATCATCACTTTAATCGGTTTCTTTTTAGCATCTATTATATTTAGTGTAGTCAACAGCACATCAAACCACTTTTCCTGGAACACACTTTGAACCTGCACATATTTATTTATTTCTTTCATTATATGTTTTATTTTATTTGTTTTATTTTCTTAGGGTTTTAATACGGACTTAATTCAAAGTGGTCACAAAAAATTAGTTTTGATTTGTAAATAAAATTAAACCCACCTAGTAAATATGCGTTCTTTAGGGTATAATATGAGATATTTATGTATTCGGGATTAATAATAATTTGACCACAAAAAGAGACCTAGTAGAGACCGCTTACAGGCGGGCGGGCCCAATGCACGATTGGCCCGTAACCTGTCCCCGAACCCATACTCTGGTGCACGACCATATGGGGCTGATTCCTCCTGGCTTTCAGTACTTCTAAGGTGTTCGTGGACCGTATAAAATACACGGTGGCGACTCCTACTAGTCCGTATTCACACACGGCATTAACGAGCATTCAAATCAACTCGTGAGACGTAGGCGGCCGGGTAAAAACGACCCCTACAATTACCCTTTCCCCTTCTTACCAAATATCAAAATCCTTTCCATTTCATTTATGATTATCACACCAAACACACTTTAGTCTCTTCAAAGAGGAAACTACAAATTAAAATCAACATATATTTTTCCCTTATAAACATAAATGTTAGAACCAATACTTAATTCTGCATTACTTGACAATTAAGAGAGAACATACACACAATGATATATTCATAGAAGGTACAATATTGAGTACTTAAAGTAAAATACTCTCCATAAAAATGCAACCGATGACAGTGAATATGTATTCATTAAGTTAATTATAATGTATGTTCATTTAGTCTAATTTCAAAGTTTTAAATAATGTTCATTAATTCTTATAATAATGTTTTTAAAGTTGAACTAATATTCATTGCACGAGTATCATTCTATTTTACTCACACATTTACCTTCCAAACTTATACACACTGCTTACCTAATTTTCTTGGATTCAGATTATACTTCGTATATAATAACCAAGAACCAAGTTGCTTACCTTCCAAATTTATACACACTGCTTACCTAATTCTTATAAGCCCTATATTTGAGTAATTACCCTAAACCCAAAATATTGATCCTAATTAATTTTAAAAATTTGTTGTTTTGCAGGATGTTTATAACTACAGTAAAGAGATTGAAGATTGTCGCATATGAAAGATGCCTATAGGGAGTTGAATTGCCTATAGTATGCTTAGGGTTTAATGATACAATTTTGACTAACCATAGATAGTTTAATTTGCAGTCCTAACAATTTTTCATGTTAGTTTTATACTTAATTTGGTCAAAACCTTTTGGGGTGCAATGTGTGATATCTAAATATTGAATGAATCAAATTAGGTCATATCATATCACTACATTTACATTTCTGCGTTTGTTATAGTAAAGTACTCATTTAGACGATCAAATAAACAAGATCAGATCACACATGATTATATTCTTTCGAGTTGCATATATTGTCATGATTCTAAATAGAGACAACAAAAAGAAACAAAAGACCGGGTACTATTATTATTATTACATTGAGATAATGCAAATTAAACAATTAATGGGTAACCAGTTTTCGTTAATAAAAATACAATGAGAATGAGATCAGCGTTACTACAATGTTAGTTTTTTTAGCTTTTCACAAATCTAATTGAAATACTTCTTCAATAATTATTCAACTTATTTTTACTTAGTTGAACTTATGCAAACTTGGGTTGTCAAAAGTTATTTGAACTGATTTGATTGACCTAATCTGAATTTGTTTAAACTGATTAAACCCTTGGGTACGGTAAATATATATATTCTTTTAAATTTATTCTTGCACTCATTTGAACTTATCAAAACTAACCTAAGCTTTGTGTTAAGCAAGCCATTAGCTTGAAAGGTCTCACAGATGTTCATCCGATCCCCTTAGCAATAATGTCAGTACAAATTAAGACTCTCATGATATTCATGCAATTGGTCCTGAACATATTGATTTACACTCAGAATCTAAAAGTTTAACTAACGACTACAAGCATATTTTTTATTCTTACTATAGATCAGATATAAAGGTGCAATCATGTAGTGTAAAAAGCAGTCCTCAACATGTCTTATTATCCATGTTAAAGTCTCTAACAAAATTTTGAGCGGAATGGGTAGTGCGTGCATAATCTACGTACTCCAATTTGGCCTAAGAAATGGACTGATCTGAAAAGAGTAATTGAACAATGCCTAGAAAGAGAACTAAATGTGTTTAAAGTTTCTGTATGAAAGAGCAAGATGGAGGTAGAATTTTTCTATAATAATAATAATAATAATAACAATTAAGAAAAATGATAATGCTAGTAATAATGATAACAATAATTAGAAAATTATAGGGATGGAAATAAGTTTTTAATTAAAACAACAAAAAAGTAAATTACAAATTGGGATGGAGTAATAATAATTAATTTTTCTTGTTACAAACAACGATAACAACAATGGTGATGATGATGATCGCAATACTAATAATGATAATGATAATAATAAAAATAGTAATGATAATGAAAATAGTAATAATAATGAAATAATAATGCCCTTCGGTCTTTCTTGGAGCGTATTGTCACTGCCTCGGGGCCGGGTTTTGGAGATTGATAATGGCGACTTTCCACGCTACCATTTGCTTTTGGAGGATTTGGAGTTTATTTTGTGGGTGATGTGAGGCACTATGCCTTTTTTGCTTCACTTTTAATTGCAGTCTGTTGCTTTGAAAACTACGCTTCTTCGTCATTCTGGAGTTGTTGGTTCTGGTTCTGCGTTTGATGATGCTCTTGGTCTGTTTAATAGGACTGTGGAGACTAACCTCTTGGGTAATCCTAGTGAGATCACTGCCTGAAACTCATGAAAAAATTGACAGATATGTATTTCACAAGGGTTATATTTTCTGCAGAATCCACTTTCTCTTTAACTTACCGACAAGTTGCACTTTGGAGGTCTCAGCAGGAAGATCACACCTCATCTTAGCTTAGGGCAATCCCGATTTCTGGTTTGGGTCAGACTATGAACGGTAAGACTTACCGTTGTGTTCTTTGTTACCGACTGGGCATCCCTTTGTTCTCCATTTCCTCGTCGTGCTCTACTTGCTCCAGGGTTTTTGAACGGGACATTTTTGGGCATCATGCCGTATCTTGTGCGGGTGTCGTGGGAATCAAACATCGGCATGATGTGGTGCGGGATACTCTAGTTAATGTATGTTTTCGGTCTGGTATTTCCGCAGGTAAGAGGGTTGATATAGGATTCTATGGCAGGACTGATGGATCCCTTTGTCCCACAGATGTGCTACTTTATTATTCTTGGGATAGAGGCCTCGATGTCCGTGTTGACTTCATATGATCAACTCCGTTGATGCACTTTGGGTTGTCTAATTTTGTTCCTGGCCGGGTTGTGGCTGAAGCTGCTCGTCGTAAGCGTGCTAAGTATGAAGCCAATTGTAGGTCTATTGGGTATGTGTTTAGTCCATTTGCTTTCTCTAGCTAGTTTGGGGAACTAGAGGCATATGTTATTTTGCTATCGAAGTGGATCCAAAAGTTTTCAACAACTCAAGAAAATTAGTTACTTGCTTAATGATCTTTTATTAAATTGCTTTGATAGTTGATATTATGAAAAATAGGAATGCAAAAGTGAAAGTATCATAGTATTTAAAAAAAGTGTTTATGGATAACAAAAAATAGACCGATTGTAAGCTATTTATATGTAGTAGTAGCTAAAAAATAATAATAATTAATACAAGTTGATAAATGTGCTTTGAGATATAATTAATGAATACAAGTTGATAAATGTGATTTGAAAATATATAAAATTATTTAAACTTTATTTTTGAATAATTCCATTTGAAATTCTTTCCCCAATATTGTGGGGAAATTATTCAATTTACACATAAATGGTAGCAGCCTCAATTTAATTTTATTTTTTTGTCCAGTTTAGCTTAAACCGCTATTAGTGGTAGTAGTTTCACAAACAAACCGTTACCACCAGTAGCGGTTTTCCTAAAAAAAATCATTACTGCCAAGAGTAAAACACCACTAACACTAGCTAGCAATTTTCTCTAAGTAACCGCTATTGTTAGTAGCGGTTTCCTGTAGAGTTCTAAAGAGTATGTTAAGTTTTTATTTATTTATTTATTTTTTAAATTAAGATGAATCACTACTGGTAGTAGAGATTTTACTAAAGAAACCGTTACTACCAATAGTAATTTTGCAACAAAACCAAGAAAAAACCTTTAAACCGTCTACATGGACCATTGGAAAATTATGAATTGTAACCCTGTAAATTTTATGTTTGTCATAGGTAACCTTGATATATTATTATTTTTTTTACTCATTGGTAACTTAGTTATTGTCCGACTTTAAAAAATGATCTAATTAAAAGAAAGATTGTTAATTTCGAAACTGTCTAACTTTAAAAAAGATCTAACTGAAAAAAATTTGTTAATCTTGATTGGACAATTTTTTCCGTTACAAAATTGGAGACACAAAAATCAAAACGCTTTCTAACATACAAACCGATGCATAGTGGTCATATTTTGCTAGTTTTAACCACAAATTAGACTCTTAAAAACCAAAATTAACCCAATAAACAATAACCGAGCGATTTTTCCCGACAAACATGTAATACCCCAAAATTTTCATTAATAAATTAATTTCCAAATGTGATTTAATAATATTATTATCACGGAAAATATTAATTTGGTATTTAAAATAAATTAATGTGCTCTTTATATAATAAGCTTTTATAAAATAATTTTATATTAAATAAAAATTAGTTTGGTGATGCGATTATTTTAACGTAATAATATTTTTGAAATGAAAATAAAATGAAAATGATAACATTATTGTTATTGTTAACCAAACACAATCCTACTCACCCAATCATACTCATTTACCTCATACAACTCTCACCCTTATGTTTCACTCATCTCCTCATCCTGACCTCATTTTCCTATAAATACCCTAAATTCAAGATTGTGACACACAAGCCAAACTCCAACGTCAAGAAGGTTAGTTTCATTTGCTTTTCTTTCTTTTTCCCTTTCCCCTGCGTGGCTGCTGCCCACCGTGGGGCCACCTCCGGCGAGCTGCCGCCGCCACTTGTGGTCGGCCGCCTTGCTTTCTCCCCCTCTTCCTTCTTTACTCTTTCTCCCTAGGTTAGGGTTTTGAAAGAACATAAAATCTGATTTGTTGTTGTTGTCCTGCTGTTGCTGCTGCTCGGGGCTGTTGCCGGCACGCCGCCACTGCTGGCGGTGCTGCTGGTGTTGTTTTTGTTTTCTTGGTCACTCTATATACTCCTAAGATACCCACACTCCTTTCTCTCCCTCTTTGAGTTTAGGGTTTCATTATAGAGTTTTTATTTGTGTTGTCAATTGGAGAAAATCTGATTTTATCTTTTGTTCATAGTTAAAATCATGAATTTAGGTTGTGTTCATTGTTGTGTTGAATTTGTAATGGGGTTGAAGATGAATTGTGAAAGTTACATTGATAATTACATTTTCGTAGCTGTTTGGACAGCTCTGTTTAACAGCAGATTTGAGGGGTCAAACGATGCCCGTTTTGGCTCCATAATCACTCAAATCGAAGCTCTTTAAGTCTACTTTCCAATGGAGTAGATAGTTAGTTGTGGGTAGACATAGATTGTATGTTATGGGCATTCTGCTAAGGTCTGTCCAAACCTGCGAATTTGATGGTGGTTAGTTGTTTAAGCATGTTGAATGATGATGAGGAATATATGTTGTTGTTCCTTGAGCTGGCCAAATGTTGTGGTAGTTGTTCATCAAGTTTTGGATTTCGTTTTTAGCTTACAACTTGCTTGAGTGCTCAATTTCTTGATTGGAGATAAGTTGGGGTCATTTTGATGTAACGTAAGTAGTATATCATTTTAGTTTCAGTATGGGCGATTATGCGAGTTGGTATGATGGTTGTTGATTTGGTGTGGTGACTTAAATGGGATTTTTAGGTTTAATATGATTTTTAATGAGGGATTGAAGTATGTATATTGATAGTTGTGATATTTGGTTTCGTTGTGGAGCTAGGGAGATATAATAATGTTGAAAAGATAGCTTATTGGAGTCATTTGAAAATTTAAGTATCAATTTATATGAGTAATACTAGAGATTTGATATTCTTGAATTAAAAATAAGCCTTTGGTTTTGGAATTGGAAGTTATATGGGGTTTGAATTTAGAGACTAATTTATGGTTTTAAAAAGGCTTTGACTCGAGTGTTACGGGTATGTAAATCATTCTTAAAGGTAATGTATTTGGATTTTAAGTCTTGACTAAGAAGTCATGAATATATTTTTGAGACTCTTTGAATGAATATATGTTGTCTTTGGAAATTAATTTTGAGGTTTATTGATATTAGTTAAAGAGTGAGAGATTATATTCTTATGGGCTAAGATTGATTTTTGGTGTAATGAAAGTGTTTTATCCTAGTGGGTAAATTAAATTTAATATTGCTTAGAGGATATTATGAGGGCCTAATTACATATATAGTTGGTATTAAAATACCTCGTACCGATGATTAATTATACAATGCATTGAATTGGGATTATGGAAATATTATGGAGTTGTATAAAATTGAGGGTGAAGAAATAGTTATTGGGTTTACCATTCCTTTAGAATGAGTTACTTCATAATTGGTGAGTTTTGCTTTAAATTAGAGAGTAAAGAGTTCTTTATACTTGAGTGGATACCTCTTTAGTTTTGGGAGAACTTTAGCCAATGGATTATTGGATGGCTTATGCATTATTGATGCATAACGCCCTTTATTGGAATACTACAATGTTTATTGGTTCATGACATAGGTGATGCTTCTACTTCAACCACGACTCATGTTGAAATATGAGATTTGAAAGTGACTTGGGTTGGATTTTATGAATGAATTTAGAAAGTGCTTAAATGGAAATTGTCTTATCTCATGTCCCTATGTTTATAAGACACGATATAGTGAATTAATTGTGGTTTGAACTTATGGATGCAAACATGTGGAATGAATTTATTGTTTGCATGAATTTATTAATGCATACAAGTTTAATTGGTTTGGTAATCAACCTATTCCATTTAGATTAAATTGAATCATTGGATTGAGTGGTTTAGTGGAATTAATTTATTAATTATTCCATAAGATTATTTTTGTATATTACTCAATCATGACTTATTAGTATGTTGAGTAAAGGTGGATTAAGCCGGAATGGCTAGGTGGATAATTTTGTTAAACAATTTGGAAATGTGGGATTATTTTAAAGGAAATAAAAAGGCTATGTGTGATGTGATTGTTATTGTCCTAATAAGATTAAAATCGGAACTTCGTACATGAATTGAGTTGGCTTGTTGGAATTGATGAATAATATTATTATTACTCTTGCATGTCCTTAAGTGTTTTATTGCAGTAGTCATGGATTAAATTGGTTGGTTGGTTGACTTTGTTCAACCCTTTTATCATATTGGTGGTTTGGTTGACTTCGTTCAACCCTTTTATCATATTGGTGGTTTGGTTGACTTCGTTCAACCCTTTTATCATATTGGTGGTTTGGTTGACTTCGTTCAACCCTTTTATTTATATTGGTGGTTTCAGGCGAAAGATTCTTTAACAGGTATTTCTATGATGTTGGTTTGGTACAAGTGAGGACGGCGACACATAGAAGCTTCTTGTATCATATTCCTTGAAGTTAATATCTAAATGTAATTTTTCTCATTGGGTTCATAAAATTATATACAAGTTTGTAAAGTCATAAATTAGATCACATAGTAGTATGGGTTTTGGTTTGTTAAGCGTTGCATTTACCAACCTTGGGGTAAATGCGGTGGTAATGCTCCGATAATTGTTTGCTTCCGCTAAGGTGTATCGATTGGGGTCTCGATTTTGGATTTAAAAGATGTATCATTTTTATTTGAACAGGTTTTTATTAACCCCAATTTTTGGGTTGCCCTATTTACAAAGGAAACTTTGTCAAAATCTTTACTCAAGTCTTATTAATATTTTAATAAAAACAGTTTTATTTAGCCGTAATTATCGGGGTGTTACAAAACAAATCAAGTCCATATTTGAGTATGCAAAGCTGGATATCAATTCTAACAAATTGTTAATCGTCATAAATTTCTTTTTCCTTCATAAATCATAAGGTCATGTTTGATAAATGATACAATAATTAGGATTACCCGTGAAAATAAAAAATTTATAATTTCCAAAGAGAAACTTGAAAATTACTCCCTCCGTTCCCTTTGGTTTTTTCTATTTGGAATCTTGACACTATTCGTCATGTGGAATCTTATTTAATTCGTCTTGATGAGTACATTATTAATATCCAATTATTATAATTTTTACACATATACAATAAAAGATATTCAAGGTCAAACAAATGCATTGACATATGTGCAAAGTCAAAATAGGAAAAACAAATAGAATTGATATAATTTTTGACTGGAAAAAATAAAAAAAAATCCACAATCCACATAGTTCGTTCAAAAACTATAAAATCGAACGAAACCCCGTAATATATAAACCCCCAAAAAAGGCGAATTTGAGCGCCAAAAACATCAGTTGTAGAAGCATGAAGTCCTAATTCACAGCTCCATATCGTACCCCTGTTAAATTCAGAATGTAATCCCCTGAAATTTTCTACTTGCTCTTATATAATTTTGTTTTATTTTGTTGATTTTTATTGTGTTTCAGCAGCTAACATATGAAACTCTTTATATCTGAATGAATCACAGGCCAACTGTCGATAATCTAGTTCCAATTAGATTGGACATTGAAAGTGAAGGTCAGCGATATAAAGATGCATTTACTTGGAACCCTTCAGGTATTTCTTTGATCTATTTCTATTTTTTACGTTTTTTAAGCTAGGTTTTTGACCCTATAAATTATCATACAATATATCAGTGTGGATCAATTTTAAAGTGGCAAAGTTGAGTAGAGTTGTCAAATAAAAGTAAATATGGGCAATTTTTTCAAAAATCCAGCTTATTTCCCCCCCTTCAAAACTCAATTCTTATTTGCCCAAATCTACCATAACTCCACCTCTTTGAAATCTAGAGCATCTAGACCTTTTCATCAAGAATTTGCAGTGTTATGCTTCAATTCTCCAATTTACTTGTATATATTACTCTTTTATATATTTTTGTTGTTGTTTGTGGGGTTTGTTTAATTGTTTGGGAGTAGCAGGTTGAGTTGGGTATGTTGTTTTATAAAAAATGAGCATTGAAAGGAGTTTTACATGACAAAAGGAAGTATTCGGATTACTCTTTTAATTGTTGGTTACAGAAGACTGATTGCTCTTCTCTTTAAGTGGTTATTTGATAACAAAGTGCAAAATTTATTAGTCAGAGTTTAAGGTTAATACTACTTTGAGGATTTATGTTTGGATGAGTGTCAGTGGGAGCTGTTTGGGTTGGGAATTTCTTCTTCGGTTGGATTGGCATATTAGAATTCAGAAGCAAGGTGCAGTTTTACAAATTGAATCCTTCTTGTTTGACTATTTTGGTGATGAATAATGATTGAGAATGTATGTGTTACAATCCTTGTTACGAAACTATCATTTCCTTACTACCTGTATACTTTGACCGAGCAACCGAGCATGTTTTTGAAGTTTTGTGTAGGCTGTATCTTGATAGAAATCTTAGCCTATGGAGACAAATGAGATGAGTACTTTATGCGAGGCCTACATTTAAAAATTGCCATATTGCTTTTGGATTAGGATTTGATTGACGTGAGACTTCAATTGCTGAGAAACTCATTGGAAAATGTGACGACGCGACTACTTATGCACAATTAGAAAGGATTATCAGACTTGATGATTAGATGAGCTATAGAAGTAAAATTGATGGTATTAAATCAAGGCCGCATCACCGCGTTGTAAAGCTTTTTTAGCTTACCGTGATTGAGATATTAGACCGGAACGACCGCGAACCATCCGCATTGTTCGTGAATGTGATTTTGCGATAGTTACCGCGATCGTGACCGAAACCGCGATTTAAAGCCATGATCGAGACAACCAAGTAAATAAGCAATATTTTGTGATAGAGAGTTGGATAAAGTTAAGATTATTTGAATTGGATACAAAAAGCCAATACTATTAGGTAAGAAAGGTTGTGATACGAGAAGTATGAGTCCTTTCAGTATTGAATTGACTTTAATAATGTTAAAGAAGAGGAATTTGATGATGAAAAATAGTTAATTATAATAACACTTAATTAATGTAAGGAATTATTTATTAATTTTTTTAATGGCTACAAACCTTGGAATCTAAGGGCTTTAAAATTAGTAGGAGTAAGACATAATATATGGAGTGCAAATTTAGCGGCACAAGAGGAAATGCAACGAGTACAATCACTTTGGATGGGAGGGATATTTAGGGTTTGAAATTTTCTAGTATCTAGGATCTATGCTCCAAAAGAAGGGTGAATTGGAGGGAGATGTTGCTCATATGATCAAATCAGGGTAGATGAAGTGGAATCTTCTTGTGTTTGGCTTTTATGTGACTGTGGTATGCCACATAAACAAAATAAAATTCTTATCAAACAGTTGTTAGGATGACATTGCTATATGGTATGAAATGCTGGGCTTTGAAATACTATCATGGTCGGAGGACGAATGTGACAAAAATGTGTGTGCTGTGTTGGATGTGGGTATACAAGAAAAGATAAAATAAGGAATGGGATTATTAAAATAAAATAAAAAAGTTGGAGGTTACTTCTAGAGGCAAAAGGCATGGTTTTGTCATGTAAGATGGAGAGAGAATCATGCGCAAGCATGGAGGCTTGAAAAGTGGCATAGAGCCAACAAGGGTAGGCATAGGGGAAGACCAAAAGCAAACTTTGAGGAGAGTGGTTGAAAATGGTATGAGGTTGTTGGGACTCAAGGGCAATCTAGTGGTAAATAAGGAAGATTGGAGGAGTATATACATGGATAGTTTTCGCGTTCCCTGCATTCGATTCATGTCTAGTTGACCTCAATAATTGACTTTTGGTTCCAATTTTTCAGTATCACAGAAGTAGTGATGGAATCTGCAGCTTGTATCCTTAAACCCACAGAAAAATGAAAATCAGGTAGAAAGCTTCATAAATCAAATGTACAATCTACCAAATGAGTTAGCTGGACTTGATCAAACAAAATGAACAGTGGTTACAGAATTTATGGCTGTTGGCTGTCATAAGTATCATTATGAAGGTTGAGGGAAAAGGACATAAGAAAGAGTCAAAGAGAGGAGGGCAAACCTTAGTTTTAAAAAGGGCGCCTTCTTACCGGGCTTTGGGAAATGGGCTTTAAAACTATGCGAGGCTAAGCCACCTACAAGAGGCACGTCCCTTGTGTACCTCGGAGCACCTTTAGTAAGGTGCCATTTTCGCTTTAAGGTAAATAGCTTAGGTTTAAGTTACAAATTGAAGAATGATCGAAATTTTTGAAATTGAGACTTACCTTGGCTTTATAATCACAAAATTTATTAGGGATCTTTTGATTAATATTAAATACAACCTTAGAAAAAAATTCGTTTGAGATAACTAAATATATAAATGCACTTTGCCTACAAGAGGCTGCCTTGCGCCTCGCACGTGGGCTCCAGGGTCCATTTGCGCTTTGGTGCACCTTTTAAAACTAAGGGGTCAACAGACCTTCTAAATCAATTCAGCTCTTCTCTAATGATCACATTGAATAAACCATCTCTGACAAATGGTAGCTGCTGATTTTCTATATATTTGATAATAGCGTGGGACTCTAGTTTACCTGGTATAGATGAAACTGTAAAGCATGTGTAGACTAATGTTTTGAATAGGTTAAGGACTGCTATAACAATAGAAAAAGAAAAGCGAATTTAGGTGTAATTTTGAGATCCCTTTCGAGATGGTACCTCAAAAAAAAAGGTGAACTCTTTGTAAGTTTACTTGGCATATTTTCTTTCTCCCAAAAATGGAAGAAAAAAACCAAAATAGTGGATACTACAAAAGACTTGAAGAGCTCCTTCCATCAAGAACATTGTAATATCTAATTATATACATTGCTGACCATAACCTTTTCTACAACATTCAAATGGACGCAACTTTTCAACTGCATATTTCTAAAATACGATGAACTAGTTGTATTGTTGTTGAATCAAGCATAGAGTGATATGATCTTAAAATGTGTGAAATAGAGATCTTAGAGCTGAGTCTAAACTTTAATGTTGGGGAATAGATTCTGTGAGTCAGAATGGCAAGCCTTTTGTTGGTTAGAATGTTCCTCAAATGTTCTCCATGATTCAACGAATTAAGAGATTCAGCAGCTAGCTTGATTTGTATTTGAGAAGCCATATTGAAAGTACTTGTTCTAGAGAATGGGTTCAGTCTCATTGCATTTTTTCTTCTTGTAGTTTTTCGGAGAAGTTTGATGGGAAATATCAAATTCTTCTTTTTTCCCTCCTGCTAATTCCATTTGTTGGCCAAGAGCTTAAGAAACTACAGTGCAAGAGTAGAGGTAAAAATGCTAAAGAATCTACCATTGATCTCTGCAGAATCCTGAGTTGATGACAATTGTTTTGAGTGGTTTCCTTTCCTCTTTTGTTCCCTAACTGACGATGATAATGTTATGCCATGTGTCACCGTAGTTGGCATTTGAAAAGTATGGCTTTTGTTTTATTTTTGTTTTTAGTTTTAATTTTTTTAAAAGCATTAAATAACCTTCTAAAGCAGCTGCTGGTGCCCAAGCTGTTTTTTCTTATTGGACCTTATCATTCATCTTCCTGGAAGATTATTTGAGTGCAGCTGCTGGTGGCTGGTGCCCAAGCTGTTTGTTCTTATTTCTTTAAATAACCACAATAACCTATGAACTCTGATAATTTTTAATGGTAGGCAGCTGAATACAAGTCCAGATATGTGGATATATATTGATCCCAAAATTTTTTCTTTTTTTCTTTTTTTTTTAATGTTGGAGGAGACTTCTCATCTTTTGACTGCATGATTTTAAGTTTTGCATGTTTATATTTCTAGCTATTCTTTATGTTAATTTTGATACTGCTAAACTTTTGTCAACATGATGGGTCAGCAGAATCAATCAATGATTTACGGTAACTTTGTTTGATCTTGTTATGGAAACAAATAATTTATTGTTTTAAGATTGTTTTGGTGTTCCCTTCAACAAACAAAAAAAATGTTTTGGTGTTGAGTTGAGTTTAGAATTGGAACACAAATATCTGCATCAAAAAGCTTTTCCTATCTGTTTGGTTGCACATATATTGATAATATTCTTATTATTGTTACAGTAACTGTTAGTTTAAAAAATTTCATCAAAGCTAGAAGTCTTCTTTATATACTTCATCTGCTTTTTCTGTACATATTGCAGATCCTGATTCAGAAGTAATAGTTTTTGCAAAAAGGACTGTGAAGGACTTGAAGCTTCCATCGGGATTTATAACTCAGATTGCTCAGTCCATTCAAGTACGTGGAGGGTTTGCATGCCTTATCTCTCTCTATTGCTTTGTTTACCATGGGAAAAAAGTACAAAGTGATAGTGTCATGTTACCAGAAATATTTTTACTATAGGGGTGTTTGTATTAGCTACATTTATAACAAACAATAAAGGGTCTACAGCTTTGTTATATTTTTTTTAGTTATTTTGGAAAGGAATTTAAGTTGTTGGTTTCCTTGCTAGGGTTGGGACTTGGGAGAGTAGCAGACCTTTGAGAGTTCGTTGCATTGCAAGAGGGTTGGGGTATAGATTAGAAGGATTGGGATGAAATCAACAAATTGTGGTTCTATGTTTCAGTCAAACAAATTATAAAGCCTAGGCACTTAGCAGGATAGTTAATAGGGCTGTAATGGTAGGCTAATATCGGCCAGAAGGCTGAAGAGGCACAACTTACATTTAAAGACTCAATAGTTCATGGGATTCTACAATTCTCAGTAAGTATCACATTTCGCTACGTTCTTCCTCGACGCAAGAGTCAAGATATCCATTGCTGAAAGTTGTTTTACTATTTAGAACTGGCTGCCACGTCCATGCACAGGAAAACTAGGCACACACAACGCACGCCTGTATTGATATTTCTTGCCGCATATCGCGCTGGGGTTTGTTATTGTGCCGGGGGGAATCCTATAAGGCATCCCTTCAGACCCTTCTCTATGTTGGGGAAGGGCTGGCAACCAGAGGTCACTCTGGCACCCCACCACATGCATTCGGTGACACTTAAAACTGAAGGATTCTTAAGTGATCAATTTCAGACTTTTCATTCATTTTAGAAAATAATTTTCTTTTAGATTTACAAATAAGAAAATTATTTGGTGAAAAATTTAATGGTTCAAAAAATGATGAAAATTCTGTCCGTAGTGATCAAATCAAAGGGGAGACATGCCTTAGGCCTCAACTTTTTTTTAAGTTAAGGAAACATCTGCGTGTATTTCTTTTAAACAGATTAAAATGGTGTCGTTTTGGGAAAATAACTGATGTAATGTTTCCCATTTTACACTGAGCTGGCATCTAAAAATTGAATCAACATGTGGGAATAATAATCCACTGCTTATTTTTGCAGGACCAAGCAAATAAATTCCTAACGTAATAAATTATAAGTAAAACATTATACTAATTCTTAACGTGAACTATTTCCCAAATTAATGTTGGGAAAGTTCTAATCTTATAAATGAGGTTGCTGTTAGGATTAGGTAATTTGTGTGCCTGTTGCCTTCCTTGGATGTGGTGACCGTTAGTCAGGCTCTCTCTTTGGAATCGAACCCTAATTCTCCATCACCCATGACCATCATGGTGGGCAACTATCCTGCCATCAAAAGTTAATAGGGAAGAACTTTGAATGATGTGTTGCTGGAGCAAATGGCGTGCGATCCTTCGCGTTATCATTTATCATCAGTGAAATAGGTCGAGCTTGTGTGACCTTTTATCTAATAAATGTATCCCTTCAAGAAGTAGAGGTTTGTAGCACGAATCACCTCTAGAATTATTACGGTTATTCGAGTATTAGGTATCATCAAACAAACTATAACATATCTAATGACCCATTTGTAGTTACACAGTCTACATTAGTTCATACTTCCACATGCATGGCTTAATCTTTGAGACAAGCATATGGCCGTTGGCAGGATCAACCAGGTTGCACTCTTCGTTTGACATCGACACACATGAGCCCCTTCAGTCATGAAAGGGCTAATTCGCTCTTGAATGTCATCCATCGTCAGGGTACGACGCCAAGCCGGGAGTGCAACAAATTCACATCGACGCCCTCACAAGTTCTGCATCCAAGGGCACAACTTTGGACCTCTATCCTCTCTCATCATCCTTTTTTTCTTAATGGGTGGGAAACGAACCAGCTTTCACTGTCCACTCGGCCTCTCGTATTAAGGGTTTCAAAGGAAAAATAACACGTTAAAGGGAAACATCAATACCGTGATTTATAATTCAAATTAGGGACCGAAGGTAGATCCAAGGCACCTCCTGCACTTGGGGTTTAGATAGTAGGGATTGAGGTAATAGGGGTTATGATAATAGGGGTTTAGATAGTAGGGATTGAGTCAGTAAGTTTTCGTAGAGTGTTTGTTCATAACTGTATTCCGATATTCGTAGACTATAAGAATAAATTAATCCTTCTTTGTAACATTGGTAGGGTTAAGACACGATCGGGTGTCTGGATTGACATTTTTTTTACTTGGAACTGTATTTTCATGCTTTAATTTATGCTTGTAGAAGTAAAGTGGAATTCCCATGTACCATAACCATGGTAGGGCTTCACACCATTTACTTTTATGTGTATTTTTTCTAAGGATAATTGCATGCTAAGCTTGATGCAACTGATTTGAAGCATAAAGCCACAAAACCACCGGTTGGAGCTACTATTGACCTATCTACTGGGTCAAAGAAGCCGAAAATTTAAGAGTGGAGTTGTGCTTTATGTTGTGTTACTGCGATGAGTGAGAAAGCGTTGAATGATTACTTGCAGGGGAAAAACACAAGGACTTGAGAGAGGGTTGAATTCTCAGAGAACTGGCTTTGGTATGGTTCCATTATCAAAGACGGGCAGTACAAGTATAGGCATGCCGAAAGTCCGATATAACAAAAATGATCAGAAAAACTAATTATCTATCTATTAAAGTAATATATTAGACTCTCAATTATAATTACCTTACTATTAAAATTAATTAAATTAAAATATGACTCCAAAATGAGACTCTCAATAAGTATATAAGACCCTCACTAAAAACTAACTACTCAAATTTATCGGCTGGAAAAATGATTTGAATAGCATACTATAAAAAAAGTATAAAGAAATAACTACAACTCTACAAGACCACTAAATTTTTTCATGTGTAGTACCTACATACAATTCCTTTTTTTCTTCAACCAATCCTTTATCTACGGACACAGCAATGTCCCGTTCCTTATTTTCCTTCTTAACCCTAACCATACGGTCCATAGCTCTATGTGCAGGCGTTGCATTTTTAATTTGTTTAGCAGGAACAATATCTACCTTTTTATTTTTTGGGGTCTTTTTTCCCTTCACAAGGCTAATCTTCTATTCAGTCTCTGTTAGTTCTTATTCTGGTTTCTTGTCAACTTTTTCTAGTGATGTTTCACCACCTACTTTGTCATCCTTCTTGCTAGACCTCTGTCTGTTAGTTGTATCCGATACCTTGATGGACTTGTACTAGTACTGCCCGTCTTTGGTAATGGACCAGTACGAAAGCTAGTTCTCTGAGAATTCAATCCACTCTCTCGAGTCCTTGTGTTTTTCCCCGCAAGTGATCATTCAATGCTCACTCGTCACAATAGCACGACAATACGACATAAAGCACAACTCTACTCTTGAATTTTCAGCTTGTTTGGCCCCGTAGATTGATCAATAATAATAGCTCCAATTGGAATTTTCAGCTTGTTTGGCCCCGTAGATTGATCAATAATAGCTCCAATTGGTAGTTTTGTGGCTTTACGATTCAAATAAGTTGCATCAGGCTTAGCCTGCAATTATCCTCGGAAAAATTACACAAAGAAGTAAATGGCGTGAAAGCCCAACCATGATTATAGCAGATGGAATTCCACTTTGCTTCTACAAGCATAGATTGAAGCATGAAAATAATGTTCCAAGTAAAAATGTCAATCAAGACACCCTATCATGTCATTGATTAACTCTATCAAAGAATAATGATACAAAGAAGGATTAATTTATTATTGTATTCTAAGAAAACCGGATAAAGTATGAACAAACACTTTATGAATACCGGTAACCCCTAATACTTAGTACCTACTATCTAAACCCCTACTACTGACTCAATCCCTACTATCTAAACCCCTACTAACTCCAAAACCCCTACTGACTTCTAAACCACTATTGGCTCAATCCCTACTATCATAACCAATACTGTCCTAACAACATATGTTTAGGATTGGTTGATTATTTTATTGTCCCTATAATAGTGTTGATTTCACGCCTAGTGGTGGTCATGGAGTTCTTACCTTACTCTAGAAACTACTATTTAGTCTTAAGGGCGCATGTAGTAGGTATGATTCCTGTAAATAAGTGGTAGTTGGTTTGTGGTCGGTGGGATCTCTACTTGTGCATTGAGTCGTTCACTAGCAAACCTCTTCATAATGTACTCCAAGTACATGAGTTGCCTTGGGCAACGAGTGGTCCCTATGTTGAATTCCTAATTATGGTATTAATGTTTCCCTTTAACGTTATTTTTCCTTTGAATGGCTTGGGCTTATTTTTGTGTTGGTGAAATGTGTTTGGTTGGATCCAAGGGATTGATGTTAGACGGGCCTGCTAAGACTAGATACTGGCTCAGTTCTCCTTATCCCTCCAGAATTCTACTTGTACCCCACTGTAATGGTCAATTCCATGGCATGATCCAAGCAGCATGGCTCTAGCAGCCCACCTTTAGCCCGCATATCCTCCCTCAGTCCATTTAAAAACTGCCCAGTGGAGATCTCCTCAGGTATACCCACTTAGGGAGCCATCAACTAAATGAACTTCCTCATATACTCCACCACTGTCCCCGGCTGTCGGGAGTGAGCCATTGAGCGTGAAGCGACGCCCTTGCTGCCAAAGTCCGAAACCGGTGCAGCAACAACTGCTTGAGCTCGTCCTAACTCTTCACCGTTCTCCGCCCATTTTCCCACTGATACAGAAACTCGTTGCCCTCCAAAGCCACCATCGCCGCTTCAAGTTTATCCTCTTCCATTAGCTTGTAGAATCGAAAGAAGTGTTCTACGCAAAGGATGCGTCCATCTAGGTTTGTACCTTCAAAAGTAGGAAGGTCGAGCCTCTTAAATCTCAACGTTCCCTTTGCTCAGCGGAGTCTGGTGTGGTGGCAAAGAAGCGATTCGGGAACAGATTTCCTCCCAGAACTTCTTCTGATCTTACTGGAGTTGGGTGATGGTTTTCTTTTGTTCTTCCTTTTCTGATCTACCTCTTGGGAGGTGGAACGAAGGTTGCTGCAGAGATTGCTATACTCCTATGGTTGTGTTAGTCTGATCGGTTATCGGCATCGCTACTTTCAAGTCCACCATTCCTGTCTCCAAGGTCTCGTTGCGAATTTGATGGGCCCACCATGGCTTCGTCTTAGGATCGCAGTTTTGAGACCAACTGCTGCACACCTAAGCAAAATTTAGAAATTTAACTGACACAATTGCTTACTATTCGAGAGGTAAGCAGCTCTCCTCAAAGCTGATAATTCTCATTTCCTTTGTCGTTGCATCATTTATTTATAGACTCTTCACTTAATAACCCTGCTTACAAAAGTTTCGATGACCCCCTAATTGACAGCTCAACAGTAACAATAACAGAATGAAATAATGACCCATCATTCTCGCATTGTCTTGGGCCTAGGCTGCACACACACGACATTTTGATACGACATATTTTGATTGGCCATAATTTGATTAACCATGATTTTAATATATACAAAATTAGTTTAAATTAATTAATTGATTTTAATAAAAAAATAAAAACCAACCCAGAAACTGCAAACACTCCCACCATTTGTTCACCACGGCCAGGCCAACGCCTCTGGCCCACAACTGACCAACCCCAGCCCTGACCACTAAGCACTCAACCTGAACCCACCCCAACTCATTACACACCTCATGTCATTAACACAACCAAGTATCACCACCATACAAACCAGAGCCCAACTACCGCCAGACAACCAGAAAACCCACCACCCACTCCCACAAGCCAGTGAACCACTCACCAATTAACCATCCAAACCCACAACAAAATGACCACCACCTGCAATCCAACCTGCCCATACACATAAATCCCATAATCTAACCAAACCACAACACCCACCACCCATACACAATGACATAACCAATGAAGATTCACCGAACCTCCACACCCATGAGGCTGCAGCCATACACTCACAATCACTCCAATCCAAACCCACTTCCAAATCCCCTTATAGTCACGCACTCACACTCAACAACACCGTAATTACCCAAAATGGTATCATGTGTTTATTTATATTCTAAGGCTTGGTTTTGAAAATCTCTCTGAATTATCTAGCTGCCCAGTTTAGTTTCTTCTACTGTATTTGATGGTAACCAAGTAGATAGCACCCTATGTTTATTATCTAACAACTTTTGACATTTTTATATGGTACCACTTCCAATACATAATAATGCTTCATACTTTGTACTTCCATCTTATCTGCGCACTAATACACTTCGATAATCTTATTCTTCGTCATTGCCACCACCTCGACCTACCATACTTTTATTTTTTAACATTTTTACCCATTACAAGGGTAATAGATACTAGCTAGTCACTTTATTAATGATGGTAAACGGTTGTGAAAAGTGTTGCATTAGTGGTTTTGCAGATTATAAGAGTATGGTTAGTGGACTTTTACAATAGTGTAGGCATAAATACTTCAGATTGTACTATTTAGAAATGGAAAAAGTTGAAGCGTACCATATTGAATTGAATTATTAAAAAAAGTGGGTACAAAAAGGAAAGTCATAAGTATACTGGTACCATATATATAAAATTTCTTTTTTCCCCTCTTTTTCCTATTCTAGTTATTTATATATTAATGAAGAACTTTTCAATTGAGATCCAACGATTAATTTCTTTTCTTCTAGGTGATTTTATTTGAGTCTACGTAACTTGGATAGAAAAAAAGCCATATCCTTAATTTTTCCTTAAAAAGAACCCACAACTTATTGCCAGCTGCAACTTATGCAGAAGGTATTGTGTCAGACCGGTCTGACAGTAACGTTTCTGACAGACCAATCCACTGAAACTGGACACATATTGTTGAATCTGGACACATGTTGTTAAACCTGGACATATATTGGTAGACCTTGACACATATTTGTAAACCTGGATACAAATTTGCAACCCTGGAAACATATTTGTAAACCTGGACACATACTGTTGGACCTGGACACATTGTTAAACCTGGACACATATTGTTGGACCTGGACACATATTGTTAAACTTGGACAAATATTGTTAAACATGGACACATATTGTTAAACATGGACAAAAAACTCTAATTTATGATTCAGGGACCTGGACAAAGTTACGAGTACCTGGACAATTTAAAACGAAGACCTGGATAAAACAAGAATAACCAGGATTTTAAAATAAAATACAAGCTAAGCTTTTCATTCATATGATGGACATCAGCTTTCTTCAATCTTCTTCATCTTCAATTCATTGAAGGATTGCAGCCACTTTATCTTTTCTCACTTAACAAGACCAAATCGGATTCATCTTCTCCATTCATCTCATTTTTCAACTCCAAAGGCTTTCAATTCATTTTTAATGAACTTCCCCCAAAGTAGAATTGCAGCAACACCATATATACCACCATTAATTGGTTTTCATTTGAGCTGGTATGAGTATAAGGTCTTGAGGGTATTATGTTCTAATTGATGGAACAAAAACTCAAGAAAAATATACGGAAGAGGTGTTGAGGGTATAGGTGAGAATTGATGGAACAGATATCGTATTGTGTGCTAATTAATTTGAGCCGGTAAGAGTATGGGGAAGAAGTGCGCACAAAAACCATATTGAGCGCTAATTGAATCTTAGCGGTAGTATTAGTTTTTATGCGTAACTGGGCCAGACCGGTCTGACACAATATTTTGTCAGACGGTCTGATCCAATACTTTCACTAAATTCATGGGTTCTAATTTTGAACTGGAAGTGCTTAAATATATTGCTTTTCTTTTCCTTGTATGTGATCACTGCAGTCAAAACTGACTGAGTTTAGAAACAATGAAGGCCAAGATATGTTTGTTGGTGAGAAGATTGTCCCCATCAAGGTGTGGTCTTCTTAAGGTTACTTAGTGAATTTGAATGCAATAGATATTTCTTTTTATTGCTGACAAATGTCCTCATCTCTTTCCATTTTGCAGCTAGATCTTCGAGTAAATAATACTCTTATCAGGGACCAATTTTTGTGGGTAAGATTCTATGGAACCTTGCTGGTCTCATCTATAAGAATTTTCACATTGAAATATAGATGGATGACATTTCTATTTGCATTATCAGGACTTGAATAATATGGAGAGTGATCCTGAGGAATTTGCAAAAAACTTCTGCGCCGACATGGGTATTGAAGATCCTGAAGTTGGAGTAAGCAACATCAGTCAACTTATCTCTCTTGATTGGTTCTATAACATCTATTTTGAAAAAACTTGAAATCTGATTTTTCCTATCTATTAACTTCTTTAGTATGAAGTGGCAGAGTCTTTACTTGATCAAAAATCAACTATTGGGAATAGTAAGTTAAAAACCACCCAATACCATCCTATATGTATTTCTTTCTTCAACGGAATTCGGGGAACTCTTGTTTTTACAGTGTCGATAGAGTCAAATACTAGGTAATAGGAAAGTACTAAAAGGAAAAATACTACTATAATAGGTGTAGAGATACACACATGGACACAATTAAAGGTTATAGTGGAGAGTGAATAGCGAAGAAATAAACTATAAAAATAGGGAAAAACGGTGGAGATGGTGACCAACATTGACCGCCTAGAAGCATTGAACAAAAACAAAATCTCTTCTAATAATTTGAAATTACTCCATATTCCTTGAATATCATAAGATGGAACATGGCCAATATTAATTGGTCACTCTGTGTCAATGTCGTTGTGGATCTGCATAGGCATGTCCATGTGCCTGTGCATCTTATACATTTGTCACTTTTGTTCCTTGAAGAGCTCCATTGAATATGTTCACAACTTTGTTTACTTATTTTTAATATAATATTGTTGTTAGTAAATACTAAACATCGTGACCTTCCTCATACCTTTGTACAGAAGGATTGAGGGAGCCTTCTGCTGTGTTAAATTTATGATTGTTAATGGACAAAATTTGATGCAATAGTTGATAGTTCACGTTGGACAGTAAAACTGCGGAGTTTTTTTGTCCCTATCCCCCACACTAAGTATTCTTTTGTTATTGACGTCAAAATAATAGAAATCTGATAATGATATACTGAATTTGGGATGCAAATATTTTTGGTTAATATAGTTGGACTTCATATTATTGTTGTAAATAATTAAACACGATATAAACTCAAGATAAACGCTGTGTGGAATATGTTTTATTGTTCCATTTCACAATACCCCTTGTAGTCTAACTTTCACTGACGAGTATAGCACCAAAAGTTGTAGTTGGCCATGTTCATTTGGCCTTAATTACTGAAATTTCATTTCAATTTAGCTTAGCTCCAGAAGAGTTTAGCATTTGAGTATGCCTTTAGTGAGACCGTCTCACAATGGTGAGACCAAGATCTGCTAATAAAAGTTATGAAAAAAAATTGTGAATGTTATTGAAAATATATAAAAAGTTATTACGTAGTTTTATACATATATAACAATTTATATGTTTTCTGTAACATTTGCAAGTTTTTCTTCAACTTTTCAAAGTAAAACTTGGTCTTACGGTGATACCGTCTCACCAAAGAATTTGTATTAGAGTTTAGATTAATTTAGTCCAAAAAAGTAGGGAGTATTAATTTTGGAGGTAGATAAAAGGTAGGGACACTACTATGCTCTGTAAATCATTCTCTCCACCAAGAAAGTATTTAAGTGTTCGAGTAAATATACTTTAGCTTTTTTATAAAAATGTGTTAGAACTTAGAACTGATTTTTTATTTTCCATTACACGCTGAATCCTTATACCGTAGCACAATGCTCCGAAGAAGTTACTAAGAAAAAGTTCAACGTCCTAACTTTCCTAAGCATAACTATCCCTCTTGAAAATTTCTTCATGGACCGCAGGTGCCTGCAATTAAAATAGAAGATCCATGTTATCCATTTAAAATATTTATTATGTATTTAGGGCATTCATATTTTACATTTAGAACTCCGCCAGTGGGTTTCCCGCTGACGGTCCTAAGCCCGGATAAAGGAGGAAGGTTGTGGTTGGCATTTGACAGCCAGTGTAAAAATATGTCACATCCAGGCGCATTGTTGGACACTTGGACGAGAATAGTACTAGGATGGGTGACCTCCTGGGAAGTCATTGTGTTGCCATGCCGCCAACCCCACCGACCCGTGTTTGGCCGAAAATAGTACTAGGATGGGTGACCTCTTGGGAAGTCCTCGTGCCATCGCTTTGGGATTAAGCTAAACAACAATCAATATATTGAAAGAGAACATTTACGGCCAATTTGTTGAATAATCTAAACAAAGTTGTTCTCAAGTCAAACTAGAACATTTTTTTTATAAAAAAAGGTATGTATGCCCATCATATTTGGAAGAGTGAAGGTGAAGCGGCGAAACAAAACTATACAAAATATGATGAATCAAGAATGTTTCGGAAGCTCTTAAATTTTTTGATGATGAGTGATAGTTGATTGTACTTTTAAAACTTGTGAACTTGAAGGATTGCTATTATGACTTTGTCATCCAGGTGGTATCTCTGGTGAAATCCCACCCAAGGGAAAGTTCTGTTATTAAGTATTTCTTGATATCAGGAGACACTTACTAATGCAATGGTTATTGGATGATGTTTTAAAGCTTGTGATATTGCAATATAGTTTATCTAATGTTAATAGCTTTACTGTTTTTGTTTTCCTTGTCTATAATCTTTTATGAAGATTCCCTTAGCTTAACTAGTTTTTCCCCTTTTTTGGCAGCCTGCTATTGCTTTTGCAATAAGGGAGCAACTTTATGAGGTGCTAATGCTTAATGTTATATTCAATCTCTAATTATGTTTTCTTCATGACTGTTTTGTTATTAATCACGCAACATTTAACTATTTAAGTGACTGTTAAAAGTATCAATCATGGTTTGCAGATTGCAGTCCAAAATGTAACTTCAGTGAAGGAGATAAAAGTAAGCAAAAAGGGTCGTCGTGGAATGGAGTACATACCTGTTAAGTATGTTCAATCATATATGATTATGAGAACACCAGTCCCATGTCTCAGCTGATGTTACTTTTAACATTGACCTGCCTTTTTCAGTAAAGCTGGTGTTACTGCAGTGGATTTGGCTAAGCTGTTTGGTAGCAAATCAAGTGTCATTCGGTAAGATTATTGACTATTTTCCTTTTCAGGCATGATATGATAAGTTCTTGTTGCAGTTAGTATCTATATATATCAATCCTTCTTTTCATCATTCAACCATCGGTGTTGTCTTATACTTGCATTGCTTATCAGTTCCTTGCTTGGTGACATTGTTCGTAGCAGCTAGAGTGCTAAGTGTGTTTATATCAAAATGCATGACAAAGGCAACTTGCGATATCCTTGAAGTTTAAAGATTAGCGTGAAATTTTCATCTTGTTTCACTTTCAAACTCGAATGGCTAGGTAGCATTCAACACCAATTTTATTGGCAGACCGCAGATGTGGGTGCACGCACTGTTTACAGGCACCTGGCTTTAATTCAGTGTCACATAGTTCCCTAAAGTTCCCACTAATCGCGATCCGAAAAAAGCAATCTATGATCGATTTTGGGCTATTTTTTTCCCATTTTAGGCGAACCGCGAATTGTAGAAGCGAACTAAAAGGCAAAGGCAAACTATGTGACACTGGGTTTTATATCCACATAAGATACCAGATGCGCTATAAAACCTTTTTGGGCTATATCGGTGTTTATAAACCTGCTTACCTCTATGAGTTCTTTTCAAGAGTGTTTTGAGGTTGCTTTTTATTGGTTCTTAATGTAAATATCAGGAAAAGGAAAGAGTGGGATGTGTTTGAACCAATTGTTGATATCCTCTCAAATGAGGAACTGGAAGCACTTGAAGCAAGAGAAGATAAAAGTGCTCGTTAACAAACTTGGTATGTTTTAGTAATTTGTGGATGATGAATTTCACTGGTTTCTTAATTTATTGCGTGCTCTTGGCGGTAAATACAGAAATGCCTGTTAAAATTTTCCAAATTCATTGTTCTTTGTCAGGTGAAATGATTTGCAGAAAACACATGTCTGGAGATCACCAAGTAGTTGAGCATTTGGAGAGTGTATGCATCTGCTACATCCGTAGGGTTTTAGATGCAGTTCGTAGAATTTCAAGAATTGTTTCTTAACATCTAAACAGAATCACATGCATATATTAATATGTTTTAATAATATTGTTAAAGATAAAAAACTTTGATGTGTATATTCCACTAACTTGTGGTTTGGGATCATAGAATGTCAAATGCAGTCCCTCTAATCAATCCACAAGTACGTTCAAAGATCCCCACGTATGCTAGTACGGAAGGAGACTCTCTACTTTATATGGGATAATAATTTTTATAGTTTTTGTTCAGTTATTTTTAGCTATTTTGTATTTCGTGTTCTAATTTATTTTGGTATATATGATTAGTTACAACGTTAAATAATTTAAATAGTTATGCACTACCTAGTTTTAGGTTTGGTTACCTTCACATTCAGACAAATAATTACATCATGTTAAATGATGGGATGTACAAGTATGGTTCATGTCAATATTGGTTTCCTAACCGCCCATGACTTCTTCATTCTTTATCTTGAGTTGAAACGTATTACACTAAAAATCATCTAACTCTTGTCATTTGTGATTTTGAAAGTTTTTACAAGTACAAAGAATGTTCTAAATTCCTTTTAATATATAAGAATAAAAATATAGACATCTAGTCTCATTTGATTTATATTAAAAAGTGTTTTATTGATTTTGGTTAGAATTGATTCATATTGAGTATTAGTTAGTTTTGGTTAATTGATTTTGTGTCAACTCAGTTATAGATTTGTAGTTTCTATTTACTTTTGCTTGGTTCAAATAAGTTTTCATCTTTTTCAATTCAGTTTTAATTGTTGTTTCTTTAATTTTGCTCGATTTTTTTTATTACTTCAGTCATCAATTCAATTTTAGTTTGTTATTTTTGGTTTATTTTCATTTTCATTTCAAGTTTTTCAGTTTAACTTAGCATAACTTTTTAAGTTTAGTTCCTGTTACTTAAACAATTTCAAACCAAACTGATCGTGCTAATCATGGTGAGCTAAAGGCTACCATCACCATATTTTCTAAATAAATAGTCAAGTATGGGGTAATAATTGAATCATACATTTTAAAATCAAAAAAAGAATCATACAAAAAAACAACAAACCTCTACTTACACCAAAACTTGTAACATCAAGATGAATTTTTCACTAGCCCACTTTTCAATACATTTGTTTAAAAACCTATATTTCAATGTGCTTTATAAGAAATTATAAAAATTGTTATATAAAAAACTATATATCTAGGCAAATCTAACTAGATCTAATACTAATATATTTTTTCTTATGCATAATAAAGATATTTTATGGTGTATTTGAAGTGTTAAATCAAATTTAATGCTAACTAGATATAAATTAGAGTACACCAATGTTTACCAATAGAATGATACACATGTTATGTACATTAATTCAATTTGGATTAATATTAGTATAGAGTTTAATGTACATTTTTTAAATTTCAAAATTAGATAAAATAAATATTTATTTTTTTCTAAAGGAAGATTTCATTAATAATACACCATACAACATCTACAACAGAGGCCTAGACCATCGACTATAATGGACATTGAAACAAACACTAGTCTAATTCAAGATAACAAGTGAAATTTGAAATCAAAGAATACTCTTGTCTCTTACAATGCTGTCAATCTAGTACAAGAGGGCCTAGCGATTTATAGTAGTGTCTGAATTGAACAACATTTGATTCAACATATTGTACTCTTTGATCGGACATCTGATATGAAGCCGCACAACCTACCATCAATGAAAGTATGTAATCCGGCGTCAGAAACTCCCACTATAGGGGAACAAAATCTAAATCCCAAAATAGAGGAACAAAACTTAAATCCCACAAAAGATGAACAAATCCTAAGCCCCACAAAAGGGGAACAAACCCTAAATCCCATTGAAGCGGAACTGAAAACAAAAAAAAATAGGCGATTAAAGCATACATCGGCGCAACCCATCAACGACGCCACCACCGGACCACGATATAGCCATTAATGAGCCCCGATGCTGCCACCAGCGGCACTTGCTGGACTAAGAGGCTGCTTAAATCGAAAAAGGCTTGGCTTGCACGGGTCCAAAACCTGCAACGGTCGTCGGCGAAAGGGGTAGCGCCTAGTTGAAGATCGGAGGCCCGTCAATAAAATAAAGGAGGTGGTGACCCTCACGGCTGCCGGTGAGCTTCACACGCGAGGATGAAGACTTTGGTAAATGATAAGGGCCTGATCTGACCTTTGGTTTATTGAGGTGGAAATCAGGGGGACTAGCTCTAGGATTCACCTGCATAGAAAGAAAAGGGAATCCAAAATATACTAATCCAAATAACAGTAGCACAGTAGAGATTTTGAGAGAGAGAAGAGAGATTTTTTAGGGAAATAAGAGTAGTAAATTCATCATACCTCCTCAATCTATTACACTGATTATTATACCCTCTAACAGCTGGCAAAGCAAAATAAAAAGGACAAATAAAAGGGACTGCAAAAAGGACAGTAGCAGTAACAAAATTACATAAATGAATGACAAAAAAGATCTTCCTAGAATTCAGTAAAAATGATTAATGAATCATGCCTTCTTCACGTGACCCACACAGACACTCTCTTCAGCATCATCATTCTCCTTTCCTCTGACTCTGATCATATCAATGCCCCCTCCATGACTGGATCCTTGACCCCAAGGATCAAAGAATGGATATAGCTCTTCAATAGCACTAGCATCCTCCTAGGTAGCATCTTTAGGTAAAGTGTGAGACCATTGAATTAGTCATTAGACCACTGCCTGGTTGTGCCTCTTAATGCTTCTCTTGTCCAAGTGGGCTGTGGGGTACTTCTCATGTGGTTCAGCAGGGGATATGATGGGCTCCTGGGAAAGGTTGGTGTTAGGGGCACCATAGTGTCTTTTTAGTTGAGACACATGAAATGTGGAGTGCACCTTGGATCCAGGAGGAAGTTGGAGTGTGTATGCCACTTGTCCTACCTTATGGGTGATGAGATAAGGGCCATAGTATCTGGCTGCCATTTTTTGATTTGCCCTGTGATGTACAGATGACTGCCAGTAGGGTTGCAGCTTCAAGTATACCCAATCCCCCACATCAAACTGCCTCTCTGACCTCCTTTTGTCTGCCAGTTGTTTCATTCTATTGCTTGCCTTGGCCAAATGCTCCTTAAGCAGCTGAATTGTGGCTTCCTTCTTCTGTAAACTCCTATCCACTGCCTCTACACTGCTTGATTGGGTGAGGTAGGGCCTGTGGATTGGTGGGGCTTGGTTGTATAAGACCTCAAATGGGGTTTTATGGGTAGCAGTGTGGTATGTAGTGTTATACCAAAATTCGGCTAGAGGTAACCAGTTTGTCCATTCGATAGGGAGATCACTTGTCATGCATCTCAAGTAGGCCTCAAGGCATCTATTCAATACTTCAGATTGACCATCTGTTTGAGGGTGGTAGGAAGTTGACATATGATGTCCAATACCCTGTAGCCTGATGAATTCCTTCCAAAAATGACTAATAAATACCTTGTCTCTATCAGAAACAATGGTTTTTGGAAATCCATGGATCTTGTAGATGTGGTCCAGATAGGCTTTTGCTACAGTAGTGGCTGAGAAGGGATGTGCAAGTGCCACAAAGTGAGCATATTTTCTCAACCTGTCAATAACCACCATTATAGTGTCTTTGCCCTTGGACTTAGGTAATCCCTCTATGAAATCCATGGTGACATCCTCCCAAATACCCTGTGGTATGGGTAAGGGCTACAGAAGACCAGGGGATGCAGAGGTGTCATATTTGCATTTTTGGCATACCTGGCATTGCCTAATGTATGTAGTGATGCTCCTTTTCATTCTGGGCCAATAGAAAATCTCCTTGACCCTTTGGAGGGCAGCTTGGATTCCAGAATGTCCTCCACTACCTGAACTGTGTAGCCACTCCAAAAATTTGCATTTTTGGCATACCTGGCATTGCCTAATGTATGTATGACTTGCTTCAGATTAGGATCTTGTGCCCATAGTTGTTGCAGCTCAGTAAGAAGAGAGGATTGCACAGAAGATATCAGCCTGCTCATTAGTTTACTGCCCTTGATCCTCGAGAGACCATCAGCCACATTGTTGTCAGCACCCCTTTTATACTCAACTGAGTAGTCATACCCAGCCAATTTAGGCAGCCACTTTTGTTGAAAAGGAGTGGCTATCTTGTGATCCAAGAGGTGTTTCAAGCTTTGTTGATCAGTCTTGATTATGAAGGGTTGATTAAGCAAGTAATGGTGCCACTTTTTGACAGCAAAGACCACTGCCATGAGCTCCCTTTCATAAGCTGAGAGACCCTTGTGTTTGTCAGCCAACCCTTTGCTTGCAAAGGCTATGGGGTGGCCTTCCTGGAGTAGTACTGCCCCTAGACCAGTGCCTGATGCATCTGTTTCAATCATGAATGGCTTGGTAAAGTTGGGTAAGGCCAGCAGTGGGGAATGAGTCATAACCTCCTTCAGTTGCTCAAAAGCTGTTTGTGCTTCTTGGTTCCAAGAGAAAGCATCCTTCTTCAATAAGTTGGTAAGTGGTCTGCAGATCTGACCATATCCCTTGACAAACCTCCTATAGTATCCTGTCAGCCCTAAGAAGCCCCTGAGTTGTTTGAGTGTGGTAGGTACTGGCCAATCTAGCACAGCTTGAATTTTGTCTGGCTCAGTGGAAACCCCTTGAGCAGAAGTTAGGTGCCCTAAGTAGCTGACTTGAGTAGCCCCAAATACACATTTTTTGAAGTTGGCATGAAGGCCATGTTGCTCCATGACTTGTAGTACAGATTGTAGGTGAGACAAGTGGTCTTGCTATGTTGGACTATAGATGAGGATGTCATCAAAGAAAACCAGAACATACCTTCTCAAATAAGGTTTGAACAACTCATTCATGAGGGCCTGAAAGGTAGAATGGGCATTGGTCAAGCCAAAGGGCATAACCATGTACTCATAATGCCCTACATGAGTCTTGAATGCTATTTTGTGCACATTTTGCTCATTCATTCTGATTTGGTGATAGCCTGATTTTAGATCAATTTTAGAAAAAAACTTAGCACCCTCCAGTTCATCCAACAACTCTTCTATTAATGGAATGGGAAATTTGTCCTTGATAGTGGCCTTGTTTAGAGCCCTGTAGTCCACACACATCCTCCACCCACCATCCTTCTTTTTGACTAGTACCACTGGTGCAGCAAAAGGACTGTGGCTCATCCTTATGACCCCTTGATCTAGTAACTCTTGCACCATATCTTCTATCACATTTTTTTTGAAAGTGTGGGTACCTATATGGTCTGAGATTGATAGCACTGGTGCCTTCCTTTAGAGGTATGTGATGGTCAAAGGCCCCCCTAGCAGGTGGCAGACCCTTGGGTTCAGAAAACACCTTAGGAAATTGCTGTATGATTGTGGCCACATCTGCTCTGTGCTTGCTATCTTGTTGATTTCCCAGCAGGGTTGGAGCCCGGTTAGATTCCATAGGCATCACCTGAACCATAGACAGCTCCATATGATGTTGCATCAATTTGTCCAGTTTGACAGAGGTAATAGGAGTGAGGGGTTTGTTGGGGATGCCTCTCAAGTGCACTTTTCCTCCCTTATATTTGAACTGCATTGTTAAATTTTTGAAGTCACATGTAATTGGACCTAGAGTAGAGAACCAATGAACCCCCATCACCAGATCACATCCACTAAGAGGAAGAAGTAAGACATCTGAAAAGAATTCATGACCCTGCATTTTCCAACAGAATTGCCTAATAATAGAGTCACATTTAAGTTGGTTGCCATTGGCTACCTTAACCCAAATGGGTGACACCTTCTCCGCATTACAATCCAGCTTCATGGCTACATTTTGGTCAATGAAATTATGAGTACTCCCACTATCCAAGAGCATGAACAAAGTTTTCTTCCCATGTGACACCCTTACTATCATAGTATTAAAAGAAGCCATACCATCCATGGTCTGAACTGACAAGTGTGCACACTCCTTGTCTCCAGTTTCTTCTTCAGGTACCTCTTGGTTCTCCTCAGTCTCTACATCCTCTGTCTCCTCAATCTCCAGGTGGTATACCTGGGGTTTCTTCTTCCCTCTACAATCATGTCCAGGAGTATACTTCTCATCACAAAAGAAACAGAGGCCCTTGGCTCTTATGTCATTGAAATCTACAGTAGTAAAAGTCTTCCTGGTAGGGTTAGTAGAGGAAGGGTTTTTTTGTAAGTTAGTTTTTGGAGTAAGGTAGGGGGGTGATTTTGGGGAAGGCATGGGTGCGATGATGGGTGATCGATCTTGGAAATTGTGGGTTAGGAAGGATGGGTGGTTGCTTTTGTGGAGTTTTGGGTTTGTAGGCCTTATCAGCAGCCTCCTGTAATTTGGCCAGGCACAGGGCTTCTTGGATGGTTTTAGGGGAAAACATTCTGATGGTTAACTCATTATCCAACCCACTTAAATAGCAGCTAAGCAGGTTCTCCTCTGACAGCTCCAGTTTACTTGCTATTTGATCAAAAGAGTCATGGTATTCCTGAACAGCCTTACCCTTCTGTTTCAGATTTATGAGCTCAGCCATTGGGTCATCATAGGGTTGGCCAAACCTCACAGTCAGGGCCTTCACATACTCCTCCCATGGAGGGTCAATATTCTTCTTGCCCTTCATATAGGCTTGGTGCCATAGTAGGGCTTTACCCTCAAGATGTATAGCTGCTAACTTCACCTTACTTGAATCAATCACCTTATCTAGTTCAAAAAACTGAGTACACCTATACAACCAAGATTTTAGGTCCTCCCCATTGAACCTAGAGAATTCTATCTTTGTAAGCCTAGCTGAATACCCAGTGTGATTATGGTTAGGGTCAGATTTATGAGGCTCTAAGGCTTCAGTTTCCTTCTCAGACATAAGTTTGGTTACTTGCATAGACAGACCCATAACTAAATCATGCAACTTAGATATATACTTAGTATTCTTATCAGTATTCTGGAAATAAGACTTACAAACCTCAGTTAGCTTCTGTTCCTGCTCCTTTAGCAAGCTTTTCAGATTTTCTTCCACCTTCTGCACTTCAGCAGCCATGAATGCTTCTTGTTCTCTAGTCAAAACCATGGTGATCCGAGGATGGCCTAGCTCTGATACCAATGATAAGGGCCTGATCTGACCTCTAGTTTATTGAGGTGGAAGTCAGGGGGACTAGCTCTAGGATTCACCTGCACAAAAAGAAAAGGGAATCCAAAATATACTAATCCAAATAACAGTAGCACAGTAGAGATTTTGAGAGAGAGAAGAGAGATTTCTTAGGGAAATAAGAGTAGTATATTCATCATGCCTCCTCAATCTATTACACTGATTATTATACCCTCTAACAGCTGGCAAAGAAAAATAAAAAGGACAAATAAAAGGGACTGCAAAAAGGACAGTAGCAGTAACATAATTACATAAATGAATGACAAAAAAGATCTTCCTAGAATTCAGTAAAAATGATTAATGAATCATGCCTTCCTCACGTGACCCACGCAGACACTCTCTTCAGCATCATCATTCTCCTTTCCTCTGACTCTGATCATATCAGTAAAAATATGAAAGGAGAAAAAGAGAAAGAGATTTATGGTGGACACATCAATTCCATAAAATGAATGTTCATATCAACAATGAACATCATTTAATTTTCAGTTAAATTCCCACCATAAGATGCTCTTATTTTTGTAATCCCTTTCCAAATTTTGTACATTATATAATCCTAAGGGGAAAAAAATTAAAGTTTGTGTTGGATAGCAAAATATTTACGTGCATACCGTCCACTTAGAATCAAAGTTATATTCGCGTTTTTTATTGTAAATACCAACTATAAATTGCTATTGGCAATAGAAATCCTGAGCAAGTCGCTACTGCCAATAGCGATTTGCTTAGGTAAGTCGCTACTGCCAATAGCGACTTACTAGAGCAAATCGCTATTGGTAGTAACGACTTATGCTAGTTTTTTTCCTTAGCTAACTGCGTGATGTGCTATTGTCCTTTGGTTTGATGATCTGACTAAGTGAAATCGCTATTGGCAATAGCGATTTATCTTAATAATCTGCTAATGACAATAGAAATTTTGCACTTAAAAAAATATACAACTCCGATCCTATGTGGATGATATTGAGGTAAATATTTTACAACCCAATACAAACTGATAAATTTTTTCCCTCTTAGCATTATTTGGGTTTCCTATTCCCCAATGAATTTTTTTGGCAAAATTGACTTTTCTTTCTGCCAATAGTAACTCCAACTATTGATTATCCATAAACAATCCAAACTAAACCGATTTAGTAACCTGCTGGAACAGATAAAATACATATATTTTTAAAAAAAATGCTGACAAATTCATAAAAAAAATCACATGATTTAGTTTGGACTGTTCATGAATAATCAATAGTTGTGATTGTCAGATGATAAATAATATAGACTTAAGGTGTCAATTTTGAAAAAAAAAATTAAGGAAAAATTTATATGAATAATCTCAACTATTGGAAGTCTTCCAATATTAATCTCAACTATAAGTTATTACACTATAATCCAAACTATAGGGGTAATTTTATGATATTAGTCCATACTAACTTTTGACCGGCTCCGATTTCCTTCGTAGAAAGGGAGGAAGGTATAGTCAAGTACAATAAATAGGGAAAGAGGAAAACTAACGAATCCTTTATGAATTAGTGACCGATTACAATAGGTTAACTAAGTCAATGGACTAACACTAGTAGAAAAAAATACTTTTGCTACAATTTAAATGATGCGGTTTTTTAAAGAACCGCATCATATACATGCATTATTAGGTATCTGTTGCGGTTCCCATAAGAACCGCATTATATAAGTTTTATATGATGCGGTTCTTTTAGGACCGCAACATATAGTGTAAAAAAACATAAAATTAACTCACTTATATCTCTCTACAATCACACGCATATAACAACAATTCAAGCACAACTCTAAGGGTGCGTTCTCTTCACCTTAAAAAAAAAGTTTCAGGTTTAATAAGTTCAGATAAGTTCAGATAAGTTATATCAGGTCTAATAAGTTCAATAAGGTCTAATAAGTTGCAATAAGGTCTAATAAGTTCTAATAAGTTCCAATAAGGTCCAATAAGTTGCAATAAGGTCCAATAAGTTGCAATAAGGTCCAATAAGGTCTAATAAGTTCCAATAAGGTTTAATAAGTTTCAATCAGGTCTAATAAGTTCTAATAAATTCCAATCAGGTCTAATAAGTTCAAATCAGGTCTAGATTATTATTTTTAATTATTGATCAAATAAAATTAATTAAATTAATAATTAACTTAAAGCACTCTTACACAACATAAACCAATTTTATTTTATCATTCTTGTTTTATAATTTTTTAGAGAAACCAATCAGAGTTAGATTGAATTAAACTATTTTTTTATATTATAAAATAAAACTTATTTTTTATTTTGGGTTTGATTTAATTTTGGTCCAAATTAAACTTTACCCATCCTCCATATTATTATTATTCAATCCGTTCTAGTTTGTTAATTTTACTACAAGTGAATTAAGAAAAATTAAATATGTAGATAAGTTGTTATTGGAATTGATAATATTAATTAATAATGGGTTTGAAAAAAGATATACTAATTATTATTACCTTCTTGAACCTAATTCAACAATAAAGAAAACATAGGTTCAAATGTATAGAATATTATCATCATCATCATTATTATTATTATTATAATTAATTTATTTTATTCAATCATATAAAATACGTTCCAATAAGTTTCAATCAGGTTTAATAAGTTCCAATAAGGTCTAATAAGTTCCACTAAGGTCTAATAAGTTCTAATAAGGCCTAATAAGTTCCAATAAGGTCCAATAAGGTTTAATAAGGTCCAATAAGGCCTAATAAGTTCCAATAAGGTCTAATAAGTTCCAATAAGGTCTAATACGTTAAATAAGGTCTAATAAGTTAAATCAGGTCTGATAAGTTCAGGTCTAATAAGTTGAAGAGAACGGACCCTAAGTAAAAAATAAAAACACAACTCTTTCATTCTCAAAAAAAAAAATTCGTGAACCCTAGCTCAACTAGCATAGCCTACGCGTTGAACCGCGAACCACCGCACCGCCGGCTAGCCTTCCACCACCACCACTACTGCAGCGTTCACCTGTTCGGACCGCAACCCAGCGTTCACCCAGTGCACCTCCAGCGGCCTTGCGAACCTCTTCGAACTGCGCTGAACCACAACAACGCACGAGCCACCTCCGGCCAACAGCCAGACGACCACCTTCGACAACCGCTCCAGTCAGCCGCAACCATCTAAACTGTAACGACCCGTATTTTAGCAACGTTGTTTTCGAAGAAAACAACAATACGAATCGTCAATAACAGAAAACCTTTAATAATAATTTAGATAACAACAGCGGAAGCTCTAAACTTAATCATTTTATTAATTAAACATTAAAGTCATCCCAAAAACAATGGAAATGACAGGTCCTTTATTACAACCCAAAATTACTAAAACAGGAAAATAACGGGAAGAAAACAGGAGCCTAGTTCGCTCGCCAAACACTCAACCCAACTCTAAACTGTATCCTGGATACCTGCAAAATAAAAATTGGGGGTCCACCATCAGTGGCGAGTAACTAGACTGTCCTACTTAGAAGTAGGACCAAACCACATAGAACAACAGGTTAGAAAACACGGGAAACAATACGATACAATAGCGACCATACAAGCATGCAATTCAAATATCAAATTACGCAGCGGAAACAACATAATCATAAACAAACATCATCAATTAGAATTTCCATCATAACTCGATAACATGTCAACTCAAGATCAATTCACTAAACAATGACAAGACTCCACTCGGTCTATAACCGATAACATGACCCGCACAGTTTATCACCGATAAACTGATAAACATGACCCGCACAGTTTATCACCAATAAACTGATAAACATGATCCGCACGATTTATCACCGATAAACCGATCGATAAACATGATCCGCACGATTTATCACCGATAAACCGATAAACATGACCCGCACAGTTTATCACCGATAAACTGATAAACATGACCCGCACGATTTATCACCGATAAACCGATAAACATGACCCGCACGGTTTATTACCCATAAACCGATAAATATGACCCGCACAATTTATCACCGATAAACTGATAAACATGACAGACTCTGACCAAGACTCAAGGACGCCAAATAAGATCAAAACGTGAGACACCACTTTGCATAAAACAATTAAAGAATTAGGTAATATAAGCCGAAACTTGAGTTTACATAAAATTATAACAAAGATTGATTTTGGTCCAATGACCCAAATATGCGCATAATAAACAAAGCAAAGTACAACTTGCTATTTCTACTGTAATATATGATTTCATAAGGTCAAAGCATCATGCTTAATTATCAATAATATCATACATTCATAAATCAGGTTCCATGCTTGGTAGTACGAAATCATGCGCCATCAATGATTCAATTAAGTCAGCACTCCATGCATAAAACAAATAAAAATTCTTGCTTGCTACTCTTAAACCTCACGCATAAAATACAACAAGTAGAATCATGCCATCAACACGCATAAAAGCTTCAATGGTAAAAGTTCAAGATTTCATATATGGACACCATGATTCAAGAAACATTAAATAAAGATAATAAGATACTTTAAATTCACAAGATTTAATAGGATAAGCTAAATAATAGGTTGGAAGGTTAATGCTTTTATTTAGCAAAACTCACGCATAAATCAAGCAAAGGAACATTCAAGAGTCCAACTAATTGCCACTGTAAACATTTGAAATCATCATTAAGGGCTCAAAAACAAAAGATAATCATGAATGACTTTGACAAAGTAAGTTAAAATCCATGCTTTCATGTATTAACTCACACGCATACTCTAGTCAAGAACCAAACAAGAAATTAATTTGCATAGATGATTACGCACGAAACTTAAAGCAAGTTCAAGGTCCAAAATAATATTCAAAGATCATTCAAGAATCGAAAAATAACAAGCAAGACTCATCAAGATACCGAGTACCACTCGATTTTACATACCTATGACAACAATAACAACTACTATCTAACCTTATTATCCTATGAATTCAATCCTAATCCTAAGTAGAATAGCTAGTTACCTATTGAAGAATCACACACAAGAATCACGCCCAACACTTTGCCGTCACTCGTCACACCCGCAACGCCGAGATATGGTCAACGCACCCTCTTGAATGAACTTGGTGCAAGGTTTTATGAAGGTTGGAGATTAGATGGACTCTTGAGATTTAATTGGTTTGCTTTGAAGGAAGAAGGGTTGAATCTTGAAAGTTTGGTTATGGGTGCCGTGTGGTTGCAAAGGAAGTATGGAGTTGTTGTTTTTATTAGTTGTGTTTGTTATATGGAGTATCGGAGGAAGAAATATAATATATGTATAGGGTTTTATATAGAGTATGGGCTAACAATATATGGGATGGTTTAAAGGAGGCAAATAAATAAAGAGGCAACGTTTAGGGGGCTAGTTAAGGTGACATGGGCTCGGTTTTGGGCTTGATTTCCAAATATAAAATTATGTCTCTTGGCCCAATTAAATGGTTTGGGCTTTAAGTCTTAATTTTCCACGAAATTTTACGGCCCAAAAATTCGGGTCGTTACATAAACCACCGCTACCTCCGGCTACAACCTCCAACAGCAACTCTCTTTGAGGTTCAATTCTGTTTTTTTATTGTTTTTAATCAAGTTCTTAATTATTGTTGTTGATTGTTCAACTAGTTTCAATCATTGGTTGTTATTGTTGATTTGTGGTTGAATTTAGTGTGAAATGCTTTAGATTTAGTCTTATTATGTGATTTATGTGAAAAATCATAATAGTAGTTTATGTCTACAAGATGTTTGTTAAAATGCTTCAATGATAATTGATATATTATTAGTTTATTTTGTGTGAGGAAGAAATAAAATACTTAGAAGAGATTATTGCCTCTAGCTTGATAAAGGTAAAAAGACTAATGAAGAAATAAAATGCTCTATTATTTTTTTTAGAAGAAGAGGAATGCATTAAAGATTAAAAAAGTTCATACAAGCTCTCAAATACTTTTGGAGCTAACCATAAGCAGTTCAAATCTAAATAAAGTCTATTATTACAATAAAATACAGACCAGTAGACAATTAAAAGAGTGGAATAAAACTTAGAGCTCCTGGAACCGAATTCCCGCCATATCATGATCCAACGCAGGTTGAATCCAAACCGGTGGTTCTTCATAATTTCTGGAACAAAAGTTTGAAAGTTTTCCTTCCTTAGCAAGAGTGTGGGCCACTACATTTGCTTCTTTTCGAGAGTGCAAAATCTCCATATCGGGAAAGTTCTTAATTAGGCAGCTCACCTCTACCACTAAAGCTCCTAAGTAGTAGGTATAGTGCTCCTCGGCGTTATCCATCATTACCTTAACCGCCTTAGCATCGACCTCTAACTGGAATCTATTAAGGTCCTTGATCGTTGCCACCATCAGGCCTTCTCTCATTGCAACCAGCTCCGCCTCAGCCGGGGAAGAGGCCTTGATTTTGATGTAACTTCCATAAACCCAAGAGCCACTAGAGTGTCTCACACTCTCACCACAATCCCAGCAGTAGATGAGTTGGAGTCCTTCCAAGTCGCATCCGTATTTACTTTTAGCATTCCCGGAGGTGGCAGCTTCCATATAGGTGAGTCGTAAGGAAGATATATCGATTTTCCTTTATCATGCAAATAAAGGTTAGTTTCAAAACAATCTACCCAAATTTTGTTGATCTCGGCCTGAAAAGTGTTGGATATATTCCTGAATATAAAATTATTACGTATTCTCCATAGATGCCAAATTCCAATTGTAAAGATTTGTTTCCAACATTTGTCTTGAGCCAGATTAAAGTGAATCCATCCTTCCCAGTCAAGGTTCATAAAATCATGATAATCAAAGGAAGAATGAGGAGTGAAATGATTGAAAAGTGCGATCTAAACATTATGACTCACAGTACAGTCCCTAAAAAGATGTATATGTGTCTCACTACTATTCCGACATCTAATACAAATAGGAGAAAAATTGGGAATTTTGTTTGATAGGATAGTGGCAGTGGGTAAAATAGTGTGAGAAGCATTCTAAAGGAGCATTCTATATTTGTAAGGGACGCTAATTTTGCATAACTGAACCCAGGAAAGCGACATTCTTGTGAATTTCATATTTGGAGGATGAGAAATATGATAAGCTAACTTAAGGGTGAATTTCCCAGAAGTATTGGGTTTCCAACAAGGAATATCCGAAAAGGAACGGTCAGTGGGAAGTGGAATACTTTGTATGAGAGTGAGGATATCCTTATCTATGTAAGATTCTATGCTAGTGAGGTTCCAAGTTCCGTTAATAATAATCTTACTCACCCTCCAGTTTAGGATATGGTCCGGAGGCAATCTCCTTGTAGAATAAATAAGAGGACCATCCCCAACCCAGTTATCAAACCAAAGAGAGGTATCACACCCATTACAAATCCTAGCCCCCAGACCCTTAGCTAAGATATCCCTACCATGCAAGATGTCCCTCCAAAGTGGCGAACTAGTCGGGGAAGGAGACACAGCCCAAAAACTTTTCCTTTTTAAGTATAAGCTTGTAAGAATGCGAACCCAAAGTTTATCAGTTTTAAAGAGGACTTTCCACCCAAGTTTTGCCATGAAAGATAAATTCCAAGATCTTAAGTCGCGCATGCCTAGACCCCCTAAGTTTAAAGGTTCTTTTAAATACGACCATCCCATTCTAGCCAAATAGCGTGAACTATTGACTTTGTTCAAAAGAAATTGACGACATCCTTTTTCAATTTCATTTAAGACCGTAATGGGTAAGAGACTAGTTTGCATAGCATATAAAGGATAAGAGTTGAGAACACTTTTGATCAGGGTACACCTTCCCGCCATGTTAAGTAACTTTCCCTGCCACCCCTGGATTTTATCCTTGGTTTTATTTAGCATGTCCACATAGTCTAGTTTTTTTAGTTTATTTGGACTAATAGCCACCCCAAGATACTTACCAAAGGAAATAGAACTATTCATTTTACAGTGAAGAGCTATGACTCTACGGTTTGAGCACGTAGTGTTTTGGGAAAAGATAATATTTGATTTGGAAGGACTGATGATCAGGCCAGATATACAGCCAAAATGGTCAAGGATATCTAGGAAAACTGTGGAATTTTCGACCGTTGCTTCCCCAAATAGGAAAACATCATCAGCATAAAAAACATGAGAAATTGGGATGTCTTTAGCAATATAGAAAGGTTTCCAATGGCCATTGAGGACTGCCTCATCAATTAAATCTGATAATCTTTGTAAACATAAAACGAAAATATAGGAAGATAGGGGATCTCCTTGTCTTATTCCTCTCGAAGGCTTGAACGAAGGAGTGAGTTCTCCATTCCAGAGAATTGAGATATTTGTGGTGGTGATATATTGGAGAATGAGATTGATTAAGGTATTGGGGAAACACATTGCATGCAATGTATCACGTATAAAACTCCACTCAAGACTATCATAGGCTTTGGATATATCAATTTTAAAGGCCATATGAGATTTTTTCTTTTTTTTGTTCTTAAAATAGTGGGCAACTTCCTTCATTACCAAAATGTTCTCTTCTATAGTCCTGCCTTTGATAAAGCTAGATTGAGAAGGACTAATAAGGGTTGGCATAAGGGGGGAAATTCTACTGACAATGCATTTAGTAAGAATTTTGTATATAGTATTGCATAAACCTATCGGACGGAAATCTTTCATATATTCAGGATGATCAGTTTTCGGAATAAGGGTGATATAAGAGTCGTTGATGTTCGGAGGGAGTTCTCCTCTTTCAAAAGCCAATTGGATAAGTTTAAAAATAAAATCTCCGACCACTCTCCAGTGTTTTTGAAAAAAGATAGGTTGAATTCCATCAGGTCCCGGACTTTTAATGGGGTCCATTTGAAACAAGGCTAACCTTACTTCCTCCTTATTAATTGGGCATAATAGTGAAATAGAATTTTCTGAAGAAATAAAGGAGGTTGTTAAAGCATCAGGGGGTAACTTTGAATTAGTAAGAGTAGTTGAAAATTATGTTTAAAGTAGTTGAGAGCAAGATTATGTAAATCATGTCTTCCTTCTACCCAATTTCCCTCCATATTTTTTAAGCATAAAATTTTACTTCTTGCACGCTTAGTTTTAGCTATGATATGGAAATATTTAGTGTTCCAATCCGCATAATTGCGCCAATTTAAACCTGATTTTGAGCCCACAATCTACGTTCAACATGCAATATTTGGTTGAAATCCCTAATTAAACTTTTTTCCAAATTAACCAAAAAAGTGGAGTAATTTTTAGCCAGACTAATCTGAATACCCTTCAACCTAGCAAGGATACGCTTTTTATCATTTAGCATTGCGTTAAAATGGTTCTTAACCCATAGTTTTATATCCTGAGAAAATTTAGATCTACCTACATAGAAATTATTATCATTGTTTGTCCAGCAAGTCTAAAAAAAAGTAGAAAAATTGGGGTGTGAGAGCCATGCCTCCTTACATCTAAAGGGAGTATTAAACATAGCACTACCCGTATTAGTATCAATCAAAATTGGGCAATGATCTGAATAAGTACGAGGAAGATGCATTACCTGTGTGTTAGAATAAAGTTCAAGCCAAGGGGCATTTGCTAAAGCACGATCCAACCTCTCTCTAATTAGGGCAATACCATCCCTGCAGTTATTCCACGTGAAATTTGCACCATGATACCCTAGATCAAACAAAGAAGCCTTGTCCACCCAAGAGTTGAAATCACAGCCCTGGGCATATGTGACCGTACGACCCCCCATTTTTTCAGCCTGATTTGTTACCTCATTCATATCCCCAATTACCAACCTCGGAGTTGCATGGGGAGGTAGGTCTGCTCCAAGTTGTCGCCACAAAGAGTCCTTGGCAGATTTAGTAGTTGGGGCATGAATTCCGGTAATCAATACCTCTGGTTCATTAGGGAGGAATTTGAAAAGAGAATGGAAATACACTAATAGAAAAAGGCCATTTTCTGCGGAGTTTTTAAGCCCTAGTGCTGCGGTTTTGCCCCGCAGCAAAAGCAGGCGCAGCAGTTGAAAAAAAGTGTATATGATGCGGGGAGAACCGCATCATATACAGGTAAAATTATAAAAATAACCATTTTTCTGATGCGGTTCTTAGAAAAACCGCAGCATATAGGGTGTTATATGCTGCGGTTTTTCTAAGAACCGCATCATATAGTAAGTGACCAAAGATACGGTACTTTTTAGAACCGCATCATATATATATATATATATATATATATATATATATTTTTTTTTTATATAAAATAAATTTAATGCGGTTAATATATTAAAATCGATCACAATTTATAATCCAATATCACATCTATCATCATCATACACATCAAGCCAGCGTGGCGCAAATCATATATAATCACCCCAGCGCCGCGCCTTTGTTCAACAACTAAACATTCACCTTTAATTAAAAATAAATTTATATAAATTTTAGCACACAAACGTGTTACCCGTTGCGCCTTTGTCCAACTACGACATACAAATCCAATGTAAATAATTTTTGAAAGTTTATAACAATTCCTACATATATAATATATCAAAACCTATCTATTTTACAAAGAACATATGCATTCGGAGATAAAGTCTGCAAATAATTCTCGAACGACTGTGATTTCTTCAACACTGAAAACTGTTTCCCTTGAAACCTTGTAAACCTAAAATATAAATCATATAAGAAAAAAATAAAGAGAACTTGTTAAATGGGTTAATTTGGCTTAATTAAAAATGTTTAATTCTAATATGGCTATGATTGGTAATAATGTAAAATATCATACATTGACAAATTTTCGGGGGATTAGGGGGCAACAATGGCTTTTCGAAACGACAACAAGCCAAACCGGCCATTTTGGGTTGTTTAAGGGTGTTTTTGTTCCCAATTTCAACCTGCGTAGCCTTTTTCAAGTTTTTAAGCTTCATGCATGTCTTAAACCATCTAATTTTGGATTGTATGACTCATATGCAAGGTTTAGGGGGCAACAAGGGCTTTTCGGAACGACAACAAGCCAAACCGGCCATTTTGGGTTGTTTAAGAGTGTTTTTGTTCTCAATTTTAACCTACATAGACTTTTTCAAATTTTTAAGCTTCATGCATGTCCAAAACAATCTAATTTTGGATTATATGACTCATTTTCAAGGTTTAGGGGGCAACAAGGGCTTTTCGAAATGACAACAAGCCAAACCGGCCATTTTGGGTTGTTTAAGGGTGTTTTTGTTCCCAATTTCAACCTACATAACCTTTTTCAAAATTTTAAGCTTGATGCATGTCCTAAACCATCTAATTTTGGATTATATGACTCATTTGTAAGGTTTAGGGGGCAACAAGGCCTTTATGGAACAACAACAAGCCAAACCGGCCATTTTGGGTTGTTTAAGGGTGTTTTTGCTCCCAATTTCAACCTACATAGCCTTTTTCAAATTTTTAAGCTTCATGCATGTCCTAAACTATCTAATTTTGGATTATATGACTTATTTGCAAGGTTTAGGGGGCAACAAGGCCTTTTCGGAACGACAACAAGCCAAACCGGCCATTTTGGGTTGTTTAAGGGTGTTTTTGTTCCCAATTTTACCCTACATAGCCTTTTTCAAATTTTTAAGCTTCATGCATGTCCTAAACCATCTAATTTTGGATTATATGACTCATTTGCAAGGTTTAGGAGGCAACAAGGCCTTTACAGAACGACAACAAGCCAAACCGGCCATTTTGGGTTGTTTAAGGGTGTTTTTGTTCCCAATTTCAACCTACATAGCCTTTTTTAAAATTTTAAGCTTCATGCATGTCCTAAACCATCTAATTTTGGATTATATGACTCATTTTCAAGGTTTAGGGGGGATCAAGGCCTTTTCGGAACGACAACAAGCCAAACCGGCCATTTTGGGTTGTTTAAGGGTGTTTTTGTTCTCAATTTCAACCTACATAGCCTTTTTCAAATTTTTAAGCTTCATGCATGTCCTAAACCATCTAATTTTGGATTATAACTAGTTTTAACCCTGTGCTTTGCACGAGATTTTATTTGACTTATAAATTTAGTACATAAGAGAAAATTACAATGTTTTACCATAAATATATAAGAAATATCTATTCATATACACAATGTATATAAAAAAATTAAAGAAATTGAACATGCATATAAATAAGAGCATATACTCGGTAAATAAGAGTTTAAAAATATGCATTTAATATTAAATTAAGATATAAAAAAAGTTATGAGTTTAAAAAACAGGCAATGTAAGGAAGTTAAAGAGATTAGAAAGATGATTAGGTAATTTAACATTAAATTTTTTTATTTTATTTATTATTATTGTGGCAGTCATCCTCAATTGATTGCAGGAAGATGAAAGGGAGCGACGATTAAGGAGCAAGGAATTGAAATGAACAGTCATGCAAATGAAAAAGTAACGCACAAGTTTTGATTAGCTAGGAGGAGATTAATGGGTGGGTTGATGAGTGAGTGAGTGAAGGAGATGACATGTCATGGGGAGGAGGGCTAAAGGCTAGACACGTGGCACTATAACATCCTGTTTTAAATATTTAAGTTTAGATATCATAAAACAACCCCCAAAGTTTGGATTATAGTGTAATAACTAATAGTTGGGATTAATATTGGAAGATGCCCAATAGTTGGGACAAAGCGTTTTGCACACGGCTGGCCGCACAGTTAATTAACCATGCGGTGCGTGCGTGTACTACACACTAGCAAAAACGTTTTTCACACTACAAACACTTTGTGACCCCCAAAAGACTTTGTAACCCCACAAAACACTTTGTAACCCCACAAATAACACTTTGTAACCCCCAAAACACTTTGTAACCCCCCCAAAATACATTGTAACCCCACAAATAACACTTAGTAACCCCCCAAAAAACTTTGTAACCCCCCAAAAAAACTTTGTAACCCCCATCCAAAACACTTTGTAACCCCCTAAAACACTTTGTAACCCCAAAAATAACACTTTGTAACCCCCAAAACACTTTGTAACCCCACAAATAACACTTAGTAACCCCCAAAACACTTTCTAACCCCCAAAAAACTTTGTAACCCCCTAAAACACTTTGTAACTCCACAAATAACACTTTGTAACCCCCAAAACACTTTGTAACCACGCATAAAAACTTTGAACCAACTTACAAAAAATATCTGATTTACAAAATTAAAAAATAATGATGATAAAATTAAAGTAAAACCGTCATTTATAAACCGGTTGGACCTTTTTTGTTGCAGAGAGTTTAAATTGTTTTGGCGTTTATTGCTGAGCGTGTTTTATATTGCTTTGGATCTTATTGCCGCAGCACATAATTTCTTTGGGCTTTAAAATTTCAGTAGTATGGTTCAGAAACCATACAACTTGCTGTATGGTTAAGAAACCATACAACCCGCCTTATTCAAGAATTTGTTATTCAAGAATTTGTGTAGTTGGAATTATTTATAAATTAAAATCCCAAACTTTTTTCACTTTTACACTACTACTAGTAAGTACCAACTCTCTCTTCATTCAAGCCTTTCTCCATTGAAGCCTACACACGAAGTTCTCCACCAAAGCCTATACGAAATTCTCCATTGCCACCTACCCGAACTTCTCCATTGAAGCTTGCACGAAGTTCTCCATTGAAACGGATTCTGTGCTTTATCTTTTTCGTTGAAGCAGCAGCTACCGAGGTAAGTTTTCCCCCTATTATTTAGTATTTCGAATATCAAATTCAGGATCTAGGGTTCGACCTTGGTATTGTGGTAGAAGAATGTGTGATGAGGATGCATGTCTGTATGTCTGTAATTCCTTTTATTTGGTTAATGCAACTTAGTGCCAATAAGGGGCTTCCTTCAAAAAAAAAAAAAAAGTTTGATAATTGAGTCAAATTGGGTCAATAGCTCTATATTGTCTTTTGTGATAGCCTTCAAATTTAGAGTCAAATCGGAAAAAAATATATACTCTTAACAATTTGACAGACTCAATTGAATTAAATTTTTTAACTTACATGACAAATTGAGTTAAATTGAGGTACTTGATAGGTTGATGGTGGCATTATGAATTATGATACAGAGCAAGTGTGGAGATATACTTGTTGATTGATTATAGATTTTGATACTTGGCAACTTTAGTAAATCATCTTCTCTTATAACTAATTGGTTTGTGATAGAATCTTCTTCGGTAAGCGGAAAAAATGCTTTTGAAACTGAAATACTTTGGGTATGCTTTTCAAACTGATTTTAAAAATTACAATAACTTCATTGCTTTGTAATTAGTTTGAGATTATCTAATTGTCTTTAAATATTCAATAAAGGTTTCCACAAAATTGCTAGTGCCTATATATAGAATTTGATTAAGTTACAAAGTGTATCAATGTTCAATTTCTTAAAAGAAAAAAAAATTTAATGGACAATTTAAAAAATTGTGATTTGTGTTAACTCCCTAACCCACAAGTTGAAAAGAACAATTGTCGTAAAGATGGAGATTTTAAACATGAACTCCATTTTGTGAAAAGGCTATACTTGATAATGAGATGATTTACAATGTCAAATTGTCAATGTTTACAAATCATTGTTGGAATGTTTTGACTATATAAATTATTAACGTCATAAAAAGATCAATCCAATAAACTAAGTTGTATATGATATGGTCGTGAAGTCCTAAGATATTTTTGAGAGAATAATGATATATCAAAATGTTTAATACTAATAAATTTATTTTACATGCATCCACAAAAAATAAAGGAGACAAAAAGATAAATGTATATGGGACTAAATGATATCACTTGACAGGCTGACACCCAACGCCCAGGCCATAAATTAGTTAGAATTCTGTGTGAAATACCAGTTTAGTTTTGAGAAATTGGGTGTTTCAAAGCAATTTCTAGTCCACTCCTCTAAAAATTCTTGTTTCTTTGTTGTCCTTTCCCGTTTGTGTTGAAGTGGAACTGGAACGATGATGCAGACATTGGTGAGAAGGACTAAGCATACTATCTCTCATTCATCCAAATTTAATTCTATTTTACGGTACGTTTTAATTATACTCCTAAATTTTAATTATTGTCATCACTTCATTTCATTTCATGAAATTGATGATACCATGTTTTGATTTTTGTGCAGGGGTTCATCAGAAGTGAACTATTCATCAAAACATTCGCAAAATTTTCATACTTGTTTGCAATACCAATCAAAAAACATCTTCTATAAGCGATGTGAATATAATTTATACTGTGTTTCAGAGGATGTTAGTAGATGTATGAGTTTGAGGCACATGAGCAATTCATCTGTTGGGGTAAATGCTGATAATGGTGTTGTTAGGTTTTCTTTTGGTGATTCACTAGGTCATAGGAGTGGTACAGGTGTCAACTCTGAAGAAAATAAAAGGAGAGTAACGAAGAAAAAGAAGTCCAGAAAGGCGAAATTGAATGAACTAAGGTTTTACCGCCTTAAGGCGAAGAAGAAGATGAATTCATCAAATCCTGAAGTCAGGATTAGATATAAACTGGAAAAGGTAATATATTTTTTTATCAACAGTTACTGTTGCTTTAAAAAATATTACAATTTAGTTAAAATATGTGTTGTTAACACCAGCATCACATTAAAGGAGCATGAACCATATTAATTGTTTTGTGTTTGTGAATTTGGAGGATTCGCTAAAGCAATCAGTCATTGCCAATTTTTCTTGGCCAAGTAGAGTATAATGCCTTGTTAATTTAGATAGGTGATATTACACATTAATTTTACAATATTGATACAATTAGTAATGTGATCATGTTGAATTGAAAAGGGTAATTACTTTTCCATTTCAATTTAATTGGTTGGAGCCCTTGAAGGGGGATGGGGTGTGGAAGTAGTTTTAAAGTTGTGATAATAATTGAAAAAATGCAAGTAGTTTATTTAGTCTTTGATTTTTTGTAAAATTGAGGCAAAAAAGGGGTGGTGGTAGTAGTGAATTTTAGTCCTAAAAAGCTTTATCATGATCAACATTATTTCATGAATTAGGGTGCATTGTTGCTTTTAGACTCCTAAATAGTCAGTGTGATGTTATTGTTTTGTTTTGTTTAACTTAATTGATATTTTTCTTTGTATAACTACTAACTAACTCCTTTTAGGCTCCTAAATAACATTATTTCATGAATTAGGGTGCATTGTTCCTTTTAGACTCCTAAATAGCAAAACAAGCAACTTGATTGATAATTTTCTCTGTATTAACTATTAACTAGTAAGTGTGATGTTATTGTTTTGTTTTGTTTAACTTTATTTTTTTTTATGTGATGCTGACTATTGATATACTTGGATAGTTGGATGTTGGTTGAGTGGACAAAATATTCTGAAAACTTTTGGGATGTTTTGAAAAATCCTAACACCTCAGAGATGGATAGAGAGGTAGGAATTTCTTGAACAAACCGCACTCCTAGGAGATGACAATAGGAAGTCACAAATATTGATGGTCTTTGTCATGTCTCTTAAAGCTTGAGGTCTTGGTTCCTATGTTTGTGTTGGGAAAGAGTGAGAGAAGAGGGGGGAGAGGAGGTGCACTTTTAGTGAAAAAGCTCTTGTTTCAGTTACTGAAAGCAAGACACATAGGAACAAGAGGCTTTTGAGTTTGCTTATCTTTTTATGCCTGCTTTAATTGTCTAAATCTTAGTTGTCATTATCATAATGCAGCACAATGCTGTGAAATATTACCCCCTTCGTCCAAAAAATAAGTGCTTCATTTTACCAAAACTGTGAGAGCTTTTTGTTCAAAATGGAACACTTAATTTTGGACAAAGGGAGTACAATTTTTTTTGTGTAGTTGCATGTAGTGAGCTACTTTTTTTACTTTTATCAGGCAAAACGGAAGGAAGCATGGCTTATTGAAAAGTTGAGGAAATTTGATTTATCGAAGGCTCCAAGTGAAACATATGATCCTGAAATTTTAACAGAGGAAGAGAAATTTTATTTGAAGCGCACTGGTGAGAAGAAGAAGAATTACGTCCCTGTTGGAAGAAGAGGAGTCTTTGGAGGAGTTGTGCTTAATATGCATCTGCACTGGAAACGACATGAAACAGTCAAGGTTGTATGCAAACCTTGTAAACCTGGTCAAGCTCGTGAAATAGCTGAAGAGCTTGCTCAGTTGAGCAAAGGTATTGTTATTGATATAAAACCTGACAATACTATAATATTTTATCGCGGAAAGAACTATGTGCAACCCGATGTTATGTCTCCTCCCGATACACTGTCGAAGACAAAGGTACTTTATATTCTAATGGTCTTTGTTTTGGTAAATTCCTAGGTCATCACTATGGTTAATGATGCAGTGTCTGTTCAATGGTGCATTTATTTTTCATTCTCTAATTTTCAGGCCTTGGAGAAGTATAAGTATCAACAGTCTCTTGAGCATAACAGTCAATTCATTGAAATGTTGGAAAAAGAGCTGGAAGACTTTCATGAACACCTGGCACGGTATAGGAGAGGGAAAGAAACTGCATCAAAAAACATCTGCACAGTTGCTTAAGGGTATGTTTTGATTTATTTGTTATGATAGACTTTTAAATAGAATGAGGGGCCAGTGGGAGGAGTTTTATTTTTTATGCTTTATTTTTTCTGCTAGAGGAGTTAAGACTTTTAACCACATTTTTTTTCCATCTATAAGGTTGTCTTTTGAGACTGTCTTTTGTTTTGCTTGAGTGACATATATGGTTTATGCAAAAATGACATTGGAATAGGAACTGTAATGCTTTCAAACGTAGTTCCTGGGAAGTTAAAAATTGCTAAAACTTCAACCCCTTACAGTTTGTTTGAATAGGAAGAAATGGAGAGAAAGGAAGGGAGCAGAAAGGAAATGGAGCAAAATCTTTTAATTGGATAAACATTTGGGGAAAGCACAGGGAGGGAGGAGGGATCTAACTTACCCCCCTTTTTGTTAAAGATTCTGTCTCCCAAATTGGAGATTTGGAAGGAAAATGCGCCTCCATCTCCCCATCCCTTTCTCTCCCATCGTCTTCCTTTCCCTTTTATGTTGGTATCCAAACAAACCTATGTCACATACAATTATTAGTTATGGGTGCTCTCCGTTCAGCCTTTCTAATCGACCCATAGTCTATACTCTCACTGTCTTTTGGATATATGATGTACACCTGGTTGATAGGATGACAGGATTGTTATGGATTTCTGTTAATTTGGAAACCTTGTGGGCTTAGTGTCAAACAATTTTCTTGTTTTATCTTGATGGAACAATTGTTGGTTACTCAAGTTTTCCAACCAACAACCTTTCTATGTCTGGGCCTTGGAATTGTCTCACTTATTCATCATCTCACTTATTCATTGATGTGATCCCCTTTTGCCTCTAGTGTTGTCCTTGTTGTATGCATCTGATGGTGTTGAATAGTTGGCCTATCAATTTAGTTGTGAACATCAGACTGTATACATCCATGCAAAAGATGTTGCATTAATCATAATTATTAAGTAAATATTGCCAAAGCTTTTTTAAAAATAATACAGAAATGAATTGAGATAAATACGACATTTGCTCTGAGATGAAGGATGTATACAGATTATTCCCCAATGGTTGCCTGTTGTGATTATTGCTATTCCAAATGGTATATTTGGCTGTTTATTAGCCATGCTTTACATTAAATGGAAAAGAATTTCTGCCAATCACATAAAAGTGAGGAGGCTTGAGGAGTGGCAAACATGGATAAAGGATGTTATTGAAGATATGATGCTACTAGGTCTTGAGGAGGAGATGACATTAGATAGGGAAGCATGGAGGAAGAAAATATAGGCAAGTGACTTTAACAATTCTATATAGTGATTCATGTCTAGCTGACTTCTAATTAGTTTGGGACTAAGACTTTGTTGTTGTTGTGATTTCCTACTTTGATTTGTTCTGTTTTCTGAATCATTTTATGGGTATATCATTCTTTTTTTAACAAAGGAGAATTGTATGTTAATTCTTCCACCTAAAATGCAAGAATGTGAATAAGAATTGTTTTGTTTTACGAACCAATTGGCTAGCAGTAGCAGCATAGCAGTGTTCGCATTATTTTGCCTTGAGCATTTACTTGGACTTTCCATATAATTTTGTAAAAGCTCCATGATTGTTGGACTATAATGTCTACATAATGACATTGTACCAGACGAGTCATCTGTGTTCTATAGAGGAAGAAATTGGTGGGTTGAAAGATTAGAACATAATGACAATGAGATGCTTTTTGTACAGACTGCCTGAATGGTTCATGGTCCATTTCTGTTCTGTAGAGGAAGACATTTTTGTACAAAAAAACAGAACAAAAAGAACACAGACCGCCTAAATGGTTCATGGTCATATTTGAAAAGAATGCAAGCTGGGATTCAAGAGTTTTAGTGAAAATGAATTAAGAGTTTTCAACCCATGAACACAAATTAAGAGTTTCAAGTGGTGTGTTCTTCAATTACTATTCTTCCACTTCTGCTCATCAAAATGGCTTTCAATTGGGTCTTCAACTAGGTACTTTCTTCAACTATTTTGTTAAGCTTTCTACTATTTAAATTTTTATTTTCTTAAATTTCTCAAAACAAATGGGCTTGGCAAATGAAAATTTTCAATATGTTGTATGTTTTGGGATTTGCTTTCTTAGGGTTTAAAATTCATAAAGTCGAAACGCATCCGGGGGTTTTTTTGGTTCACAAAACGCGCCTGTGCAATTGGAAACCGCCGACTAAGGCCTTTTGGGAAGCCGAAAGGCACTTAAGATTGTACGATCGGGTTTTGGAAAAACGAGCATACAGGGTGCGTAGTTGGTTATTTGAGGTTGAAAACAGACGTGCACCATTATTTTGGTACCCCGGACCACATGTGCAAATTTCGGGCTAAGAGGTGACGGGGTCGGAACGACCTCCCAGACTGGCAGAACAAAAGGCTATCATTCACCGTTTTCGGGGATCCGGGGGTCCCGGGATGAAGATGGCCAAAAATCATCCGGGATGCTTTTTGGGTCACAAAACGCGCATGTGCAAGTGCATAACCGCCAACTGAGGACTTTTGAGAGGCAGAAAGGCACTAGGGATGGTACGCTAGAGTTTTAGAAAAGTTGGACTACAGGGGGGCGACGTTGGTTATTTTAGGCTGAAAACTGACGTGCACCATTATTTTGGTACCACGGACCCCGTGTGCAAATTTCGGGCCAAGAGGTGATGGGGCCCAGAACGACCTCCCGAACTGGCAAAATAGAAGGCTATAATTCACCGTCTTCGGGGATCCAGGGTCCCGGGATGAAGATGGCCAAAAATCATCCGGAGGGTTTTTTGGGTCACAAAACGCCCCTATGCAAGTGGAAACCGCCGACCGAGGCCTTTTGAGAGGCCGAAAGGCACTTAAGACGGTACGCTCGGGTTTTGGAAAAACGGGCCTACAGGGTGCGTTGTTGGTTATTTGAGGCTGAAAACTGACGTGCACCATTATTTTGGTACCCAGACTACGTGTGTGAATTTCGGGCCAAGAGGTGATGGGGCCTGGAACGACCTCCCTGACTGGCAGAATAGAAGGCTAAAATTCACCGTTTTCGGGGGTCCGGATGTTCTGGGATGAAGATGGCCAAAAATCACCCGGGATGTTTTTTGGGTAACAAAACTCGCCTGTGCAAGTGCAAAACCGCCGATTGAGGCCTTTTGAGAGGCCGAAAGGCACTTAAGATGGTAAGCTCGGGTTTTGAAAAAACTGGCCTACAGGGTGCGTCGTTAGTTATTTGAGGCTGAAAACTGACGTGCACCATTATTTTGGTTCCCCGGACTACGTGTGCGAATTTCGGGTCAAGAGGTGACGGGCACCGGAACGACCTCCTGGACTGGCAGAACAGAAGGCTATAATTCACCGTTTTCGGGGGTCTGGGGATCCTGGGATGAAGATCGCCAAAAATCATTTGGAGGGTTTTTTGGGTTACAAAACGCTCCTATGCAAGTGGAAATCGCCGACTGAGGCCTTTTGAGAGGCCGAAAGGCACTTAAGATGGTACCCTCGGGTTTTAGAAAAACGGGCCCATAGGGTGTGTCGTTGGTTATTTTAGGCTGAAAACTGACGTGCACCATTATTTTGGTACCCCGGACCCCTCAAATAACCAACTACGCACCATGTATGCCCGTTTTTCCAAAACCCGAGCGCACCATCTTAAGTGTCTTTCGGCTTCCTAAAAGGCCTTAGTCGGCGGTTTCCAATTCCACAGGCGCGTTTTGTGACCCAAAAAAAACCCCGGATGAGTTTTCACCATCTTCATCCCGAGACCCCGAAAACGGTGAATTATAGCCTTTTGTTCTGCCAGTCTCGGAGGTCGTTCTTGGCCCCGTCACCTCTTAGCCCAAAATTCGCACACGTAGTCCGTGGTACCAAAATAATGGTGCACGTTAGTTTACAGCCTCAAATAACCAACGACGTACCCTGTAGGACCTTTTTCCAAAACCCGAGCGTACCATGTTAAGTGTCTTTCAGCCTCTCAAAAGGCCTCAGTCGGCGGTTTCCATTTGCACAGGCACGTTTTGTGACCCAAAAACCCCCCCGGATGAGTTTTGGCCATCTAAATCCCGAGATTCCCGGACCCCCGAAAACGGAGAATTATAGCCTTCTGTTCTGTCGGTTCGGGAGGACGTTCCGGGCCTCTCACCTCTTTGCCCGAAATTTGCACACGTGGTCCGGGGTATCAAAATAATGGTGCACGTAAGTTTTCAGCCTAAAATAACCAATGACGCACCTTGTAGGCCCATTTTTCCAAAACCCTAGCATACCATCTTAAGTGCCTTTCGACCTCTAAAAAGTCCTCAGTCGGCGGATTTGCACTTGCACATGCGCGTTTTGTGACCCAAAAAGCATCCCGGATGATTTTTGGCCATCTTCATCCCGGGAACCCCGGATCCCCGAAAGCGGTGAATTATAGCCATCTTTTCTGCCAGTCCGGGAAGTCGTTTTGGACCCCGTCACCTCTTGGCCCGAATTTCGCACACGTGGTCCGGGGTACCAAAATAATGGTGCACATCAGTTTTCAGCCTCAAATAAACAACGATACACCCTATAGATTCGTTTTTCCAAAACCCGAGCGAATCATCTTATGTGCCTTCGACCTCTCAAAAGGCTTCAGTCGGCAGTTTCCACTTGCACAGGCGCGTTTTGTGATCTAAAAAACCCCACGGATGATTTTTGACCATCTTCATCCCAGCACCCCCGGACCCTAGAAAACGGTGAATTATAGCCTTCTGTTCTGCCAGTCCGAGAGGTCGTTCCAGGCCCCGTCACCTCTTCCCCCAAAATTTGTACACGTGGTCCGGGTTACCAAAATAATGGTGCACGTCAGTTTTCAGCCTCAAATAACCAACGACACACCCTGTAGGCCCCTTTTTCCAAAACCCGAGCGTACCATCTTAATTGCCTTTCGGCCTCTCAAAAGGCCTCAATCGGCGGTTTACTCTTATACAGGCGCGTTTTGTGACCCAAAAACATCCCGGTTGAGTTTTGGCCATCTTCCTCCCGGGACCCCCGAAAACGATGAATAATAGTCTTCTATTCTACCAGTCTGGGAGGTCGTTCCTGGCCCCATCACCTCTTGGTCCGAAATACGCACACGTGGTCCGGGGTACCAATATAATGGTGCACGTCAGTTTTCAACCTCAAATAACCAACGACGCATCCTATAGGCCATTTTTCCAAAACCCGAGCGTAGCGTCTTCAAAAGGCCTCAGTCGGCAGTTTCCACTTGCACAAGCACGTTTTGTCATCTAAAAAACCCCCCGGGTGAGTTTTGGCCATCTTCATCCCGAGACCCCCGTCCCCCGAAAACGGTGAATTATAGCATTCTGTTCTGCCAGTCCAGGAGGTCATTCCATGCCCCGTCACCTCTTGGCCCAAAATTCGCACACGTGGTTCGGGCTACCAAAATAATGGTGCACGTCAGTTTTCAGCCTCAAATAACAAACGACGTACCCTGTAGGTCCGTTTTTCAGAAACCCGAGCGTACCATCTTAAGTTCCTTTCGGCCTCTCAATAGTCCTCAGTCGGAGGTTTCCACTTGGACAGGCGCGCTTTGTGACCCAAAAAACATTATTAGTATTATTGTTATTATTATTATTAGTAGTATTACTATCATTATTAATTAGAATAGATGAGTTGGGGTGGTAATGTTGATTATGGGGCTGAAGGGTATTGCTTCATAAGAAGGTAGTCATTCTCTAATGTCATTTTTTTTACTTTCATTTCAAATAAGATTTTAACTTTTGTTTAGAAAAAACACTCATTAATTAGTCCATTTATTTTGTTGTTTGAAATAAATTGTAGTGATAAGAATGAATTTTGACTAGAATGTAATCTTATATTTCACACAGAGATCAACATTCCCTCTTTTCTCATTAACATTGAAATGTGCATGTGATATTGAATAAGAATAGAAATCTGTGACGAAGAAAATTAGATTCACGAGAGGTAAGTTATCATTGCATGGAAATTGATAATAGTTTTTTTTCTTCCAAAGTTACATATATATTTAATTTATTCGTAATACTATAATGAGAATAGGAAAATAATTTTTATTGAATATTAACTTTATTTTTCCTCTCTAAATAGATTATTTTCCCTTTACTTTGCAATGAAGAAAGGGATATAGATTAATGATTGCCTTGATAGTTTGAGCAACAACATACACCTTTTGTGCTTAACTTTATTAGTGTTCCAACTAATTTCCTATAGGTTGATGACCCTTATAATTATAATAGAATTCTATTCCTATCATTAGCTAGGATTGCAAGTATATGATAGTTCAAATCAAGTTAATTTCTAAGCTATTGTGGAGTGGATAAGAGTATGGTTTTAATTACATAATATTTTGACCATAAAATTACCCTATTTAATTAATATATTTAGTGAGAATCTAATACTCATATAAGTTGTAAATCAATTTAGGTTGAAAATTAAGGAACAAGGTATATAACGATGTTTTCATTCCCACCTCTAATATTTGAGATTAGGGGTCCGTTTGGTAGGACTTAAAACATTTAACGAAAAACTCTAGTTTTTCGTTATTTAGGTAAATGGAAAATCAGTCATGAGAATAGAGAATAAAGAATAAAAAACAGTTTTCCTTTGTTTTTGGGAGGAAAACGTTTCCAAACCATTATATACTCTAAAGGCCTGTTTGGTAGCCGGTCATAAATTGTGGTAATTGGAATGAATTTATAACTAATTTTGTAGTGAAATTAAAATCCATTTCCATGGTGGTCCAATCTTAACTCCAATTTATCTAATTTTCTTCACAAATATCCATTCCCATCAAATACCACCCTCCCTTATGGTAATGGATGGGAATAAAAAATGAGAAGAAAATTAAAGCTTGGGAATGAAAATTTGTTTTTCATGGGGATTATAAGGTTCTTCCCTAACAAAATTACACTATAAATTCATTACCATTACCACAATTTATTATCAACAATCAAACGGGCTGTAAGTTTTCCATTTCGATTTTCGGTCCAACCTAATTAAACAGTGTAAAATGAGAAAAATATTTTAAGATAAATCAGTTTACACTCTGGACATTTGAATTTTCATATGCTAATACCTAATGAGGAAAATCTAGTTAAACTCAAGATTCACATGTTCAGAGATTTGACTTTTTTAAAACCATCAAATTAAAGAAATCCTTAATTAACATGTGTGTAGCCAATAAAATGGCCATTGTCGACGAGGGTTGGTAGAGTTGGCTACCCCCTCCTCGGTTCTGCCAGGAGACTCGGGTTCGACACCCCCCGTCCCCTTCAGGCTATGTCAGTGTGGTTATCCTAAAATAGGAGTCATGTACTGGGGCCTAGTATATCTTTCCTTGTAAAAAAAATAAATAAAATGGCCATTTGATAAATGTAGTATATGTTGCCATAATGCACTTGAGGTACAAAATATGTGTTCGTAATTACTCCCTCTATTTATAAATATTGTTTAATTAATTTCCATATTTTATTTTGAGTGTTTTAAAAAGTTGTTCCGTATAAAATATATCTTTTTTAGTCAATAGATTTATTTACTAAAATGCCCTTATTTGATTGAGTTAATAATAATGTCCGCAATCACCCTTTTGTTCAATTTTTAAAACTATATAAACATTGGAATCTGAATTTATACTATTGATTTTCAATATAATGACCTATAATGCTCCGGCCTTTATTTTTTTTATAATTGAGCTTCCACGGCTAGGTTTTACACATAAAACTAGTACAAAATCTTCATTTTAAAAATTCTATGAATATAATACCTCCAAAAAAATCAATGAACTATTTTAGTTGCAATGGTTGGTTGGAGCCAACTTCGACAATTTTGGTGCCAAAAAAATAATTACATATGATATATATATATAATCCTTACATGTTAAGGTTAGTGGGAGGCTTATCACTATTTTAGTCGTGTGTAAACTACAAATCATTTTAACCTATTATTTTTAGGTTGATAACTTGCATGTGTGAATTGAACCCTTAGGTTTGTTACCATATGTACTTTCAACAAATATTATTTTTGTAATTTTTTTGGGCTCTTCGACATTATCATTAAGTACTCCATGCGTCCCAATAAACTGTTCCCTTTGCTTTTTAACATCTCACAAATCAGCACTTTCAAAATTAATATATATAATTATATATAACAAAAAAACATACAAATTATACATTTGGAAAGTATATTTCGAGACGAATCAAACGAGCAGATCACAAATAACATTATATTTTCATTGTATATATAAAATTAAAGATGGTCAAAGTTACAATGTGAATATTATATATACTTAAAATTGATCAAAAAAAATTTAAGATTAGTAATTTATGATCTCAATCTTACTTGTATTAAAACCATTTTGATTAATTTGTTCATTTACACCCTTAAATTGCTTTCTTGAAATGCGTGAAAAATAGCTTGTTACCAGAATTATGTTACGGAGGGAGTAGTATAATTGAATTGAATATATAGGGCATAATATAATATATTATAAAAAGATATAATAATTTAAATTAAATGGATGATGGATGCAGGGGGCAATATAGTGACTGGCCACCAATCAAACAGTTGTTGAGGAGCACGCTTGTAGCAGGAAAATCAAATAATAACAATAATAATAATAATGATAATAATAGTTATTATAATAATAATAATAGCCGGCGAGAAACGTTGTATGTGAAAGTGTACATGGAAGGCATCCCAATTGGTAGAAAACTCAACTTACTTGCTCATCATGGCTACCATGGCTTGATTACAACCCTTGTTCACATGTTTAGGACCACTATCCTTTGTAAGTCCCTCTTTTCTTTTCTTTCACATCTTTCGATCTCTATTTATACAACAACATGCATACATACATACATACATGCAAGTCTTTGTGTGGTTACATGTGTCATGTTTTCAAGCCGCTGTTATATACATAAGCGGTACGCGTCTTTGAATTAATTATACACAAGTTTTTGAAATTTAAATACTACTTGATCTGCTCTATATTAACTGGAACAGTACATCAATTTAACTAGAAAGCTATTTACTTTTTAGTCAAGCTGCTATAATTAATATATAGGTTCTCATTTCAAACCGTTTGTTTGTTGGTCTGACATAATTTTTAATTGAATGTTTTTTACTATACGTTTTTTTATTATAAATCTATAACATTTTCCCTAATTGGTTAAGCTAAGACTTAAATAAACAATTTAGAGAAACTCTTAGTAGTAGCGTCATGTTTTTCGAACTCTTAGATGATAAAAATGATTTTCAAACTAATAATTAAGGTATCTAATATCTAAAGTAACATGAATTTGCTTAAAAAGACTTTGTTTCCTTTGATTAATTTAAAATCAAATTAAAATGAAATAGTTTCTTACGAAAGATGAATAAGGAAATATAATTTTGATATGGAAACTTGTGTCATTCAAATTTTTGGAACCTTAATTAACAATTTTTTTAACAACTATTTATAACAAAAAACGATTATTAATACCACACTGTTAACTAACTATAGCCATAAACTCGGGATATCATTGAGATTTGCAATTAAAAAGGGCTAACACAGAAAAACTAAAAAACTTGAGGTTGGAATTGGAATTTTCCAAAAATTTATGATTTTATGCAAAAAATTACAATTTTTAAGTTCAAAGTTATCCTGACATCAAACTTGCTGCTATTGATAATGGACGTAATAATTAAAAATGTCACGTTTGAATTAATCATCATTCATTTACTACATGTCATGCATGTTTCAAAGTAGTAAATCGAAATTGGTCTATGTCAGCTTTAAATTAAAAAATTCATCCCGAAAGATTTTTTTACTTTCTCTATTATTTAAAAAAAAAAATCAAATTTTAGACATTATGTTATCTTAAAAGCTAGTCCGAGAATAAATTTTTACATACTAACAAAATTTCAACTAATCGTCCTAACTATTTTTTCCAACTAATATTTCTTTTAATTTTGAATAAAACAGCTAAGCATATTTTATAAGAAAATAATATATAAAAAAATTTGCCAAATGGATCAATATTTTTCTATATATGTTTTTTATATTCCATAATTTAATTTAATGAATTTAATTACTTATGGTTTGATTTGGTTGCCGTGAAAATTAAACAGATCCTGATATTGATCCCCATGGTTCACCATTAAATTGTCATATTCTTACTTATGAAGATAAAGATGGAGATTGGATGATGGTTGGAGATGTTCCTTGGGAGTAAGTTCATTCTTACACGTAAAGTTCCTTCGAATTTTAATTCTTTTATTTTCTTTTACTTACATTTAGATTATATCAACACAATTTTGTATGCATTTGTGTTTTCTCACTATTCATATATAGAAGGAATTTCTTATATATTAATCAATATATAAGAATAAATATAAAAGGAAAAATTTATACGAATAATCCTAACAATTTGAGTTATTTCAAATTTTAATCCCAACTATAGATTATTATTTTATAATCTAAATGATGGGTTTTGTTTTATGGTATTAGTCTATACTAACTAATGACCGGCTCTGATTATCTTCATAAAAAGGAAGAAAGATATAATCAAGTACAATAAATAGGGGAAAGGGAAAAATAATGATTAGTTTTTGAATTGGTGATCGGTTGCAATAGATTAACTAAGTAAAAGGACTAATATAATAAAATAACCCCCAAAGTTTGGATTATACTATAATAATAATCGATAGTTGGGATTAGTATTGGAAGACTTCCAATAGTTAGGATAATTCGTATGAATTATTTCTCCATAACTAAATCATTATATGTAACTTTTCTAATTTTGATTTATATGAAATTATAGATATTAATGATATAAAATATGTATTGAAAAACATATAAAATACGATTTATATGAAATTCTGACTAGATCAGACAAGATGAAAAAAATTCAGATCAAATTAGATCAATAGAATTATAACTATAATACAATGAAAAAAATCGAATCAGATAAAAAAAGTTTAGATAAGATCAGGTCATATTAGAAAGTTCAAATCAAATTAGAAAAATTACAACACTAACCATTTTCGATGGGTAACATAATCTCCTAATTTGTTTTCCTTCTAAAACTTGTTAAAATAAATCCTCTTTCTCCTTAATTGTTTTCATTCCACTTGTTAAAACATGTATTGTTACTGTAGACACCTAAATGTGTCTCCCCGATATAGAGACTAATGATGAAACTATGAAAACACCAAGAAGTCCAATTAAGTAGAATTGACGATGAAAATGCACAATATACCTCAAACATTTGCCTAAACCGTGTTTATAGTGCCTTGGAAGCAAATGTTAGGTTTTGCGATGATCACGGGATTTATTCGTAATTTTTCTTCATTTTTAGATATTTTTTATATTTTTGCATGCATTTTTCAATGTTTTATATTCATAAAAAATAATAAAAATGTCTTTTTGCATCACAAAATATTTTTAAAAATCATAAAAATAATTTTATAATTTTCTATATTTTTCTATATTTTTTATCATATTTTTAGAGCTTTTTATGGATTTTTTAGGATTTTTGCATGCTTGGGGGCATTTTCGTCATTTTCAAATGATGAAAATTGTTCCGCAAAGTATAGTAGCATTTTTCATACTTTTCATATTTTTTTATAATTTTTAATAATTTTTCTGCTGTAATTTTTTGGAGCTTCCGGAGGAATCTAGAACGTTCCGGGCATTCGGGGACATCCGGAACATCCCGGGACATCCCAGAATATTCCGGAATATCAAAATATTACAGAATATTTCCGTAATCAAATAAAATCGGATCGTAATCCTGAAAATCACGCGCAAAATCAAGCAAAAAAATCGACCCGGATCCAGCCTGGACCTGCGCCTAGACGCAGGTCATAAATACTGACCTGCATCTAGACGTAGGTCATGTAACTGGACCTGCGCCTAGGCGCAGGTCTGGTGTCATCCGGGGGTCGATTTTTTTGCTCCTTTTGGCCTATAAATACCCGAGCTTTACGAGTTTTTTACACACATTCGAAGCAATTGCTACTATACTACACTTATATTTCTCCAAAAAAAAAAATCATTCAAAATTCGAAAAAAATACTTAATTGCATTTTCATTCGTTAAATCGCTTAATTGTGTTCTTAAGGTATGAACTCTTAAGTCTCTATCTTTTTTTTAGTCTGTAATCATAATCAGATCGATTAAAGTGATGGTTATTGATACAAAAATTGAGAACGGATATTAATAAAAGGCTGCGCACCGTGGGGGGTTAAATTGGGAACTTTGAGCCTTCTTTCCCTTTTCCTTCTTAACCCTCAACCCTAGCCAAACATTACAACCACAAAAGCCCTCTCCCCTGAGGCATTGTCCAAATAATCATCAAGAACTACGATGGTCTGATTCCATAAGGATACGTAGGAAGCCTCTTCTCGAGGTTCGACCCAATTAATATATGAATTTTTGAGGTCCACTCCTTCAATTAACTTGGGGTTTTAAGCACAAATTCCTAGTTCACCATCCGGCATAGGCTCGAGTTTGAACCAACATTAATTCAGCCAACCACATCAATTCCCTACTTCATCACCCTTCAGTCACAAATTTTTAGCCTTTCTTTTTCTTGCACCAACAGCCTTTCTCTTTCACACACCCTGGGGGCTTTCCCTAACTCTTCTTAAGGTCATCGCTTTGGTTTGACTCTTGTTTTCTTCTATTTGAGCACAACATGTAAAGCATCATCAATTGGGAAATATTCATCTTGCGGGAAATCTAACTCAAGTTCATGACTTGAGCTAGCATCTTTTCTCAATGTTTTGGCCTCTTCATGCAATCCAATAAACGACTTCAACCCTAATCATTCAACCATTCTTACCCTATAGGCTGGGGGCTTACCTATCCATCTACCCCACCACAAACTTAAAAGGTTTACCCAACATCTCACATTCATGCAACCCTATTCACCACAAATATAGCCTTCCCCACGGGTTGGGGGCTTGCTTACGATCGAAAGTCATGTCTTTGATTGATTGGGGGCTTAAGACTGCTCCATCCCCATTTTAAGGAATTACTATACTATTGGCCGATCCCCTTGGTCATTCATTGCCTTGTCATACATAACATATCATTCCATATGCACTACATTTCACAAATTCTAGTCACATCATGCACCACAAGCATATCACATATCATAATCATTTCATGCATACATTCATATACATGCATAAGCATCACACACACTGTACATACGCACAAGGCTAGAGCCCATCTTTGTTGAATGTTTGGTGTGTTGAGTAACTTTTGTGGTCTTGAACTAATGTATGCCTATATGGCTATATACAACTTTTCCTTGACATCTTTGCTCATGCATCCCATACATGCTATTGCCTCGCCCCAACCATAATACTTTGACTTTCACCTTGCGAGAGCTTTCGTCTCTCCAGACTCGGTCAAAGTGGGGGCTTCTCATCAAACAAACTTCCTTTTCCCTCACTCACAATCACTTTGCTTACAGGGTTTATGCTTGCCCTAAGCTGTCAGATATCACTCTAAGGGTTTATTCTTACCCTTAATTCACTTTCTTTTCTTATGGGTTTATGCTTAACCTAATCACTCTAAGGGTTTATGCCTACCCTTAATTCACTTACTTTTCTCACGGGTTTATGCTTATCCTATTCCCTCTAAGGGTTTATCCTTAATTCCCCAGCCATAATACTTTGACTTTCGTCTTGCGAGAACATTTGTTTAGGTTAGCATTTATGTTGAAGTATGCAAGCATTAATGCATGGTGTCATTGTAGATTAACTAAATGAACAGTGTCTTTTCTGTGTATATTATATTCGTTAACTTGTAGAATGCATTGACAAAGTATGATGACTTATGAGTATATAGTTCTTCTAGTTATGTATTCTTCTGGGAATCTCTAAGAAAATTGGAATATAACATATATATTTTCACTAGTTTATGGAGTCATTGGCTCTAGATTTTCCCTAAGTTGGCCACTGGAACTTGTTGCATGTGATGGAATGGTCTCAAAGATCCCCCATTGTATTAGGAGAGGGGCATGGATGTGAGTTTTCTCTTATAGAAAAAAGATTACAATAAGTGTTTATCATTGTTTTGCAGGTATGGCCCATAATCTTTTATAGAAAAAAGATTTTCACCCTCTCTATTCAATCCTTTATAATTGTAATTCATATTACATTCTTGTTGCTAATCATCATGTATTAATGTTGTGTAAATGGAACTCCATTGTTGAATTCAATAATGCATTTATGCTATGTCTCTAATTTCTGAAAAAATGGGTAGCAAAAATACAAGTATTCGTGAATGGATTTTTTTGGGGGGTCTTGATAATTATTGTACAGAGTAATAATTTTAGCTCAATATGCTTCAATTTTTCACAGGTTTGTTTAGAAGATACACATCACTTAGACCTATTGAAATTTTACTTCCCATTTTACCCTTTGTTTTTCAATGTCTTCCCTGTTTTATATTGTAGTTCTAGTTATTATAAACTTTACCGGGTAATAAAAAGCATTTCTCTCAATATGCTCATCCTTTACTTTATTGAAATAACAAGCAGGGTGGTAGGAACTGGCAATTATGTTATTGTGATTACTGACCAGTCTGTTGTGAACTTGTGATGGCAAATGCCAGGCAACTAATTACATGTGTATATACAGATGTTGTCACCAATAATGCAAATCTTGTTATTAATATTTCTCTTAACTTTTTATAGTTTCTATTTCAAAAATAAATAAATTATATTTTCTAATTGGAGAAGATAGGCTTAATTCATTGACTATGCTTATTATATAATTGTTATTGCTTTTCTAACTGGTAATAAATAGTTTAACAATATGTTTGGATGGAGGGAAATGGATGGAAAGGGAAGAAAAGGAAAGGATCCATGCTCCCTTATTTGGATATCACATGGAGAGAGAGAAGGGGAGAGATATGAGAGGATTGATTTTCCCTCCATCTTTAATGAACCAAATCCTTCCCATGTTGGAGAGAGTTGGAGGGAAAATGCAACCTCTTCTCAAAGGGAATGTATATGTTCATGCTTGCAACTTCTTTTTTGTTTAAAAAAATAATGATTATTCTAATGTTTGACTTGCATAATTTATTTGGTTTTGTTTTTAGAGATGATTTTGGCTTTGTGATGTTCATATGAAGGGTTATTGTTTTTCAATTTTTTCCTGATCTGGAAGGTGGTTTTTTGCAAACTGATTCAATCTATGATATCAGGTAAGCTCTTGCCCAAATCGCCATCTTGGTGATGATGTCACTTTAAGCATGAAAGTGACACTACTTATCTGATGATTACTATTGAGGCATAGACACCAACCTTATCTGCCTGGATACATGGATAACTTCACCAAATATCAGTAACCAACTACTTTACTCAATTTAGTTGATACTGAACTTTTTTCTTAAAAAATTTAGGGCTTGATTCAAGATATTGAACCAATTCAATGGGTCACTCTCGTGTTTTTCATTCTGATGAATTTCCAACTCGAAGGTCTGTGCTTTTCCCTTCCTTCGATCACTTATCTTTGATGTTTTTGAATCATCAGATTGCTATTTTCATCCTACCACATTTTTATAATTTGCACTTTGCAACTTCGCCCTTTATGCAACCTTTTTCTTTCTCAGCCTATTTGCAATTGACAATTGATTAGTGATTTATGGATTATGTCAGGCTTTAAATGATTTCAATCACCATACTTCTGCTTCCAAGGATTTATACTCGATTATATTGCATTGTTTATACTAGAAGTTTGAAATTGATGATCTTGCAAGTTATTGTCTTTTGCACAGTAAAGTTTAGATGCTATATTTCTCAATGTTCTAAACTTCTAGTTCCATTTTACAACCATTCAAGTGAAAGCTTATAGCTGAATCATAATTCTGCATCAATTGTTATTCGATTATGTGAAGGATTTATTTTGCTGAACATAAGAGAGCTTATGTAAAATATAATTGGAAATGTAGCTTCTTTACTCTGTAACCTTGCTTATTTTGATCAAGTAGATGTAAATTGTGGACTATACATTTTGATAGTTCTATCTTTGCATTTTGAAACAACATTTTTTATTGCTCATTTGTGTCTTTGTAGATCAAGAAGGAAAAGAAATACATCCAGTGGAGATAGCATAGAATCTGCTCTAGGAGGTATTTACTTTTGTTCTAACATCTCATTAAGCATGTTAAGTATGATGTATATAAGCTTGAAAAGGAACATTGCTTTCCAAGTTATGCTATAATTAAGGTAGAAACAAAACAGTGTTGATGCTAATTCATGATTATATCCAAAATCTCAATCTTGATATAGAGGCTGACGCGAAACTATGTAAAGTAATGTCCATACTTGTCTGACCACATCAAATTTTTCACGATAAGACCTGACGTGGGCTGATTGTGTAGGCAAGTTTTGTAATGATCTTTTTGGTGTGCAATGAGTTTGATTGTTGCTACTTGTTTTAATTAATTAGTGTGCAAGTAGCATTGGATGGCTATTCTTCGCTAAGATTTGATGACTTGTGGAGTTGTGGCTTTGAGTTTGTACAATAGTTAACTTTTCAGCACCACAGTAGTTTAATCGAAAGTAAGCTGCTTTATATGGTAGCTTTAGGATATGTTGTCTTTAGAACCAATTAAAAACCCATTTTAATCTAAAAAAGCTCCAGTAGCTTGGGAGACCCAAAAGAGGCAGGGGGTTGGAACTTGTTTGATATGGAAACTTGGAACATTGCAGCTGTGGCTAAGCACTTTTGGAACTTGACTTGTAAAAAAGATAAGTTATGGATTAGATGGGTTCATGTCTATTTTATGAAGGGGCAGAAAGGTAAGGATCCTTGGAGTAGTGATAGTCATGGTAAATTTCGTATTTCTAAGGTGTATGAGCTGCTGAGAGGTGTGAAACTAAAGTCTCCTGGTGGCGAGAGGTTTATTTTAATGTTGCCTCTCCTAAAAGTGTTTTTATCTTATGAGCTGGTGATTATTAAGAAAATTGTCTTTAGTGTTGCTAGTAGATGTAATATAGCTGATTTGCCTTTGCTTATGATGTAAGGTGGGAAACTCTTGAAGTTGGTTGTATATTGTTCTTTTTGGTAAGATATATATTATTTTTTGCCAAAAAAAAAAAAAAAAAAACCATTTTAATACACATTACAACTAAAAGCCAATTTTCAACAAAAGGTTAAGATATCATGACGATTCATTTATTTTACAAGGTTTACATCATACATTGTGTATACGTGCTTAAACATTGTGATTATGTGTTCAGACTTCAGATAGTTGTGGAAGCCTTTTGGGGTTCGTTTATTCTTCCATATTTGAATGCCTTTCATGTTGCTGTGCAGGGTTATAACTATCTGATTGGAACTTATGAGAATGGTCAAGTTTTCAAATCATCAACCCGTCGTATATTTGTTTTTAGCTGTGTTTCTTCATAAACCAGTTGTATACTTATTTACAAATCCGACTAATTTACTTAGCTAGCTAGTTGAATCTTCTCAACCTTGTTACATAAATCGATTGTTTTTTTTGGTTTTTTTTTTGCTGGCTTTTGTTTGAGGCGTTTTCTTAATCTATAAAAGCTTGATTTTATTTCAAATGCCTATTAGCTCAAAAGGTATAGCAATGTGCAATTGAATGTAGGTTCAAGTCCTACATTGGCTAAATTGATTGATTTTTTTTAATAGGTTGATTTTTTTTAAAAAAAAAAGGGAAAAAAAATCAAGATTGAGAATTTGGTTTGGTTTGTTTTGTTTTGTGTTGATGTAAAAAAGCGTCCCAATTTCTTCAATTTAGAAAAAAAAAAGGTGGCCCAATGATTTCAATATAGGCTAAAAAGGCATCCAAATATTTTCAATATGTACCCTAAAAAGCCTCCTAATTTTTTCAATATGGACCATAAAAAGCGTCCTGACATTTTCAATATGGACCAGCCACAAGCACCAAATTGGGAATGTTGACCTGCAAAAGCCTCACTATATTTTTTCCATTGACCTAAATACGCATCACAATATTTATTTATTTATTTGATGAGGCACACTATTTTTTCATTGAACTAAAAAAACGTCACTATTTTCAAGGCGTCAAAATAGAAAATTATGACACTTTTTTCCATCGTTATTTGACATAAAAGCGTCAAAATTGGTTTTATTCTCTAATGGCTTGTTTGGATAGTCATTTGTGAAGATGAATTAGTAAAAATTGATGTTTATGTTCTTCTAAAATATACTTTGAGTTGAAATAAATATAGATATTAAATGATTAAAAATTGAGCAGGAGAGAGAAAGAGGTCCAAATTTTTAAGAAAAATGAAAAAAGAAGATGAATCATTGATGAAGAAGATCAACTTTGAAAGAGGAGTGAAATGCATGTAGTTTTTATTTATTTATTTTCCCCAAACATATAATTTGGATTTGAATGTCATGAATTGAAATGAATCATTCGAAATTAAAGTCTGCTATCCAAACACTACCTAAGGGCGTTTAAAAGCCCAAAACTAGTACTCACATTTAAATCATTTCACAATCCTTGCACCCTAGGCCTAGCCTGTATTAACTAGTAATAATAATTTCATAACACCTGTATTATATTCATATCCTAAATATTATCTGGTAATACACTTATATTCCAATTATAATCCCATGACAAATTCATAACTTAAGTATCAACCAGAAAATAATCAATAATCCAAACCTTACTCTATTAGCTCATACTACACTCACAACTTAATGTTTATCTATAAATATTTCATGATCCAATTACTACTCAATCCAACTATTTAAATTAGATCATTACATTGGAAGAGCAATGGGAATTGAACTTTATATATGAGTTTCAAAGTGAAGGCATAATTAGAGCATGGTAAAGCTAAAAGTTAAAGTGGGTAAACAAGACCAATAAACACCAATTGAATTGATATTAATTAACATTTCTACCAATTAAACATACTCTACCACATTAATTAATATGATAACATCAATTTCAACGTGACCAGCAGCGGTAGAGCACTCCCAAAAACAGCAACAAATTGCACTGTTCGGTTGGCTTCGAAAGGTTTTGTGCCTTCAAATCCTCTTGCTAAAAACATTAAATTAGCACTCTAAACGTAGCTATCCACATAGAATAACCAATTTCCCAATTAAACACTTATTTCCTTCCTCAAAATCACGAATTAGCAACTACATTAAAAACCCTAACTTGCTTACCTTCGGAATGCCCGAGGGTTAAGATCTTGGTCTTGCTTCCTCCAATTGGGTATTTAAATAGCTGAAATAAACAGTGGTGAATTACTTACAAGCTTTGCATGTAGAGAAATGGAGAAGAAAGGAGACTTGCCAAGCATTTTGGAGGTGATATGCGTAGGAGACCAGAGAGACAAAGATGGAAACTAAATCTTTCTCATCATTGGAATTTTTTGTTTTTTGAAAACCTTTTTTTCCTTGGAATTAAGAAGAAGAGATTTGGGTGGGTCTAGACGTCTAGTACTCTAGTGTAAGTACTCTAGTGTTTTTATTTAAGGATTTTTTGCTTTGAATAATACAACATTTCAATGATTTGCAAAAAATAATACAACCTTCTGTTTATTCATGAATAATATAACTTTGGCTTCATTTTTGCAATGAATGATACAAAACCGGTTTTTGACTTATAAAACAAGTTAAAGGGACACGTGTCACGTTATGATTGGTCTTTGTAATTTTTTTTTTAAAAAAAAAAAAAATAGAAAAATTGCAAAAATAAATCAAATAAAATTATTAAAAATATCAGAAAATTAAAAAAAATTAATTTTTTTTAAAAAAATTTTGATTTTGATTTTAATTTTTTTTTTTTTTCTGACTTAAAAAAATGAAAAATAAAACAAATTAATTTTTTTAAAAAAAAAATTGATTTTGATAGTGGGGGGTTGGGGTAATTTTTTTTTTAAATTTTGATTTTAATTTTAATTTTAATTTTTTTAAATTTTTCTGACTTAAAAAAAAATTAATAGTTTTAACCTGAATAGCAGGTTAAAGGTCATCTGTATCATTGGCTGCAAAATTGAGGACAAGGTTGTATTATTCACGAAAAAACGATAGGTTGTATTATTCTTTACAAATCATTGAAAGGCTGTATTATTCAAAGCAAAAAATCCTTTATTTAATGTTCGTTTCTCTTAAAACTATTATCCTCATTTTATATTGTTTGATTGAAGTGAAAATTGATATGTAAAAATCTAGATTTTACATCCTAGTTGAAAATGTTTTTGGCCCAAAATCAAAAAAAAAAATTGTTTTCCATTTTATATTCTCATGACCTCACAACACTCTCTCTTATCATCTACTCCCTCCGTAACGAATTAGTATCAACATTTGGACTAGCACGGACTCCTAGATGAAATAGGTTAATTGTGGTATTATGTGATATAATGATAATAAAAGTAAGAGAAAGAAAAGTAAGAGAAGGAAAAGTAAATGGGCATTATGTGGTATAATGATAAAAGTAAGAGAGAAAAGTAAGTGGGGTATTGTTGTGTTTTTTTTTTTTTTTGCCAAAACAGGAATAAAATGAAATTGGAAAAAATTGTTGCAAGTATTTTGTTACACCTAAAAATGGAAATTGTTGCTAGTAATTCGTTACGGAGGGAGTACATACTTTCTCTGCCCTCACCAACCACTTAATTCACTAATTTTCTCTCTCTTCACAAAAACCTCTCTCCTCACAAACGCTTAAATTGGAGGATCATTATCCATTCAATCAAACAACATAAAACTCTTTTGAAAATGAGTTTCTGTTGTAAAATGGTTTTCATGTTACATTGTCCCAACGGACGCCAATCTGTTGTCCCAACCTCTATCCCCATCTTTTACTTGTTAGACAATTGTCGCATGTAATCTATCGTTTTATTTTTATTGGGTTATTGATCTGGTGCATATATATGGATTCAGGTTTGATGTCTTAACAATGAAAATAAATAACATCCACATTAGTTCAAGCATTCACCCAAGGTAGTGCTCATCAAACATTAATTAAATTTATATCCGACGATCTCAACCTACTAACTTTTGTCGCCTTAAGAATCTCAACCGACTTCCTGTCACAAGACTTTTCCTATTTATATTTATATTTATATTTATATCTATATCTATATTTATATTTATATTTATACTTATATTTTTATTTCTATTTTCATTTTTATTTTTATTATTTTTATTTTTATTTTGATAACCAATTTTTATTTTTAACTTTTTTATTTTTTTTATATTTTTATTAGGGACAAAAATTTAATGATCCCAAAGCCTCAGGCTCATTTCATTTCACCTCTTCCATATTTTACTTTTCATTCTTTTCAGACCCTTCATTCAATCTGACTCCAAAACCGTCACCGAAAAAGTGGAACGAATAATCACCGCTGGAAAAGTCATTCCGAAAACCGTCGTCGGACAAGTCGTCCCGAAAATCGTCACCGAAAAACGCGGCCTGAAAATCGTCACCGGAAAAGTCGGCCAAATAATCACCGCCAGAAAAAGTTAGTCTGAAAACAGTTGTCGGAAAAGTCGTTCTGAAAATCGTCACCGAAAAACTCGGCTTGAAAATCGTCACAGGAAAAGTCGATCGAATAATCACTGCCGGAAAAGTCATTCCGAAAACCGTCGTCGAAAAAGTCATCCTGAAAATCGTCGCCGGAAAAGTCGGCCGAATAATCAACGCTGAAAAAGTCAGTCCGAAAACCGTCGTCGAAAAATGTCGAACGGAAAAACAATGCTCGAAATAATAATAATAATAATAATAATAATAATAATAAAGAGTAATAATAATAATAATAATAATAATAATAATAATAATAATAATAATAATAATAATAATAAAGAGTAATAATGTCTGATCTGATCTGATTTGACTAAGTCTGATCTGATCTGATTACTATAGCTTTTAAGTCCAAAAGAACAGGCTTTAATGTTGTAAATTCAAAGATAGTTAAAAATAAAATAAACTTACCGTTAATGGTCTTCTTTTTCATTTTCTTGAATTTTGTACTTGTTTTCTCCATTTTTGTTAGAATTTGAACTTAAAAATAGAATTTTTTTAATAAAAAAATTAGGTGTTTGAATTTTTTTAACAATATTTCAAGTAAAATTCCATTAATTTGCGAGTGAGAGAGATTGGATATTAAAAAGGACTCGGGACCACCGAAAGTTGCCTGGTCCTAGTCCAGACTCCAGCCAATAGTTTTTGTCGTTTCCTACTAAAGCTGTCAAAAATTGACCCGACCCATAGTAGGTTTTGACAAAAAACAACAACCAAATTCGTTTTAAACCCATTAAATACAACCCATACATAACCTGACCCGATCTGCTTCCAACATGACTCGAAAATTATTAATAATATATTAAATTCATGATATTATGGGAACTTTTAAGCAAAAATACTTCATACTACTAAAACTTTGAATTTATTAACAATATTTTATTGGACCACAACATTAGTTATTTGCCATGTTGGCTATTAATGAAGTTTTTTCTTATAACTTGTAATATTAAAAGACATTTAAAGTATGAAGTATATTGCATTAAAACATGAAAAAATAAAGGGCGTTATAAAATTAGTCAACCCGAACCCGATGGCTTTGTGTTATAAAAAAGCTAATATCAATCCGAAACCATTGACACCTAACTCGTTAAAACTTTAATCCTCAACTACTTGACGTCAACCCAACCCGTTTGAGAATTCTATTCCCTACCATTTCGATTAACAATATTGTTTTGCGATTATGAATAATATATTCCATCCGTAACATAAAAATTCCAACAAATGTTTTTTCACGCATTTTGAGGAAGCAATTTGAGGGAGTGTATATTATATTAGTAGCTTATAATCACATTATTGCTCGTATTAAAGCCATTTTGATTAATTTCGTCGTTTGCACCCTTAAATCGCTTCCTCAAAATACGTGAAAAAACAAATGTTGAAATCTTTCCGTTACGAAGGAAATATATATTTGGAATAATATAGGAGGAGTATGTTTCTTGATCATAAAACAAAGCATCTTCCCATCTCTAATCAAATTTCTTCTCTCTCATGTTGTCGTGGTCCTTTTTTCCCTGTATATATATTGCATATTGACTCGAGCCCTAAACTTTCTCTCTCATTTTCTTTCGCAAATCTCTTCTTCTTCAACTCCCTAACCGATCCAAGCCTTCTCTGATTTGATCTGCTTTTGATTTATAGCTTAATCACCATGGATGAAGAATATGATGTCATTGTTCTTGGAACTGGTCTCAAGGAATGCATTCTTAGTGGTTTACTTTCTGTTGATGGACTTAAGGTTTTGTTTCTTCTTCCTCATATTTGGTTTGATTTTTCGTTGAAGCTGAATTATCAATCCTAAAAAAAAAACTTTAAATGAAATCCATGATCTGTGCTCAAAATCGGATGATTTAGATTTTTGATTGAAATGGATTTCGTTCAATGTTGGTTTGATCGTGGAATATTATTAATTTTTTTAATTCCTATATATTTTTTGTTCTTGTTATATGCGGTAGAAATTTGTTGATTTGATGGAATAATTCATACTAGGAACCGTTAGTTTATCGTCGGGTGTTATACTGTTATCTTTGTGATTTTGTTGATTGAATGGTGGTGTGTAAGAAATTGCAGTTTTGGAAAGCTGAAGATGAGAAGATCCTTCAATTATGAACTTATCTTGTTGTGCGTATAATTGTGGTGTAAATCGGTTCATTAATGTGGCAATTTGTGAGAAGGAAATTTTATACGGTAGACTCTGCTTTTGCTGAATATTGTTGCCATTTGCAAGTGCATTTTGCTTATGGAGCGTGAGAAATGGTATCAATAACCTGAAGCGTTTGATCTTCTTTGGATTCCATTATAGATGTCATTCATAGATATAGTGCTTCTTTTGTGCTTCTTTGGACGAGCAAAGACTTGAAAGTTTGGTTTGTGAAACTTGCATTTATTTCTAGTTCAGGGTAGTTTATAGGATATTATTCACTCTGCATAATATCTGTTGATCATATTTCCATTGTAGATATGGGTCATAGATGTATCTATTCTGGTGCGCAGAAGATTAGCTTTTTATAGTGAGCAAAGGCTGGAGAGTATTTGAAACTTCCCTTAAAAGGTTGATGACTGATGAGTAGATTTCCCTTCACTTTTTTGGGGTGGAATTTGTAGGTCCATTGTTACAGGTTGACCAGCCGCGTGTACTTTTTTGAGCTTCAATTTCGTAGGAAGACAGATATAGGCCTATGTGGTGCGATCCTGAAATCCTTTTCTTTCCCCCTCTTTATTGCTGATCAATGTTTTGAAGGACTTTTTTTGGGAATAGATCTAAATACAAACAGCAGCTTAAACTGGGGTGCTGAGTTTGCTAATATGCCCACTTTGTTTTCTTTTCAGCTGCTTTATCCTACTTTTTAGCTAGTCTATTTCGTTCCTCTCTGATTCTTCATTCTAGCTAAGGTCTTGATAGTTTCTAATCTTAATTGAGAATTTATACTATGCTAAACTGACACCTAGGTCTTACCTATATAAGCACAATGGGTATAATGATAATAAATAGTATGTCACATAATTATTGAAATACCTCCCAGGATTATAGGCCACTTTTTAAATATAATAAGTAAAGTAGTTTACATCCCTGTATTACTGATAATATCTTTAAAGTAAGAAATGGCATGGTTTTAAATCTCGGTTGCGGAACCACATTCACGGGCAATGCGGATGATTTGCGACCGTTGCGATGTAATATTTGGTCCGGTAAGCTTAAAATGCTTTACAATGCAGTGATGTGGCCTTGATTTAATACCATGAATGGCAGTTGATTCTGGTTAGTTTCTAGCTGGTTGTAGTGGCTATTAATGTGAAAGTATTTGGAAAATTTTTGTTAGTTGATTTAGATTTATTGTGTAAAATGACCCATAAGGATGTGGACATGATTTATTATTATGTAAGTCCTTAGAACTTGGTGAAGGGTAATGAGTCTGACCAACTTTAGGATATGTGAGTCATTTCTCTCAATAGTCACTCTCAATAGTCATATAAAATTTTCTCACCAAAAAGCTCCTATTAGTAGCTTTCTAGAAATTAGCCTTATGGACTCAAAAGTCTCTCTGAAATTTCACTCAAAGTCATAAACATTCTTATTAGAGGTGACTCTTCTCATTCCAATTGTTAGTACATTGGATATGCAAAACAAGTATTAATGGGTACCTAAAATCAATTTTTTAGGATTTAGAAACACAAGGATATCTGTAATGATTATTCATAAATCAACTCCTATGAAGGGCATAAAACGGTAACCTGAATACCTAATATGATAATAACTTGTAAATGGCAGAGACTATTGGCATCTTCCAATATCAATGCGAGGAATTGCAAAACAGAAAAATTCTTGCTCAGACAATATGTCAACAGTAGTTGATGCAATTCTTTCTTTAAAAAATTTCCCTTTCTTTACAATGTCGGTAAATTGTTTTGCTTTCCTAGTTCCCTGTACAAGTAGCTATATGCCTATATGAAGGTTGAGGAGAATTGATGTGCCCTCAGCAGTAGTTAGGGATGGATCGCAAGTTTTGAAATTACTTTGAAAGAAATTTAGGTCAGGCCTGGATATGGGAGTTGATCTATTTGAATATGAATACGCTGTCAATAAAGATTCTACATTAAGCTTTCCTTTAAAGAAATACCCCATGATCAGCTAATTGGATCTACAATATCAGTTAACCTTTTACGTCTTTTCATTTCATTATGTATATCGACGCTTTTGGAATTTGATGAGCTATATTTCTTTATCCAGGTGCTACATATGGATAGGAATGACTATTATGGAGGAGAATCAACCTCACTTAACCTCATTCAGGTAGGTATCATTTTGTGCTATATTGGGCAATGATTGAATATATTTTAAATACTGACTGCTGTTCAATTTCATGCATTGTAGCTTTGGAAGAAGTTCAGGGGAAATGAACAGCCTCCAGCAGAATTAGGTCCTAGCAGAGATTATAATGTTGATATGATGCCGAAGGTCTTTACTGTTTGCTGTATTTAACTTACATGTACTTATATTAGGTTCATTGTATATATTTTTTTATCTCATAATTTTCTTTTTGATCATTTAGTTTATAATGGCAAATGGTGCTCTTGTTCGGGTCCTCATCCACACAGATGTCACTAAATATCTCTACTTTAAAGCAGTTGATGGTAGCTTTGTTTTTAATAAAGGAAAGGTATGACTTAAAATCACATGTTGCAACAGGTTTTTAGATTGGCTTGACTCCATACAATGGTTCTTATTCCTTAATTATGTGTTTAAACCATGTTATAGGTTCATAAGGTGCCTGCTACTGACATGGAGGCCCTGAAATCACCATTGATGGGATTGTTTGAGAAGCGTCGTGCTAGGAAATTTTTTATTTTTGTGCAAGACTATGAGGAGAACAATCCTAAGACACATGATGGTCTGGACTTGACTAGAGTGACGGCTAGGGAGCTTATAGCGTATGCTGACTATGCTCCTTATCAATATACCTATAATAATCTGTTGTTTCCTTTCATGTCAATGTAGTCTCCATACTCATGCTTGACGGAAAAGCATTGCTCTAGTACATTTCTCTTGAATCAGTTCTCATATTTTTTATATTTTTTAAATGAAAAGATCTGGGTTTGGTTTAAACAAATATTATTTCACCATGTTTTTTTATTTCTTTTTTTCTTTTTAAATTGTACGTACAAGTTTGGTTTTACATAACTTTCTTGATACATGATTCTTCTTCCTTTTTCCTTATTTCTCTCGCTACCACTTTCTCCAATCTTTTTTGCTGCATGTGTTTCATCTGTGTGTGCACGTATATACTTGCATACTTTGTGTATGTGTGTTTATGAGGCCGTTTTTTCGTCGCTTTTGTTTAAAAAAAATATTATTAATGCCTAGACACCATAAAAGTCTTGCTCATAAATCATAATGATTATAATTGCTAATATGCTTCTGTATCTTGCTCATGTTCCTCCTGTGGTTCTATTTTTTCTCTGACAGAAAATATGGCCTTGATGACAACACCATAGACTTCATTGGTCATGCATTGGCCCTTCATAGAGATGACCGTTACCTGGATGAGCCTGCCTTGGACACTGTGAAGAGAATGAAGGTGATGAATCCAGCTTGCGCATATCCATTTTTTTTTCTTGGTGTCATGTTTAATTCTAATAATTATTATTTTTGATATGTCTTTGTCTGTGGCTCAGCTATATGCTGAATCTCTGGCACGCTTCCAAGGAGGATCGCCATATATCTATCCCTTGTACGGGTTAGGGGAGTTGCCTCAGGTCAGTTTTTCTCTTTTTATTCCTCTCTACGGGTGGCGGTGGAGGGTGCTGTGTGGAGTTTATCATTTTTCTTTCCAAGGTGACATGATTACTTCCTTCAGGCATTTGCACGGCTCAGTGCTGTTTATGGTGGAACTTACATGTTGAGTAAGCCAGAATGCAAGGTATTTTTTTGGCTTTTTATTGTGTGATGTTGTTTTAGTTGTGCATTCTTGAATATTATTTGTTTTTGTTGTGCAATTGCTTACTTTTGTTTACTGCTAGGTTGAATATGACGCTGAAGGCAAAGTTGTGGGTGTAACATCTGAGGGAGAAACTGCAAAGTGCAAAAAAGTTGTGTGTGATCCTTCATATCTTCCTACCAAGGTAACAACATAGGCCAAGTGTGTTATAAATTAGCTACAAAAGAAACTTTTTTTGAAAGAATGTAAGAATTTTATCTACAAAAGAAACTTGTGATCGCATAATTGATACTGCTCTATGAAGTGCTATCCATAATAGTATAGCAATGGTTTTCATAGTTTTTTATATTTCCTGTCTCTTTCTTTTATGTATAGGTGAGGAAGGTAGGGAAGGTTGCGAGGGCTATTGCCATTATGAGCCACCCAATCCCTAACACAAATGATTCACACTCAGTGCAAATTATTCTGCCTCAGAAGCAGTTGGGACGTGGATCTGACATGTAAGTTTCTTATCTAGATAGTAATAGTAAAATAGGCTCAGTATCTCTAGAGTTCAGACAGTGTTTTCACTAGCAAAATCGCGAAAGGTAGATTAGGAAAAAAAAGGTATAAGGAGAAATAAATTGTATTATGCGCTAAGATGTTAATTTTTAAAGATTAAGGGCTATTATCTATTTTTCTACTGTTTAGGACTGTTATGAAATCACGAACGTGTCACGAAGGATTCGAGAACTCACATGATCTCAAATACAAATAGAATAATTAGTAAATACGATAATAAAAGAGACAATTGTTTATGAGGAAATTTGGATTTCCTCCCCTCAAAGAATATTACGAAGTTTATCATTAAGTTCCTGCAACAACTTTCAATGATGATTTCCTCCTTAATAAACCATCATAATTTTCTAGTAAGCCTAACCCCTCATATATAGACTATCCTAGAAACCCGCATCAATTAGGGTATTTTACTTGCTCCCCATGCCTAAATAATCCTAAATTGATCACATACCTAAATTATTCAGTTTCCAAACTACATTCTTATCTAACTAGGAAAGCATAAAAGATAGAAATAAATAAAAGATACGTCATATCTAACATATCTAGTTGGTTTTTGGTAAGTTTAGTTTATTTCCCAACAAACCTCCCCCACGTGTACCAGCGAACCTTCTTGCTCTAGATTGCCACATCATCATCTATGACAATAGTAGCAAACCCACCCCTAACATTCTTCAACGCCTTCAAATCTTCCTTGTACTTAGAGCTCGTTTGGTTGAACACGAGAAGTTAATTTCTATGGGAAGTCTTATTTCATGGGAAATAAATTTCCTTATCAATTTCCTAGGAAATTGCAATTTGTGTTTTGTTGACCATAGGAAATTGAAATTGACACAAGAATTTTCATTCACCAAGGGGAGGTAGGTGATTAATTTCTCACACTTCACACTTCACACTTCATGGGAAATTCTATTTCCCATGGAATTTCAATTTCCTGTGCCTGTGTTATTTCATGCTAAATTGCTAACCAACACAAAGGCATTTGGCTATTTCCTAACGACCTCTTAGAACACTTTGTTTGTATGGATTGGCAATCCCTCTTGCTTCATGAACCTCTCCACCTCGAATAGGGCCACCATTTTATCGTCCAAAGCAATAGTAGACTTCCCTAAAAGCAAACTCTTTATCATAGAATTACACTTATTAAACTCGTCAAATTACCTCATAAATGTCAACAGAATAATTGTCTTGTCTTCCTCCTGGATCTTCACATCTAAACTCGTCAATTGGGTGATCAGTCCATTAAACTTGTTTCAATGATCTTGTAGTGAGCCACCATCCACCATCTTGAGCGAATTAAGATCTTTCTTCAAGAACAACTTGTTTGCTATTGACTTGGTTGCAGACATATTTGTCAACTTATCCCACAAATCTTTCGGACTAATATCTGACAAGACGTACTTGATCTACGGGGCAAGATCCAATCGAATCGTACTAGTAGTGCGAAGTTGGATATCCTCCTTCTTGTCCTTATCCACTGCATCAGGTTTTTTATCTTCCAAGGTTTGTGAAGACCTTGATGTATAAGAATATTTTTGTACCACTCTTTGCCACAACGAAAAATTCTTCTTCCCATCAAACAATTTTACTTTGTATATGTTCCCGAATTCATCCATGACTCAACCTAGCTCTTGCCTCTTGATAGCAGTTCGTTATGAAATCGGCGAACATTTCACAAAGAATTCGAGAACTCACTTGATCTCAAAAACAAATACAAGTAGAATAATCAGCAAATACAATAATAAAAGAGACAAGTGTTTATGAGGTAATTTGGATTTCCTTCCCTCAAATAAGGTTGTATTATTAACACTTAACACAATAACTCTCTATGATGATTTCCTAAATAAACCATCATAGTTTTCTAGTAAGCTTAAACCCTATATAGACTAACCTAGAAACCTACATTAATTAGGATATTATGCTTGCTCCCCAAACCTAAATAATCCTAGATTGATCACATACCTAAATTTAATCTAGTTTCCTAATTACAAATCTCATCTAACTAGGAAGGCATTAAAGATAGAATTAAATAAAAGATGTCATATCTTTTCCTAAAAGAAATCTCGTTGGTTTTTGCTTAGTTTAGTTTATTTCACAACAAGGACTTTACTAGGGGGGTTATAACTATTTTTTTGCAAGTGCAGAAGATATATTTTAATATCTGAAAGTCATGCTAAGCAATGTATTATATATATAAATAAATTTGTATGCATCTTTTCCCTTGTCTTTGAGTAAAAGCTTTGGGATCTGTCCTGTGGTTGGAATGTTTCAGTTTGGTCATTTTGGAAGACCAAAAAAAAGAAACAAACTACTGGTCTTCCAAAATGACCAACAAGCTAACTGAGACCCATTCCAACCACAGAACAGATCCCAGTGGTTTTGACGTGTAGTAATTGCTTGTTAGGATTTAGGAATAATAGGATATACGAAGTATATTGCAGCTAAGGCTTTGATTTCCACTGCTATGTGAAAATTATTGTCATATCTTGTTTTTGCAGGTATGTCTTCTGCTGTTCCTACACTCACAATGTTGCGCCAAAGGGAAAATTCATTGCTTTCGTATCAACAGAGGCAGAGACTGATAACCCTCAAACTGAACTTAAGCCTGGAATTGATCTTTTAGGCCCAGTTGATGAGATGTTTTTTGACATCTATGATAGATACGAGCCTGTCAATGAACCTTCTCTGGACAATTGTTTTATCTCAACGGTTTGACTCTTTCCTTTTTTCTCGGCAGCTTCCATGAATTTGTTTGCTCATGCAAAATCATTCATAATTGTTAGTTAAAATAACTTATTTTTTCCCTTTGCTGCAGAGTTATGATGGTACAACACACTTTGAATCAACTGTCACAGATGTGCTCAACATGTATACAATGATAACTGGAAAGGTAAAGAAAAATATACTTCGTATATAGACTATGTAGTTATTTCTTTCTACTGTGCTGTCCTGTTGCTTTGCAAAGAAAGAAATATTTTGGATTCATATATTGATTTAACCGACTCTGATAATGAACCAATTTTGAAAGGAAAACCGAGTTGAGGAGGTGTATTGAGAAATCTCTTGTAGAGAACCTAAGATATCAATATCTCAAGTGAATTCCATGTTGCATACCATTTTAAATTCTGGAATCTTGTATAGATTATACCCTTCATTTCTGTTGTGTGCCAATTAAAATAATGCATGTTGCATCCTAATATGTTTCCTTGGCCTTTTAAGAGGTCCATTTGCCTCATTCCAATTGTTTACTTATATTTACCTGATTGGAACTGCAGGTCTTGGACCTTAATGTGGACCTCAATGCTGCCAGTGCAGCTGAAGAGTAAAACTCTGAGAATTGTTGTTTTGCTCCCTCGCATCCTCGAACATGCCAATCTATCTTTGTTGATCTTGCATTGTGTGTGCTACGTGGTTGCCATCAAACGTTGTAATAAGTTGTTTTTCTTCTTCTTCTTCTTCTTCTTTACTGTGTTGTGAATTTTAATACACAAGTAGGATTGGTTTTGGTGTGCCTCTATTGGCTTCTTGTTGTTGGATGACTGGAAATTTCAGCTATTATTATGTATTTTATTTATATATATTTTTGGTATGTGTAAATTCATGCTTTTAAAAATTGTGCAATGTGACAGCCCCTCTTCTAAGCACTCCATAAACACAATTGTTAATTTGTTATTTAGGCCCTATTCTTTAGGACTGATTTGATCTCTGTAGTTGGCCCCCGAAGCTGTATGATGCTGTCAATTCGAGATTTGTTTTTCGTGTTTAGTTCATGGGTTGGTATAGTGGCATATTCTATTGGATTAGGGCAGTGGATTCATTTGTACTGTTATATGCCAACACCGACCAGAAAGTCATGGGTTTATTAGTGACACTCACATGCTTCGTGTTTTACCTGATATCACAGGTAAACCGGTCATGGGGTTCAATTAAAGCAAACAACATAGTTAGTTTGGACTGTTGATGGATACTCAATAGTTGGAACTGATATGAGTAAATGTAAATAGTATGGACCGGTGGTGTCAATTTTTCCTAATAATTATAAAAATAATAAGAATAAAAATATAATAATAGTCGTAATAATAATAATGTGTGGTCAACAATGGTGATTTAACAGCTTATCTTTTAATACATAATGATTAATAACAGTAAAATTAAAATTGACCCTTAACTCGATCTACTAATACTACCCCTTGATGGATAGGTTTTCTTGTTATCTCTAGGATGTCGACAAATGCTACATGTCTTCTTCACAAGGTAGGGACTAGGGATGCTTGTCCATTTCGTTTCTAATTTTTTTGGACCTTTTTCCCAGGCCTCGTTTCAACGCCTGATTGGCCACTATACTAGTCCACGGTCGCCAATTGCATTGATTAGGAAGTGGTATGAAGCTCTTCGGGTATGCGAGCTTGTACTCGGATGTCTTAAATGATGGATCCACAAACTTAACGTATGATAAACTTCGAAAACGACAAACAATAAGTATATGAGAGCATGGCAACTTGTACACATGAGGTTCACAGTGTGAGTGTGGGCCCCTTTGCCTGCCCTTCTACTCCCACTCGCCGTTTTGACCATGAATAATCCGGCCTCATAATTGTAAGGGTCTATTGCGCACATAAAAAACTAGTTCTAATTATGTTAGTTGTTAGAGAGACATAATTATTTGAAAGGCTTGAGATTAGGATGATATTTATATGAATATTAGTTCTAATGTCCCTCATACAATTAAGGAGAATCACAAAATAAAAGATAATTTATTACAAAATGATGAAACAACTTTGGAACATTTTATTTACTAGAAACAATTATCAAACCCCAAAAACATTCTAGAATCATAAAACTTGCAATATAATGAGATTTTCTTCATGTGCATTATTATCCAAGATGAGTTTTACCAGTTAGTTCTAACTCACCAAATTCCTTGTTTGTCAAAGTCTCATTTTCTGGCTTGATTTCCCCTGTAATTGAATTTTGATCATATGATCTCATAACAGGCATAGACATTGTTCTTTTTGGAATTACTTTTTTAGTTGTATTAGTTGAATTATTTGTAGCAGCCAAATTTGCCCTTGCTTTTGCTTTATGTGCCCAATCCATTAGCCCTTCTTGTATGTGATCTTCAAATATTACTTTGTTGAATGAACTTCCCATCTACATATTTATGAAGTAAAAATAAAAAATCAATTCTAATTTAATAATGTTATGCCCTTTTGTAACTCAAAGAACTATAGACTACAAATCAACATTTAATATATTTCCTAAAGGCATAAAAAATTTGAATATGCATGCTAATCACAAGTCATTCAGTGTAATTGATGCTTGTTTTTTTGTTAACATATTTTCACTTTTAACATATTATATTATCGTTTTCCATGTCTTACGTTAAAAAAAGAGAGTATGGGCCTGGTTCTTTGAGACTTAATTTTTAAAATTTCGATTTAGTTCAATTCTAACAAATTCAGTCCAGTTATATTATGTTTATCTTTTTCTGAATAAACTAGGATTTAATTTAATTTAGCTAAGTTCAGACAAATTCAGGTCCGTGTTCAAATTAATCCTGCCCAAATGAACATAACTTAATTGTTACCTGAGTAACAATTGCATAGAGTGGTAATGTGCTATAACTGCAGACAAATTGCACAAATGCCCTGCAAATACAAACACTAATCAAATAAATATCTATCTATCTATTTATGTACTCCCTCCGTAAAATAAAGATTTCAACAATTGTTTTTTTACGTATTTTGAGGAAGCGATTTGAGATTCTAAACGATGAAATTAATCAAATTGGTTTTAATACAAGTAAGAATGTGATTATAAGTTACTAATATCAAAATTATTTTGATTAATTTGGTCGTATAACCCTCAAATCGCTTCCTCAAAATGCGTGAAAAAACAATTGTTGAAATCTTTATTTTACGGAGGGAGTAGTATATTAATGTGAAAATAAAGGAATATATATTTGAAAATGATTGGATTGTTGTTTACGCTATCACTAGTCTGGGGACAGTGTACCCAAGTGAACCCATAATGCAAGAGTCAAATCCATATTGAACCTGTTTTAATTAACAATAATAATAATTAATAATAATAACAACAATAATTATAATTTTTTAAAATAAAATTAAAAAATAGAGAAGAAAAATATTATATAAAAAAGTCCAGTAGATCATCATTGGTGAGACCGTCTCACAATGGCGAGACCAGTTGTTTTACAAATATATAAGTATATAACTATTTATAGGTTTTATGTAACTTTTGCAAAATTTAATTCAATTTTTTTTTCGATGAGACTTGGGGTCCGTTTGGTAAGGCGTAAAATGATTTCACTGAAAACTATTTTCCTCATTTTACACTGTTTGGTTGAAGTGAAAATTGAAATGGAAAACTTGAGTGTAAAATAGTTTTACACCATACATAGTTGAAAACGGTTTCCTCCAAAATCAAAGGAAAAATTGTTTTACATTCAACCAAACAACGGAAAACTTTTTTGAAAAATGAGTTTTCCGTTCTAAAATGATTTTCATGGAAACCCATTTTACATTAAAATTGTTTTACGCCCTATCAAATGGACCCTTATAGTGAGACTGTCCGAACAAAGAAATTGTAAAAAAAAAAAAAGAAGAAAACAAACCCAAAGCCAGAAGAAAAAAGCAACTTCGAAAGAGTTTTGGAAGAGGATGAGATGAATCAACAGAAGGAGAAGGCGAGGCTTGTGAAACCAAAAGTGATCATCTGATGGGTGGATTTGGACATCCCCTGCTGTCGTTGAATTCATTATAACTGTCACGTGCTCTGCTAGTTGTATTATCACGTGCTCCAATTTACTTCCCACCCCTAATAACATCTGCAAAAACGTCGTTTTTAGTATAAAATCATAACTTTTTTTTATACAAAGCTTAACAAAAAAATGTATAAAAATGTTGTAGATTTATACTAAAATGTTACATATTTTAGCTAGGTTAAAAGTTAAGTCAGGCTGTCAAATGATCTGACAGAGGTTTTGTATTAATATTAAGCATGCCGTATTTGGTTAATATTAAATAAATTATTATTGCATGAGAAATTAGTTAAGTTTTGGAAGAAGATGCATGGTCTTAATTATTTGGTTGTTAAAATAAAACCATGGGAATTTAAAAAGTATTTGAATTTTTACTCTGTCCGTTTTAGAATTATTTTTATGTTTGAAATTTTGGATAAAAAAGGTAGAAATTTTAACTATAAAAAAACCTTTATTATGGATAAAAACAACATGGAACAATACTTCATTGAGGAATGCTAAATTCACTCTCACCGTCACTCTTATTCTTCAATTAACATGTGGCACGGAAGTTATAAAAATGTGGGTTTTATTTTTCTCATGCCACTTGTTAAATAGAGAGTGAGAGTTAGCGTTTTTTAGAGTGAATTTAGCATTCCTCTACTTCACTATTGTCTGACCGTAGAAAAGTTGCATTCTGTAGGGAATCTTAAAGGGCAACCCACACTCCTTATATAATATATCCATATGAGATATCTTGTTAGATACTTAGATGCGCCTAGATGTAGAGCATAGTGGAAGATATATATATATATATATATATATATATATATATATATAGAGTCAGGATCCACTAAAAACCTATGTTAAGTTGAAAACAAAAAACTTTTAGTTATGACTGTTAGATGTAGATCAAGGGTTGTGATTAGTTTTGAGGTAAAAAACACTAATCACTCAAAGTTACCTTTTTTTTTTAAAAAAAAAAGTTTTACATTAGTTTTTTTATATATAAAAAAAAATTCACAGATGATTTCACGCAAAAATTTAGGTTTTGTTCAAAATGTTTTCATTCATTTTATAGTAAAGTTTGAATTTTTTTTAAAGTGCAGTTCTTCGTATTTGATTTTGTATGTACCATTGTATCTTTGCATGTACCTCTTTATTATTTACATGCACACCTTAATTTAGTATGTTTTGTGCATTTTTTTTATAAAGTTTGAATTTTTTTCGTGTAGTTTTTCATGTTTGATTTTTTATGTACCCTTATATCTTTGCATATCATGTACCCCTTTATTATTAACATGTACCCCCTTGATTTGGTATGTTTTTGTGCATTTATTTTTGTAAAGTTCAAATTTTTTTAAGTGCAGTTTTTCGTGTTTGATTTTGTATGTACCATTGTATCTTTGCATGTACCCCTTTATTATTTACATGCACACCTTAATTTAGTATGTTTTGTGCATTTTTTTTATAAAGTTCGAATTTTTTTCGTGTAGTTTTTCGTGTTTGATTTTTTATGTACCCTTATATCTTTGCATATCATGTACCCCTTTATTATTAACATGTACCCCCTTGATTTGGTATGTTTTTGTGCATTTATTTTTGTAAAGTTCGAATTTTTTGTAAGTGCAGTTTTTCGTGTTTGATTTTGTATGTACCCTTGTATCATTGCATGTACCCCTTTATTATTAACATGTACCCCCTTAATTTAGTATGTAAGATTTAAATTAACATGCACCCCTATAATATTAACATGTACTCCTTAATTGTACTACCTCCTTTTTTTTCAGTTTACACTTTGTCACTATTCACAAAATCTACTTTGACTATTGTTTGTGATTTATACATAAGATAAAACATAGTCATGTGGGGTCTCGTTGGATTCGTTTCAACATGTAGTTTTTTAATATCTAGTTTTAATAATTTTTACAAACACACAATTAAAGATATTAATCTTCAAAGTTTTGCCTCGACAAGTGTAAAAAGTGAAGTGAGTAAATTAAAAAAAAAAAATTCTTTTTTTTTCCTCTGTTTTTTTGTAAAATTAAATCAAACGGTCAAGATGGGCTAGACAAAAATCAATGGCCATGATATTTAGTTTTTAGGTTTTTAAGTTCTTAGGAGGTTTTTACATGATCCTGTTCCTATATATATATATATATATATATATATATATATATATATATAGTCAGGATCGGATCTGCTAAAAACCAATGTTAAGTTGAAAACTAAAAACTTTTATTTATGACCATTAGATGTAGATCAAGGGTTGTGATTAATTTTGGGTAAAAAACACTAACCACCCAAATTTACCATTTTTTTTATAAAAAAAATAGTTTCGCTCAGGATTTTATAAAAAATTACTTGATTGAACTAGTTCATTCATGCTAATTTCACAGATTTCATGCAAATTTCAAGCAACAATTTAAGTTTTTGTGCATTTTTTAATAAAGTTTGAATTTTTTTAAATTGCAGTTCTTCGTATTTGATTTTGTATGTACCCTTGTATCTTTGCATGTATCCCTTTATTATTAACATGCACCCCTTAATTTAATATGTTTTTGTGCATTTTTTTTATAAAGTTTGGTTTTTTTAGTGTAGTTCTTCGTGTTTGATTTTGTATGTACCCTTGTATCTTTGCATGTACCCCCTTAATTTATTATGTTTTTGTGCATTTTTTTATAAAGTTCGATTTTTTTTTTTTAAAGTGCAATTCTTCATGTTTGATTTTGTATGTACCCTTATATCTTTGCATGTACCCCTTTATTATTAACATGTACCCTCTTATTTTAGTATGTTTCTATGCATTTTTTTGGAAAGTTCAAATTATTTTAATTTTAAGTGCAGTTTTTCGTGTTTGATTTTGTATGTACCCTTGTATCTTTGCATGTACTCCTTTATTATTAATATGTACCCCCTTAATTTAGTATGTTTTTGTGCATTTTAGTTCGAATTTTTTTCAAGCGTAGTTCTTCGTATTTGATTTTGTATTTACCCTATCATTGCATGTACCCCTTTATTATATATTAACATGTACCCCCTTAATTTAGCATGTAAGATTTAAATTAATTTGAAAATTAATTTATACCTCCTTAAATTAACATGTATCCCTATAATATTAACATGTACCCCTTAATTGTACTACCTCCATTTTTTCAAGTTTACTCAGTTTGACTTTGTTACTATTTACAAAGTCTACTTTGACTATCGTTTGTGATTTATTCATAAGATAAAACATAGTCATGTGGGGTCTCGTTGGATTCGTTTCAACTTGTAGTTTTTTAATATATAGTTTTTATAATTTTTACAAACACAAAATTAAAGATATTAATCTTCAATGTTTTGCCTCGACAAGTGTGAAAAATGAAGAGAGTAAATTAAAAAAAAAATAGGTTTTTTTTTCTCTGATTTTTTGTAAAATTAAATCGACGGTCATGTTGGGCTAGACAAAAAATCAATGGTCATGATATTTAGTTTTTAGGTTTTTAACTTTTTAAAAGGTTTTTACATGATCTTGTTCCTATATATATATATATAGAGAGAGAGAGAGAGAGAGACAAATATAGATGTTTATACAAATAGATTGAAAACTGTGCAAAAACCAAATGTAACAAACATTTTGAAACGAAAATAGTAGATTGACGAATTTATCTAACTAGGGTGTCTAGCTAAATGCCAATTACTAAAGGAAATTAAACTTTTCATGACCAGCAAAAAAGATTTTACATTTTCTAGAAAATACAATTTCGAGTGAAAAATAGCTTCATAGTAAAAACCATTTCCTACCAACAAGCACTAATTATAATTTAGCATAATCTGACTTGAACCGGTTGGACTTCATTCCGTGGTCCGGAGACCGAACAATTTTTATTTTTATTTTTTCAAAATTATTATTCTCACTCTTTTTTTTTAAGTGAATAGTATTCTCACTTCTTATACAACCAAGTTTCAAATTAAATCCATAGCATGATTCAACTCTCAACATAAATACTTACTATTATAGGAATGAAAGAGAGCCAGAAGTAAACATGATAACCAGCACATTGTTATAAATTAAAAACCAATACAAAATTATTAAGGAGTATTATTATTATTATTATTATTCATGTTGGTTTAAAAATTAATAATAAACCTTTTGTTATAAAGAATGCAATTCAATCTCTCTGTAAATTAAAATAGCTCCTTACCATTAACATTTAGAAGCAAATATATCACCACAAATAACCAAAGAAACCAGCTGCAAGCAATTAAACTCAAATGTTAAAGATTGCGAGATATAAAATCCAATTATATATGTTATATATACTCTATCACGCACCGAGCTCCTGTTATGAATATATAATTGTACATGAAAATCATTATGTTAATTATAAGGAAAATTTGTCTAAAAAACCCTGAAAATTTTAACATTTTGTGAAAAACACCCTGAAACTATATTTTTAAAATTTAACAACAGAAAGTTGTAGAAACTTTTGGACGGAAATTTGAAAATTTTGAAAATTTCGACGGGAATTTAACAACACAAAATTTAACAGCACAACTTTTGGACGAAAACTTTGAAACATAACACAATTATTCCAAAGATTTAGCCTTTAGGAACAATTAATTAATTCAATAGAAAAAAAGAAATTGGAAAGAAGAACACAATTGGAAACTCTAATTAACTAGTTCCTCATTTTGAAGCTCACTTACGCAGATACGCCCCATATTTCACAGTTTTCATCAAAAAGTTGTGCTATTAAATGTTTTCTACAACCTTGTGTTGTTGAATTTTAAAAAAGATGTTGCAGGGTTTTTCACAAAACGTTAGAACTTTCAGGTTTTTTTAGACACAATTTTCTAATTATAAATTAGTTAAGTTGAAAAACCACCAAACAAGGCCTTAATTACCTTATTCCAACAACCTTCTTAAAGTCGGATTCGAAAGCACGAACCATGTATTTGTGAAAATTGAATCTAGGATTACCCTGACAATGTGTCTGCCATGCCAATCAAAACCATCTTTTAATTTACAAATTAATTATATATATATATATATAATAAGCTTTTACAAGAAATTTAATTACTTTACTTATAAACTAATGATGGTTGCTAGCTAGGTTTAATTTGAAAATCAAATTTACTTTACTAAACTAACAATATATATATATAGCAAAAGTCTCAGCTCGTGTTTGTTTTTGTAAAAATTTATGAACATCACATTATTATTGGTTTGAGAAAATGATATATAGCAAAAGTCTCAGCTCGTGTTAGACGATCAGATGGGCGGGATAACTTTTCATTTGAAAATTATAACTTTTGAGTGCAAATTTATAACTTTATTTGTAAAGCTTAATTAATTAACTACTACTAGTAATTTGAAAAGTTAACGGTTTATAATAAAAAAAAGGTCACAGTACAGTTTTTGAGTTAGAAGTTATGTAATTAAGACCGTCTTACAGGAGAAATAATATTATTTTTTTGGGTGAAAATTCTAGTGGTATAATGACTATAGACTACCATAATATATACATGGTCGCATGGATGGCTAGGATTACTTGATTTTGATTTATTTTTAATTCCTAAATCTAATTAAAAATGCTTTTAAAAATACTTTAATTAGATTTTTTATTTTAGGATAATAAAAATCGATTTTAGAGAAAAACATAAAATATTTTCCTAAATTAAAAAATCTAATTAAAGTATTTTTAAAAGCATTTTAAATTACATTTAGGAAATAAATTAAAATAAATCAAAAATCAAGCAATCCTAACCATCCATTATGGTAGTCGGTAGTCGGTAGTCATAAGATCATAGTAAAATCATCCATTATTTTGGGCGGACTTTTAACAACTCTCTTCTGTACGACTAAAAGCTGATGTCAATCAATTATCTTACATTTGCATTATTGTACAATAAATTAAGGGTTTTGCTATTCATAGCCCTAAGGGTTATGGATAAGAATTAACAAATGCATTAATTAATGTGAAAAATACATTGATACTTGTTTTACGCAATGATTATATGAAAAATTTCCATTGAAATGTGAAATTCTTTTCATGTATTAAATACATATTTCAATTTTCTATGTAATATTTTCATATAATAAATAAATAAAATATATTTATTTCACTTTTCAATGAATTTTTTACACATATTAAATACAAATTTCAACTTTTAATGCATTTGTTAATTCTTATGCATAGCCCTTAGGGCTATGAATATCAAAACCCATTAATTAAATAATTAAATAATTTTCTCAGTAGAATATATAGATTACTTGACCTTATTAATTCTACATTTATGCTGAATAAAAGTCTTTCGAAAGAAAATAAAAGATGAATAATAATTAATACAGAAGATAATAAATTACCATGATGAAGCCCTTTCGCATAGTGATATAATCTGATTCTGTCACAGATCCATAAAATTGTTTGAAAAATGCTTGCTGAAACAATTTTAAAGAACGATTATATATGGGTAGGATCCATCCGTTTGGAAAAATTATCAAGAATAAGCCAACATTTGGCCGATCTTCCACAATTAAGCCAACTTTTTGAAAATCCAGAAATAAGCTAACCTTGTTATCATTTAAGCCAAAAATAGGTTAAACGATTATTTAATCTATTAATTATCTGTTGTTTTAAGTTACTGTTATCATTTATGCTCCGTTTACTAGAGCGTAAAATGTTTTCCTTGAAAATAGTTTTCCCATTTTACATCGTTTACTTTGAGTAAAAAAATAAAATGTAAAATTTGGAGTGAAAACTCATTTTACACCATAGTGGAAACATTTTCCCCCAAATTTGGGAATAAAACGTATTTTCCGTGCAAGAAAACATTGGAAAACTTCTACGAAATTGAGTTTTCCAATGTAAAATGTTTTTCATGGAAAAGCATTTTACATCGAAAACATTTTACACCAAAGTAAACGGACCCTTAAAGCAAAAATAGGTTGAATGATTGTAAAATAGTGATAAAAAAAGCAGAAATTAACATGTTAAATAATCATTTGACCTATTTTTGGCTTAAATGATAACAAGGTTAGCTTATTTCTGAATTTTCAAAAGGTTGACTTATTTGTGAAAGATCCCCAAAGATTGACGTATTCTTGGCAATTTTTCCTAATAAGTAATATAATGCTCACCATCCAACCTAGCAGCTTGTGGCGAACTGCCCAAGAGCGACCCTTGATAAAATCATGTTGTTGTTCTACACTAGTATTGTCCCTCATGCCTACAAATTAAATGATGTTTTATTTTCTTTTCTCACAATAATTTGACAAACACACCCACACAATAAAAAAAAAAGAGGTAAATAAGCCCCATTATATTGCGTCTGCTCTAATCGAATTTCCCTTTGATTCTCCAATTGAGAGTACTTTGAAGATTATGTTCGTTATAAACGTAAATAAAACAAGCTGTCTTTCTTTCTCGAAATCTTTCACATAACATAACTCTATTTTTTCTATGTAATTAATAATCTTCTTTCTTTCCCAAAAATCTAGTAGCATGGAAGGTATTAGTGAAACTATTTTTTGCTCTTTTTGGTTAAGATTGGTTGTTGAATGTTGACAACTTGGAATTTTTGTCTTTTTTTTTTTTTTTTGAGGTAAAACAAGCAAGCAAATTTATTCATTTAATTCAGAAGTACAACGATCAATTGCTGCCACATCCAGAATTGACTCGGGCCAATCCTCCAACCAAATTCTATCGCCTAGGACACTTGGACTAAATTTGGCTAAAGCATGAGCGACCTGATTACAAGATCTAGGAACAAAAGACCAAGAAATAAAATTAAAAGACTTAGCTAAGTTTAAAATTTCAGAAATAAAGTTTCCCACTTGAGACTTTGGAACATGCATCTTCTTAAGATGATTAATGACGATTTTTGTCTTTTGGAAGATATTAGTAGTTATGGATTCATATACTTTGTATGCAACAATGCATTAATTGCATTTTTTTCCAGATGAAACAAATAAGAAACCTTTTATTTATTATAATTATTGCAACTTTTACTAAATATCAATCAATGTTGTTTCGCACATAGGTTACATGCATATTTACTAACTCCCATTATTGTTATTTTTTACATTCACAACGATCGATCATTATTCTAAATACATCAAAGAAATATCGAAAAATTACCGATCTTATAATGATTAAATATAAGTGCTTAACTTTTTTTTTTCTTAAAATTAAAAGTTTCAATTATTATGGGCTTGTATGTCTTTCTATTTTATTAATGAATTGATTTTATTTCTGAAAAAAATGTGGATAGTCAGTACAATTAGTTTATGTTTATTTATATCCTATTTGATTTGAATTTTTCGGATTTGATATGATCTAAAAAGGAAATACAACAAAATATACTTCCCCCGCTTAAAATAAATGCAACAATTTAGGAGGACAGACTCCTAGGTAATTTTTTGTTGTTAGAGTAAAATGAACAGTTAGAGAAAGTGGGTGTGAGAGATAGAATTATAGAAAGAAAAGACTTACAAAAATGGAAAGATTAAGATTGTAACATTTATTTTGAAACTTTCTGAAATAGAAATTGTTGTATTTATTTTGAAACAGATAAAGTACTCCCTCCGTAACATAATTTTGGCAACAAGTTTTTTTTCACGCATTTCAAGAAATTGATTTAAGGGTTCAAACGAATAAATTGATCAATTTTTTTTTTAAGATTAACAATTTATGATCTCAATCTTACTTGTATTAAAACCATTTTGATTAATTTGTTCGTTTACACCCTTAAATTGTTTACTTGAAATGCGTGAAAAATAACTTGTTGCCAGAATTATGTTACGGAGGGAGTACATGATATTCACACACACAAAATTTGTTAGCAAAGGGCGTATAATAATAATTAATAAATTTACCATCTTCTGGATCACGCTCCCTTTTCTGGATTACATCTTCCCACATTTGCCACTGGCTTATCTACAATATAATGTACAAGTAATAACAAAAAATTTAAATTGTTTCACGTAAAATTTTCGGAAAATTGATAAAAACAATCTAAATTATAACCAATCTTAAAAAAAAAAATCATAACTATTGATTATCTTATAACATTCCTAAAGTGCACTGAAAAAAGCGACTTGAAACAGCTAAGGGTGTATTACAGGGGATTTGAAAAGAAAAGCCAACTCATGCATGTTTCCCCTCCATTTTCTATATTTTAAGGGTATTTTATAAAAAGAACCCCAATTATTGATTATATCATGAAAATTGTCTCACAACGCGACTATTTTAGAATACTTGTCATAGCTGGAACCATTTCTCTCTCTCTCTATATATATATAAATTAAAAAAAAAACACTTGAACTGATATTAGATAATACAGAGTAAGGGTTTTTATTTTTTATTTTTTAAAGACTATAATAGTTGGGAGTCTTGGGACATTTATCATCAATTTTTCCTTGGCCCTGTTTAGCTGCTTTGACTAGCTGATTTAACTAAATAATTATACTTCCTCCGTTCCAAAAAAACGCAACAAATTAGGATGTACGGACTCCTAGACATTTTTTTGTTGTGAGAGTAAAAGGGATAAAGGGAGAAAGTGGATGTGAGAGATAGAAATAAAATACTTACAAAAATGGAAAGACTAAAATTGTTGCATTTATTTTGAAACTTCCTGAAATAGAAATTGTTGCATTTATTTTGGAACGGAGGAAGTATTAGTTGTTTATGTAAAATTAACCCATCCTAGTACTATTCTTGTCCAACAATGCGTCTGAACGTGACATATTTTTAATTACGCTGGCTGTCACAAGCCTACCACAACCTTCCTCCTTTATCCGAACTTAGGACTGGTATTGTAAATAAATAAATAAATAAATAAGCTCACAAAGTCAGAAGAATGATTGAATGAAGCTAGAGAGTAGATAGAAGAGGAGGGTTAATTAAAATTTTTACCTTTAAGCCACCAAAGAGAACAGTGAGAGCACACATAACCACATGTACGACAGCCAATACAAAAATGAAGATGTGCAAATGATGCAATGCTGTTACTGACAACAGTGGAATCTTTCCCTGTATGTATGTATGTCCAATAAATTAACATAAACATATACTCCATATAATTAATAATATAATAATGCAAGATTATGAAATATAAGTTTAATTAATATAATTTAAAGTACTAGTACAGTAGTACCATATATAGCATCAATTAATTAAAGCAACTAATTAGGCAATAGAATAGGCTAATAAACATATATACATGATGATTATAAATATGCTAATTATATATGTGGTTTTTTATACAAAAATGTAATATCAATAGGTCAATAGGTAAGCCGGACTGTTTTTGGCAAGTTTGTGTAATAGTTGGGCCTACTCTGGGATAATCAATTGTTGGGACTGATATGGACAGATGAAAAATAGTATGGACCGGTGGTGTCAATTTTGCCTAATTCCATTCCCGATTCCAAACAAGATAAACAAAAAAAAACAGAAAGAGTACATTTTATTTTCAATTAGATTAACTCAGTCCAAAAGAACAAAATATAGTTTCCTTACCAGAAGTGGAAAAAAAATTGTTCCGCAAGCTACAAGTATAGCCAACTACTTTCTAGCTTAGCTAGTAAGATATGCCATTAAGGGATAGCAATTTATACACCCCATTTTTCCTCCATGCACTCCACTTTATATGGTTAAGCTATTTTTTGGTTAGCAATAAAAATGGAGTGCATGGAGGAAAAGTGAAGTGTATAAATCACTATCCGTCATTAGGAGATTAAAAAAAGAAAAAGGAAAAAAATTAAAACCCTCATATGAGTTGTGCATAGGATGCATGATGATGATTGTAGACATCGAAAATTTGAATTTTAGGGGTCATATCTACCCCAATATAGGGAAATAAATTAGATAGAATTTGTTATGATATTTTGATGATTTCAGGGAAGCGTTATGTTTGTTATATTTCAAATGGTGGTTTCTTTATATAAAGATAATCATTTTATGGTTTAGAGATAGAGATGGAGTAAGTCGGAAAGACCGATCACCTCCCTAGTATGAATGTACCACATTGTAGACAAATACATGGTTCAGAATAAATTGATGAGACCCGACACCATAAACAAACCCAAATATGTATCTTTGGAGAAGGAATAATCAAAAGAGTTACGATAATTGTAACCCAGTAAATTATCTTGTGATCCATATTTATTGCTTCTATATAAATTTTTTTTCAGGTCGAAATTTTATTGGCACGGTCAGTGAGACGATTGTCGCTCTTCATCTCCAATCTTGAAAGATAAAAGTTTGTAGAATTTGTATTGAGTTCAAGTTTTGAATTCTACTTTAAATTTTCGAGACCACATTGCATCCGACATCAAGTCTTCACAACAGGTCTCCATCGAGGGGCATTTGTAGACACCAAAAATTTGAATTTTAGGTCGAAATTTTATGGTTTACAATGATAATAATGATGATGATGATGAATTTATGTATGTATGTAGCATACCTTTAGTTGACAAAAAGTTGAGTTAGTATCCTCAGCAAGCAAATGGCGCCAAGTTATTACATGAGTGAGAGTATGGGAGTGATCTTTCTTGTTACAAGGAAGCCATTTATCAGCCAAGTCTTGAGAAATACACAATCTTCCTATTCTCCCTTGGAACACCGTTAGCATCAGAGATATGAATCCCATCAACATCAACTCTGCAATGCATGCATATTTTTTTTTACTCAAAAACTTTTTTTAACATACATACATAATGTACCATGTGTAACACAATTTGCCATAATCTTTTTTCTTTTCTTTTCGAAAATTAGATGATATTAGTAATGCGAATCAATTGGAGCATTTAACATAAATTAGTGGTATAAATTAATGGCCAAGAGGATTTTGATGCATATTGAAAAGATATATCTCTTTGAAAAAAGATAGTACTATATAGTATATACGAACAATTATATTGCTTAAAATGGAAAAACGTCGTGAGAGTATATTACTCTAGCCACGAAACCCTGGGTTTAAGGAGTGAGTTTTGTGGAGGGTGGTTGGGGCCTTGGGGTTATAAGGGGGTGACGAAGGGAGTAGGAGAGGCAGTGAAGGGCGGCGAGCAGAGGTGAGATGGTTTCGGGGGATGGTGGATCGGAGGTGGGTGGTAAGTTGTTTTTGTTTTTTGGTGGTTAGGGTTAGGGTTTAATTTCGGGGGTGGTTGAATTGAGGGGCTTTGGGGTTTTTGTCGGTACTGAGGGTGATTTCGGTATGGTGGGCTACAGTTTGGGTTGGGGTGATGGTGTGGTATGGTGGTGATATGATTGCAACAAATCCCATTCCTTTTTTTAAACAAACAACTACCTAAATCTAAGCTAACACATTTATTTTCCATTTTCCCTTATTTCCATTTCTAAAGTGATTTTTTTCCCCTTTGTCAACCAAACGACCCCTTAATTTGTGCATATGGCTTGGTATTAATTAGGGAATGAGCATCATGTTAAGTTTTTTAAGTGTAGATGGTTTAGTTCATTGCGGAATAGTCCCTCCATTCGTATTTGTTGTTCTCGATTGAAAATATGATACTATTGAGAAAAGAATTTTCTAAATTTTTCTCAATATATAAGAAAAAATATAGTCATCACGTAAGTTCTTGTTTGATTGATCTACTTAATTAACGAGTACTATATTATTATTCAATTTTTTAATATTATTTTACAAATATATATAATGCATAGCTAAAGATTAAACTAGTAAAATTGAACTTACAAAATTGGTAAAAATACATAGTAGAAGAAACATAATTTCCACCTACCTTCTTTGATTTTCTCGAGGGCTTGATAGAGTGGTTTCTTATTCGTCTTCTTCAAATACTAAAGAAAACAAATTAAAGTAAAAAAAGTTAGAGATTAATATACTTCACAAAATAATGTGTAATAAGAAGTAATTCCATATGTTACACACACAAAAAACCTTAAACAATATAATATTACCTACTGGTCAGGTGTGTATTCGCAGTACAATCTTTAGGTCGTAGTTTCACGACACAAATTATTAAGGGATTGGGTCATTGGTTGCTATAAGTGACAATAATGTGGTTTTCGTCAGTTAGAATCCGTTAAAATAATTGAATATCCTACGGGGTAGCAAGATTAAAGCAACTAAGAATTCAAAAAACATGAATGTTACACTATTTTACATAATATATTTAGTGACGTAAATCATATATGTAACTCATAGTACGTAACCGTCTCAACCCCTATAAAATGTGTATCTTGTGGAACACATTGTCTAAAGATTGCGTTGCTCATAGTAACTGACTAATAAGTGGTGTTGTTCCAGCAAACTTTGAAAATATGTTAAATACTCTTTCCGCAACAAAATAACTGCAACTATTTGACTTAAAATAGAGAGAAAAAATGTCAAATCGGTGCAGACTTGCAGTTAATATGTTACGGAGGCTATATATATTATATGAGAGAAAAATAAATAGAAGTATATGATAGTACATGCCTTGCCAGTGTAGTGAATAAATCTTTCGGCAGTCAAAGAAATGAGGACGAACACCATGCATACAATTGCAACCACCCATGTTGGAGTTGACTCTAAATTTGCTTCTTCTTCTCCACTTCCTGCCATTTCTATCTCTCTTTATTTGTTCATCAATATATATATATATATATAAATGCGATAAATCATAGTAAATTAATTAAAAAAAAAAAGCATCTCTTTTTTTTTTGTACATATTAAGGTATCAAATAATATCAACATGCTAATTAAAAAGCTTGGAATATATAATTATTAATAAAATAATGGGGTCGATCTTTTGGCTCTTTCTTTTTGCAAAGAACATACATGCTTGTTATTTTAATATTGAGCAATATTATATCTTACATATGGTCATTTGACAAATTATTAAATATTAATTAATTTTTAAATTTGATAGAATATATAATATATATATTCCTAGGCCTCAAATATATATTAGCTTAGAGCACTACCATCAGTGGTCTAAAATGAAAAAAAATACCAATTGTCAAAACTAAGTGGTTCCCAGCAGTGAGAAAGTGTAAAAAAAAAATTTTGCCCGTGACATTCTGTAAAATGCCACGGTTCTGGCATTTTCTACACTTTGAATGTTGTGCACAGCAGGACACGTGGCGACAAGTTATTTGCCAGCATTTCCTTCTTGCTTCAACTGTAAAAATGCAACGTCATTATTTATTATAACGGCTATTTTTGTTATGTATATTTTTTTAAAAAATAAATAAAATTACCAACGGCCATAATTTTTTGAGATCTATAAATAGACACCCATTTTGCTATATTTTGACATACTTCAAAAAATCACATTCTCTCTATAATTTCATTAAAATCCAAAATTTGATACATTTTTATTGTTTATCAAAGTAGCCAAAAAAATTCAAGTAAATGGATCCATTTGACTTGAAAAATACGGGTAAAAAAAATACGTGAACAAATAAATACGGAAAAAAATACTTAGACAATACTTATTTTCATAAATTACGAGAAGAAAAATACGAATAAAATAATACGGGTATAAAATACAAAAATCAAGATATTACATACATGTAAACAATTAAAAATTTGTAAAATAGTAAATTTGTAGGAAAGAGAGATGGGTGGGTTATAGTAGATAGGAGGAGAGAGAGTGGTGGGTTTTTTTTTGCTCACTGCTGGTATAAGTTTTGTAAAAAAAATTTGCCCACGAGATTATGTGTTGGTAATGATCAAGGTGACAATGAACAATAGACTTCTCCAAGGCGTGGAAATTCACTTTCCTACTAATTCAATTCGACCCTTATATATGAGATCACCGGGTTAACACGAATGAGTTAGTGAGATACAAAGGAGAACGAAAACCTTATACTCAAGTGATCTTTAGAGTATAAGAACCAAAGGAATATGTATTTGTTTGTGTTTAATCACTCTCACAAAGTTAGCTAGAAATTGTAAGAAGCTAGCAAGTTGTAATAGAGAGAGCAATTTCTGATTTTTGGATGCCTCAACAATGAACTAAGCATGCCTATTTATAGGCACATAAGGCAAGAACAATCAGCTCAAGAAGAGCTGAAACAACACCCTCTTAAAGCTCATAAAATCAGATTTTATGGTGATTAATTGAGCACAATTAACACCTTTGAAGATGCCATTCACTAGGCAACCTTCAAGGTTCTGATTTTAATCTCTTTTAAGACCTGTTTAATACAGCAATCAAGCCATTAAACACATGCTAAATACGTATTAGCATCCTAGGCAAAGCACACGAAAAGTCAGAAAATCGTTCGTATTTTTCCAGAAGCAAATCGCGAGAAGAGCTCGCGAGTCGCGACCTGAGCTCGCGAGTCGTGAGTCTCTTCTGACTCGTGGCTCGTGATTTGTTTCTTTCCAGAAACTATTCGCGAGTCGCGACGGGTACTCGCGGCTCGCGAGATACCCATGGACTCTTAGTTTCTATTTGCCTAATGTTCTCTTTCCTTAGTTCAAATTACCGAGCCCATTTAGTCATAAATGTTCCAACATTATGTTATGTGGAAGAGTGAGAAAGTGGGTAGAGAGAGATTGGTGGACATTTTTTTTTACCACTGTTGAGAGTGCTCTTAAGCTTTTGATTGAGACGGTCCTTTAGCATGATAAAGTATAGAGGTAGCTCAGAGCTCTACAGGTATATTTTTGTGTCAAAGAAAGTACACTTTGGATATTATTTCTGAAACATGTCTTCTTTGTGCGAAGCCTGTTGGTTTTCCTATTGAACAAAATCATAAGCTTGGTCTGATCAATGGTGGTGTTCTTTCTGATCCTGAGGCATACAGGAGGCTTGTGGGTCAACTCATTTATCTAGAACCACTCACTCGTCCCGATCTTGCATATTTTGTTCATATTCATATATATATATATATATATATATATATATATATATATATATATATATATATATATATATATATATATATATATATATTCTCCCAATTCATGCAAGAGTCTCGCACAAAACATTGGGAAGTAGCTCTTTGGGTTGTACAGTGTCTCAAATGTACTTCCGGGCAGGGAATTCTTTTAAGAGATGATAGTATTTGTCTTTACAAGGTTGGTGTGACTCAGATTGGACAGCATGTCTAGTCACTAGAGAATCTTTAACCGGTTGGCTCATTTTTCTTGGTCATTCTCCCATCTCATGGAAAACTAAGAAGTAAAATACGATATCTTATTCTTCAGCCGAAGCCGAGTATCGTTAATTCGTTATATGGCCTCTATCACATGTGAATTATAATGGTTGAAAGGATTATTGTTAGTCTAGGTGTTCATCATCCTAAGGGTATCAAATTATTTTGTGATAGTCAATCTGCTTTGCACATCACTAAAAATCCAGTTTTCCATGAGCAATCCCTCGTGACGGGCCTGACCCAGACCCCTTTAACATAGTATCAGAGGCCAACGACGTGACATAGAGGTCATGTGTTCAAATCTCTCTTCCCTCTCTATTCTAAGTGGAGTTAATTCGCGTCGGGTATAATGGGCCTATGATGCGTTTACATTTCAAGCACAAATGGCCTTTCATGTGAGGGGGAGAGATAGAATACATAACATACTAGTTTTTTTATGCAATGTGTGCGACTTAAAATTTTGTTAACAACATAGTTAGACAATAAAATTAACAAGTCCCTACATAATTGTAAAAATTTAAAAATAAATATTTTTTTGATTTTTTAAATTTAATCTAATTTTTTCCTTTTGGACATAGTAAGTGTATTGCAAATTGATTAATTAATTTATTTTTCTAAAAGATTTTTTTTTTGTCAAGGGAAAAAATTTATTATTTATGAATACATTTTGATTAACTTTACAATTAATTGTACTTGCAATTTTAAAAATTGTGATTACTTTTTAAATAAGACTATTGATGATTTCAAAAAATCAGATATCATAATGGAAGATTTAAGTACACAAATGACAAAATTGTTCACAACTTGACTAACAATTATAAAGGATGAGTAAATGTAGTGAGGTAATCCACTTGAACAGCGCCGCGATCTCACCCTTCCCTTATATAATAGAGATATTCATGGACCTCAACAATTAGCCTAAGATTTTGGTAATTGAGACGATTCTATATCAAAATTTTATAGCAAAAATTCATATAAATAATCACAAATATTGGAGGTAGGTCTTTCAATATTAATCCCAATTGTAGGTTAATTATACTATAATCCGGACTATGGGATAGTTTTATGATATTAGTTCATACTAACTTTTGATCGGCTCCAATTTGCCTTGTAAAAAGTGAGGAAGGTATAGTCAAGTACAATAAATAGTGAAAGAGGAAAGATAACAAATACTTTATGAATTGGTGACCGATAATTACAATAGATGAATAGATTAACTAAGTCAATAGACTAATATTATAAAACAATCCAAAATTTAAATTATATTATAATAACTAATAGTTAGAATTAATATTGAAAGACATCCAATTGTTGAAATTATTTATATGAATTTTTCCAATTTTTAAAGTATTGATCGAGATGTATTTTTTTCCCTAGCTATACTTCGTTCTCAGGTTTTCTGAACGAAGCTTTTGTGTCTGAATAGTTTATTCTCACAAAAAAGAGAGGCCGACTTTTGGGTTGTAATACAAAGTGAAAGTTTATTCTCAAGTTTTTTATTGTTGTGGTTTTTTTGACATAAAGAAACTAAAAGATTGATTCTCTAAGTTATTGCCACTGCAATCATAAAAAATTCATCGTGAAAAAATTCGAACTTTTTATAAAATAATCAATTTCTTTTGTTCTGCTTGATTAGCTAGATTCATTAGAATTATATTTTTTTTTTATAGATTGATGGTAATTACTAATTAGGGCTGGCAAATCGGGTTGATGGGTCGAGCTCGGGTTGTCGGGTTATTAGGTCGTAGACCCCAATACGAACTCGACCCATTTAATAATTAAGCGGGTTGAGTTTTTGTAACCTAGCCCGATCTGAAAATAAACGGGTCGGGTTCGGGTCAACCCATTAATTTTTTTACCAATTTTTTCTTCTATAATCTGAAGTATTTACCATAATTCCCAACAACGAAGAATTTACAATTTCAACAAAGTAGAATATTAAAGTCTAATACATAACGGTTAGTTTGCAGTAGCTTAAATTTCAGTAAAATAAAGTATTCAAAATAGCATGCAGGCTAAAACAACCGCTTCAAATTTAAAAACAACAATTAATCAGGTTAAGCGGGTTATAATCAGGTTAGAATTTTCAACCTTAATCCAAGCCATATAATAATGGGCCGAGTTCAGGTTGACTCATTTAATTAACCGAGTTGAAAATTTCAACTCAACACATTATTAATAGGTCGAGTTCGGGTCGGGTTGGCGGGTTGAGTCACTTTTTGCCGGCCCTAGATTGGTAAACGCGGGCACGAGCCTTGCCAGGGCAATCCACATCCCATGCCTGTATGCCTTGTATCCTAGCTGGTTGTGTCTAAAATGGGCCAAGACAAAGTTGTCTCGTGTCAGAGTCGTGCCGAGTTTTTAAAAAAGGATTTTTTTTAAAGAACACTCAACAACTTAGGGTACTTTTGACAAAATCCCAAAATCTCAACTAATTAATATATACTTCCTTCGTTCCAAAAAAAACGCAACAAATTAAGATGCACGGACTCCTAGGCATTTTTTGTTGTGAGAGTAAAAGGGATAGAGAGAGAAAGTGGATGTGAGAGATAGAAATAAAATACTTACAAAAATGAAAAGATTAAAATTGTTGCATTTATATTGAAACTTCCTAAAATAGAAATTGTTGCATTTATTTTGGAACGGAGGAAATATAATTTTTATACTTTTTTGTTAAATATAACTCAAGATATTAATAGTAGTTAAAGTTGTGTCTCGGTTGCTATGAAAAAGTAAATAGAACAAGTGAAAGTATTGGGTCAGACGGTATGACCAAACAATCTGGTCAGACGACTGACCCATATACCCACTTATAATAGTGAAAAACTTCGAGAGGCTATAACTTTGCGCTCGGGTGTCGGATCGGGGCATATAATATGTCGAAATTGATTAATTTTTCGAGACGAACGCAGTTGCAAATACCCGAAGGGGATTTGGCCACCAGAAATCGCCAAACGAGGACTCTTAAGGCCTCAAAATGCAAAAAAAAATATCCAGGTTATATTTTGTCCAAGTTAGTTACAAAATGTGTCCAGGTTTTACAATATGTTTCCATGTTTACAAATGTTTCCAGGTTAACAATATGTATCCAGGTTTATCCAGGTGTGTTCATATTTGTTCAGATTTGTCCATGTCTTGTCTAGATTTGTCTACATATGTCCACGTTATCCACAATTGTTCAAGTTTGTCAACATTAGTCCAAGTTTGTCCAGATGTGTCCAGATTTGTCCAGGTTTGTCCATATTTGTCCAGGTTTGTCCATATTTGTCCACATTAGTTCATGTCCAGGTGTGTCCAGATTTGTCCAGTTTTGTTCATGTTTGTTTAGATTTGTCAGGTTCAACAATATGTGTCCAGGTTCAACAATATGTGTGCAAGTTCAACAATAAGTATCCAGGTCCAACATTATGTCACCAGGTTTAACATTATGTCCAAATTTAACATTCTGTGTCCAAGTTGAGTAGGACTGGTCTGACAGTAAGCTTACTGTCACACTTGTCCGACACAATACCTTCTTATAGAACAATTATTTTGAGATAGAAGAATCAATTAACTCTTTGAAACAAATGTAACAATATTAGAGCAGGGGTGAGTGGGTGACTATTTCTTTTTTTTTTTTTTTACCGATTATGGTATTAATTTTTACAAAAATTGGGTTTGTATTTGAGCCTAAAAAATAAATAAAAATCTAACCCTAGGAGAACGTATTCATCTCTGTTTATCTCCTTTCCTCTTCTCTGTCGAACTAACTAACTAACTGTGACTAGGTTGGGCGTGGTTTTTGTGGCGCCTTTCCTCCATTAAAGCAAGCACATTTCCTCCATTAAAGCAAGCAGAGTATTTGAGGTAAGATTGTTTTTTCCCGTAGAATCAATTATACAATGAAGTTCATGCTTTGCTGGGTAATTTATTTTATTGCCAAAAGGAAAATGAATTTCCAATTGAATATTGTTGATAGATTATGTATGTGCTGTGCTGTGCTGTAGACTACAAAAATGGAGGATTTTTTTACTGGCCCCAGGGCGGCCACCCCTGTTGCCCTGGTTCAGGGACGGGCCTGACTAAGTTAGCATTTTTTTGCTTGCAAAAATAGAATAGCTTTCAATCAAAGATTTAAGTAGCAGTGGGAAAATGTGTATCATTCTCATTACACTAATAGTTTTTTGATTCTGGCTTTAGTCCTATTTGTTTCCCCATCCTTCAATTCCTAAACTGATCGAACTTGCAAAATTTTTGGTACAAATTTTACCTACGGTTACCGATGTAGGTTGCGTTCTCTTCACCTTAAAAAAAATAAGTTTCAGTTCAAATACGGTCTAATCAGGTGTACTAAGTAAAAATAAGGGTGTGATAAGGTCTAAGCAAGTGTAATAAGTTTAATCAAGTCCAATCAGGTGTTATAAGGTCCAATTGCTTCTGTAATCATCACTAATCAGGTTCAATAAGTTCATTAAGTGTCATTCAGGTTTAATAAGTTTAGTTGTTTCAGGTCTAATAAGTTGAAGACACCACACCCTAATGCTTACTTCTAGAATATGGATTTGGAGAAATGCAAAAATTTTTAGTTGGTAAATTTGCAAAATTCCATCCTATTTATGAAACCCCTGCTGAGATTATGTTTCTTATTATGTGGATGTATCATTCATACATGCGTTCATGTATGCTGTATGTATTTAGTGTATGAGTATGACTATGTAGCTCAATTTTGTTGGTTTGTAAATGGTATTTCACTGTGGTTCTGAAAGACTTTAGCTGCTTTTGCAAGGACATTATGTCTATGTCCATTTTTTCTCCTTGTTTTTGTTTATATAAGAAAAAAATAAGTTCACATAAACAAAAATAGAGTTTAATTTGACTGATACACACAATAAGTTCAAATAAGATTAGATAAGCTATAGTTACTTCTAATAAGTTTAGGTAAAGTAAATTAGGTTTAAAAGAATGGACCCGATAAAAAGTCATATTTTCCCAATCAAGCTTGTTGATATATAGGTTGGTTTAATGCTATAAAAGTAATTTTTGTACTTTATAGTTTGGTTTCAATTGAAACAAAATTTAGTTGCCAAAATTTTTGTTCATTGTACAGTGTTTTTATTTTGGTTTTGTTTTAATGCTATATCCTAGAAGACAGAGGGATTGTTTATTTTTTTTTGTAACTTTCAATGGTAATCTCAAACTTTTTGAGTTTTTCATTGATGAGCTGTACTTTTTAAATTATTAAAAATATGTTTGGACTTGGTGATTGTCCTAATGCCAAACAAGACATTTTGAAGCAAATAAACGTTAATTGCTGTTAAATTTTAATTTTCATTAAAATCAATGGCATGCATGCAATCCAAGTTTTTTTTTTTTGGCATGAAAAAAGGTGTTTTTGATTTTTTTTTTGGTTGTCAATTTTGGCTTTAAATTTGACCCAGAAGGACAAAAATGGCCCCTCATAACCTCAACCAAGCAATTTTCTCAGAATGCATAAGACATTTTAAAGATGATTCGTTGTCAATTTTACTTCAAATTTGACTCATATGGACAAAAATGATCACAAAACCTTAATCGAGAAATTTTCGTGGGACAAAAATCGGTGCATTAGCCTTTTTTTGTTTTTTGGTCAATTTTATGTTTTTGACCTCAATTTTACCTATAAATGTAAAAATGACCCTCAAACTCTTAATTTAGCAATTTTCCAGGGCAGGGACACCTACTGTGGCACACATATTGAAGTAATTTTAAGGTTCTTTTCTGATCGTGTTTTGCCAAAAAAAAATTCTCAACTTTGAATCATAACCGAGCAATTTTCATGACACTTAAAACAAAGGAAAATTTTGGGCACCCAAATCGAGGCATCAAATCAACGAAAATTTAATAGGTCTAATTTTTTTTCTTCATACGCCGCGTTTGATGTCAGTACAAATGTACAATAAGGTCAATAACTGATAATGTTTTTTTTTATTTTTTTTTTTAATTTTTATAAAATCCAAAGAATTCAAGGACACCAATGTGTTTAAGTTTTAGGTTACCGTTGAGATTTTTTATATCTTTCCTTATACTTCCTCCGTTTCTTTTTAAATGTAACAAATCACTTTCACGCATTTTTAGGAATAAATTTAAGGGTGTAAGCGAGTAAATTAATCGAATTAATTTTATTACCAGGAAGTTTGAGGTTATAGGTTACTTGTGTTAAAATTATATCAGTTAATTTGTTCGTTTACGCCCTCAAATTTCTTCCTTAAAATGCGTGCAAAATGATTTTGTTGTATTTTTTTTTAATATTAAAATGGAGGAAGTATTTCAATTCAAATGATTTTTTTTTTTGCTTCTGAAATTTATATATTTGTCCCTGCGGTGGGAGGTTTTTGTTTTACCAATGTGTGTCAATTTTTTTTGTATAGAGAAAAATATTAGCAATTGCTAACACATGATCCTAATTCAGTTGATACCAATTTTGTCTAACCTGAAAGCTTTTCTTGAACTTCAGTTTGCCATAGGCCAAGTTAAGAATGGGTAAAGCTTCAAGGGACAAAAGGGTTTGTACATTGACTTCATCCGTCTCCCATGGAAATATAATTTTGATTCTGATTTGCTTTAGTTTTCTTTTTAATTGAGGCTAGCTATTTTAATGGTGCAGGATATTTACTACAGAAAAGCAAAAGAAGAAGGGTGGCGAGCTCGAAGTGCCTTTAAGCTTCTTCAAATTGATGAGGAATTCAATATTTTTGAAGGTATAGTAGAATGAATTATCCCTCAAAATTATGTAGAGCTCTGTACCATGCTTGAATTGGGTTTTAAAACTATGATATGAACATGGGTTGATGGTGAATTTTGCAGGGGTAAAGAGGGTGGTGGATCTTTGTGCAGCACCTGGTAGCTGGAGTCAGGTTCTGTGTGGTTGCTCAACCTCTGTTAACAGTATTACATCATTTTGTACTTTCATTCACATATTATGGGAGTATCTTTGAGTATCATATGCGTTTGGTTTACCCCTCTTGCTCACAACAGATGCAAATGCTTGTTTGATATTACCTATTGTCTAAGGTGACATTAATTTATGAAAACAATGCACTTATTGACATAGAGCTTGGAGTGATCCTGGACTGTTTTTACTATTAGGGCTAATCGTATTTTTAGTAATCATATACAAATTTACATAGTAAATGTCTTTATTGTTTGGGTTTTTCTATGTAGGTTTTGAGTCGGAAGTTATATCTCCCAGCAAAGCTTTCTTCTGATTCTGGGTACGTCCTCTTCTCTCATTTTGATTTCTTCTAGGGCTCATAAATTTATGTTGTTGCAATTGTTAAATGTTTTACTAGCTAGCTAGATGGTCCTGGCTTATAACTTTCATCTTAACAGACTCTTATTCGAAGGGTTTACAATGAAATTTGTCCATGGGCCGATGCTACTTTTGGTTAGTTTCTTTATCTTTGCTAAGATGGTAATCGTATGATGTATACGGAGGATGCACATGTAATGTTACCCTAACCATATCTCGTTTAATTTGAGACATATGAGTAATAGACTAATAGATGATTCACACCTTACCTTTTCATTAGCAATAGACAGAGTATATAATAACAGAGTTTTTCAGGGAGACATTGCAGCAATTTTGTTGCAATTAAGGAGATATCCTATTTATATACAAAGGAAATATACAAATAATTATAGAAATTATGTACAGAATATTTTCATATAATAATCTATCGTGCCCCTTAGGCAGGTTGAGTTCTTTTGAAGTTAAAAACTGTTCAATAAATCCACTTGATTGTTGACGAATATGTGAAAGTATTAAATGCCTAACCAGGAAGAACAAAAATTTGCCAAATTTCATCTTGGCGTGAACAAATCTGTAGAACCTCTTCCATTACCTTGCCATTGCAAAGACCTCAACTATCTTTTAGATTATATATATAAGTAAGTTTTGCTTCCATGATTTCGCTATTCCACTTGGACTTAAGAGTTGGTTTTCCTTGGCTTAAGAATATCATTATTACATCCTTTGTTTTGTTATATTTGCTGCAAGTGAGATTTCATGCATGTCGATGCATCATTTTGACCTTTTAATATAAACAATTACATGCAAGTAAAGTTTGATATTTTTGAAAGTATATGACGAGACAAACCTAGTGAGATCCCACTTAATTATGTGATTCCTTATGTTTAAATCACAAATCTTTGTCAAAATGAACAATGAATATTGTGCAAAAATTCATTTGTTGAAAAATAGAAAAAAAAAGGAAAATGGAAGAAGTATTATTTTTATTCTGTAAAGTATTTGTGTAATAGGATCTGATCATGGTTTTATTAAGCGTTATCCCTTAAGATAGTTCCAAGTTTTAATATTAGTTTTGATGAGGATTGTATACGGATTTACCGTCTTTTATCAAAGGATGAACTCTGAAGATAAAATCTAGGATTTGTCTTGTAGGATAAATGGTGGGAATAATATTTGATTTCCTAATCAAATTGGATCGTAGGACTTTATTCTAGTAAGAAGATGATGATTGCATTAGTATGTATAGTGTTCATGTTAAACCAAGATTTGGAGTTTAAACCATGTGTCGTTCATCCTTATTTGTTCAGGTGAGTGAATTGGCATTACCTTATTCAAGTAAGCAATTAGTCTTGTGACTTCGCCTTCCAAGCCTACAAGCCTTTCCCATTTCAGTTCCCGAGCTTGAGCTGATGTCAGCTCAAGGGGCTGGATGAAGTTTTAGGTTTCCTAATCAAAGCGCTGTTCATACAGTGGCTTGAGAAATTTGGATTGTACTTCAATTGTGAGAGCCTCACATGTGTGTTTATTACATATTCATGGGACCAAATGATGGTAAAACTCATTTGTTATTTTATGCAGGGATACAGATCTTCCTCTTATAGTGGCTGTTGATTTGCAGCCAATGGCTCCAATCGATGGAGTTATTCAAGTGCAAGGTGACATAACAAATGCAAGAACAGCTGAAGTGGTAAGGTTTAGATTTCTCCCAGGTGGTTATGATTACTTTTGCATGAAATTAATGTTATTTGATGATGTTTAGTTGATGTAAAATGTGTCTTGCAATTCTTTTATGCTATTACTTGCTCCCCGATTTCCCCTTTCATTGTGGCATCACCTTGGAAGTTTTGAGCTTGAAAGTACTAACTTATTGGGTTAACATTGCTCTGGTGGTTATGGTTACTTTTGCATGAATTGAATGTCATTTGATTTGAAGTATGACTTCCAAGTCTTATATCCTATCAGCGACTCTTTAATCTTCCCCAAGTTATGTTTCATTATGGCATTACCGAGGAAGTTTTGAGCGTGAAACTGCTAACTTTTTTACTGTTGTCTCTGATGTTTGGCTTTAGGTGTATTTTGCATCTATTTTGTATGTTATGTTAGAAGCAGTCATGTTTGCATTAGTTCCACATTAATTATCTTATTATGTTTTGGGTTTTGTTGTTAATTATCTTTTAGCTATAAAACATTTCCTATGTGTGGTTCTGTTCCCTTTGCAGTTATTAGTATTGGTAGTGAAGCTTGTGTGTAGTTTTTGTAAACTCTATTGGCTTTCAATGGAAATTTCTCCCTGAAAGGCTGCGCGCAGGGAGAAAGTTTAGGTGTAAATGGCCTGATATTTCAGAGATGTTGGCTTTCAGCTGTTTTTTTGCATAGTCTGGTGTTATCTCCATGTGATTTTATATTTAAATTGGAATTACGCTGTCAATCTCCATTTTGTAGATTGTAGTGGCACCAAAATGCCTCAGACCTGCCTATTCTGTCATGCATACCATGAATGATATTTTTCATAGGCATTAATTTGAATTTCCCTATCATCTGTCCATTGTTTTGGTAATTGGTTATGTGGTGATTAACGAATCCTCTTAATTATGTGCCAGGTCATTCGACATTTTGATGGATGTAAGGCTGACTTGGTGGTTTGTGATGGTGCACCTGATGGTAAGCTGAGTTTATAACTTACCTGTAACAAGTTGATTTTATATCCTGTTCTAATGTTATCTTTGGAGAGAGAACTTGATTTTGTTATTAGTGCAATCTTTTGTTAGTGCTGATTTCTGTCATCTCTTTGATAAACAGTGACTGGTCTTCATGACATGGATGAGTTTGTTCAATCTCAGCTCATAATTGCGGTAAGGAGTCTTCTTAATTCTTATCAACAGCTGCTGCATCATGAATGAAAATTAGTTATTGGTGTGCATATGATTTCTTGGGTACATATAGACTTGCTTAGTTACCCTTACTCATATTTGTACTGTATAGTAAGGATAACTGGGGTTGCTCAAGCTTGCTCGATATGCTTATAAATCCTAAAAAGGAATTATGGGTGAGTTCCTTAGTAATCCTGATATTCCTGACCTAACAGGTATTCAAACTTATTTATTTTGTCAAGAGAAAGTCATGGATGTTTTATATAATTACACGTTGATTAACTAAAAAAAAAAATTTATTGACTGAGAATTCATTATGTTGCAATGCTGCATGTATAATACTGAATCAAAAGGAAATTCCTATAAGCTCTTTCAGGAGACCATGCATATTTTGGGTTGTTTATGAAATTTTCAAGTAAAATTTTATTTTGTCAATTATTTGTCTTTTATGCTAATTTTCAGAGGGAAATTGTAATGAATTAAATATTAAGATGAGGGTAATTTAGGAATTTTATAATAATTCACATGTTAGATGATTCTAGAATAGTACCTAGGGTCTTTATATATATAGGACTAAGGAGAAAGAGAAATGGAGGTTGATGAATGAAGATGAAAATTATGTTTTGTTTTGTAGATTAGTTTTTAGTGTAGTGGGAGGGTAAGCTACTCGAAAAGCTGTGTTTATCAATTATATATCATCTCATTTTCTGTCTACTCTTATATTACTTGTTCATTGTTATTTTTCTGCATTTGAGTATTATTCCTAGATTATACTTGCTGCCTAGTGTGTTGTGTGGAGTGTTTCTGGGTGTGTGAGCAGGTTGTGGACAAGGCAGTCCATGACAACTTGGTATCAGTTTTCTTGTCATGAACAACTTGGTATCAGGTTATGCCTCTCAATTAACCCATTTACAACCTATAGGATGCTCTCCTTTAGGAAGATTCACTATTTCCCATGTTTTATTTGTTTCTAGCATGGTTTGAAAATGCGGTTTCAGTCGCGATCGCGGTAACGGTCGCGATGTTACGGTAACGGAACTGATGCGTCCATCGTGGGCCTTGTCGCAGTTGTTGCGCAAGAATTGCAATTTTTAATTGTTTTTTTCTTCTTTTATACTACCTCCGTTTCGAAAAAAACGCAACAATTTCTATTTTTGGATGTTTCAAAATAAATGCAACAATTTTAATTTTCCAATTTTGTAAGTTTTTCTTTCTATCTCTCACATCATCACAAACCCCACTTTCTCTCTCTATCACTTTTACTCTCACAACAAAAAATTGCCTATGAGTCCGTGATACCCCAATTGTTGCGTTTTTTTTGGAACGGAGGAAGTATAATAAGTACATAGTATATTTTTATTCTTGATGATGTGGTTATTACACTACTATTATTAACGAAGTAAGATATGAAATATGTTTAAAATTTCTCTTATAAAGCTGTTAAATTTTGACTCTGTAATATAAGAATTTTGAAATTTAAATTACAGAGTAAAAATCATAACTCTAGCAAAAAAAATATAATTTTCCATATTTACACTACTACTATTAGCGAGATTTTTAAATTTAAAGCAGCGGGTTATGAATTTTAAAAAACTGTGAAGTAAACAATTGGAGGACACATGTTTAAATGAAAAAATTACTGGAGTACAGTAGTGTTTAAATGAAAAAATTACTGGAGTACAGTAGTGTGTACTGTGTAAAAGTTGTAGTGACTAGTTGTACTACTCTACTAATGTGACTCATTACTTTTTAAATAACTAGTAATGCGCCCCGTGTCCAACATTTTCCAATCAACATTACTATGAATCGTGAAGTTGTTCAGTGATTATTGTTATGATTATAGTACGCAAAGTTGGTTTATGATTTGTATAAAGATGAGGATCATCTAAAATTATAACATAATTTATTGAAACGTTTTCTAAAGTGGTTGGGTATTGCTTGAAAACCTGTAGTTATGAATTATTAAAAAGGTAAATTTTTTTTAAAAGTCTATCTTAACACATTTCACTTTTTTCTACTTATTTATTTATATTGAATATTTTAAAGGCACTTGAGAGATAGTAATTGAAATTGTAACGTAATTTGATATCAATAAGTTTATTTTCTAAGGAAATGCAATAATTGGGTCAACAACAACGTTGTCTAGTGTTATATAGGGTGCGCTTAATCAAAAGTTGTGTTTATTTTAACACAAATATCTATTATATCAATTGGATAAAAAATGTAGGAATTTTTTATGCTGAATTAGCACACTGAGTGGCCTGGTATTATTTTGTTTAAGCTTCATAACATGGTTGACAATATTGATTAGTAGATCAGTGACTTGAAATAGCTCAACCTTGAAGAAAAATAGTTTGATTAAAAAATATTTGGAAACATTTAAGAGATGGAGGATTAATTCAATGTCTTTCTTTTGTAGTTGCAATAAGATGGCAAACATTGGTCCAACCCCATAAGTTAAGCTCGTGCTAATTATTCATAGATCTCATGATAATTCAATCAACCACATCATACACATTAATGGGGCAAATAAATAATCCCAAAAGCTCATTATAATTTTATACATAAAGCTTAAAAGCTAATGATAATCCAGTAAATGCAAAAGGCTAAATATTTTTTTTTTTGAAAGGGCAAAAGGCTAAATATATCCAAGTGTATAAATATTCCAAAGATTGTAAAAATTAATCTATAATATTTAACAATTCTCAAAAAGCTATAAGCATAGTTGTCCTTGTCCAATCTCCTTTTTTTGTCAGTTGTTGCACCAAGAACACTAACCTAAAAAAAAGTACAATCGTATAGACTTGTTAGCAAATGTAAACACATATTGATGAAGTTGGAATTTTAGGGGAAAAAATAGAAACAAAGCGACACAAGACTTTAGAACACGGTGATTTTATTAAATAAAAAATATGCATAAGCAGCAGCTACGCATCTCCCAACCAGCAGATTGTAGGTAGCAACACGACAGTCATGTGCAAAACAACCTTTTGCACAGTGCAGAAGAGGATATTAATCACTCCTTTTTTCAATTAATCTACAACGGTGTATATGTATCCAAATGTGAGGTATGCAATATTAAACTCATCTTAATCACCAAGCTCATAATGCTCATAATCCATATATACCTAATTCAAAATTAGGCACAACATTACTAATCAAGCCAATCTTAAAGAAGTCTCATTAACATAAACCACAGCATACAAAACCTAACTCCAAGTATAAGCTAAATCCAATCTTAATGAAAAATGCTATTGCAAACCAGATGGAGATGGATGTTTTTTCAAGAGCCTAATATAAATAAGATAACTTATTCGACAATGCATAGATGAATGAATTATAATGAGACCAAAACTGGTTTTCAGCCAGTTCTAACCTAGATCTAGACTTTTTTATCATCACTTTACATGAGCATTAGATGATCATGACAAAAAAATGCATCCCTCAAACTTATTCTGAGCATGGATTTTCTTCAGATTTTTCATTTCTCACTTTGTTCATTTTAGACATTCATCATTTTAATGTTCAATGTGCAAAAAAAAGCTTCAATTTTAGTACTTCTAGTGTTTTACAGTAAACAATAAGAGTTACACTTGATAGGTATTGGTAATAAATATCTCCTCCACACAAGTCCAGCTATGAGAATAAATAGTATATATGCCAAGCAAAATTCTAATTTTATTCTCTTCACAAACAGATTTCGTTCCTTTGAAAACAATACCAAAAACAAAAAAAAAAAAACTTAAAGTTCATGATATGGGAATACTAAGACAGCCAGCTTTCATTAGTTATTAAATCTACAATGCTCTTTGACTGCTTCAATTGTAGATGCTTATAAGCATTATTGGTGTTCCTTGGCCAAACACAGAATACTAAGAAAAGAACAAAATGCAGGATGAAACAGAACAAAAAACATATACGAACACATAAAATATAAAACAAAGAGTGTTTTTTTTTCCTGATTTTTTAATACATGTCAAGTAGAAATTTAAATGCAAATAAACTTAGTATGACAATATACAGACCTTAAATTGTAGAAAAAGAAACCACAAGGTATTGTTTTCCTATGCGAGAGGATAAACGGCTGTATTTTTCTTTTCAGATAAATGGAAGTCTGGTATGAGAAAGAAGAACAAAAGAGATGCAATTAAATGATTTAGTGTTTAAGTGGTTAGGTAATCAATTACGATCAACAAGCAATAAGGAAACTAAATTTCAGAATAACCTTAATAATATACAAACTAAATAAACTACCCTAATATGATCAATATGCTCCATATTAATTGGTTAGGTAATCAATTAATCTCCATGTTAGGTAATAGATTAAATGATTAATCAAGTTAAGCATAATTGAAATTTACCTGGGCTTCATATCAGAGCTGTCAAAGTCATTAAACTGAGAATAATATGACAGCCTTCCTTGAGTCTAGTCCCTCACTTCCAGCATCTATTAGCATCTATTTAAGTCTGACACCATTTAACTTGTCCAGTTTACTCCAACAATTTTTCATTTTCTGGTACATGTAATTGAAGCTCCAACACATATATTATCAACAACTAATAAAAATTAGAAACAAAATTAAAAGTAAGAGAATTATTGAAAGTTAGGCCATGGTTTCAAAAACAATGAAAATCCTAGAGCCTCATGTTTTTTTTATTGCTTACTCAAATCACATGGCCCCTACTAGTAGAGTTAACTAAACAGCAAATCCCCAGTTGTTGCAATCAATAGAAAATCACTAAATATATCAGCAAAACGAACTACATCAATAAAATTCAAAAAACGAACTATATCAAGAAAATTCCAAAGAATCTATAAAAAGAAGAAGAAAGATTTAGAAACTCATACTCATTCAAATCTAAAAAGTAAGAAAAGCACATAAGCACCCAAATGCTATATTGATCATGTTCTCTACTTCTCTACAACTCAAGCAATAGGAGTTAAGTGTAGTAGCTCCAAACCTCCTAGTTACATCATTATTACCAAATTTTAAACAAACATGGCATACCTTCTTTGAAAAATCAAAACACACTCAGAAAATTAGATCAACCTCAAAACTTAAATCACTGAAAACTCATCATCATCGAAAATCAAGTTTAAGTTATGAAAACGAACCCTAAATGAATAGCTTTTGTTATATGGGTATTGAAATACAGAGTATTCGATTAGGGTTCATTTTCATTTAAAATACATACCAATGCAACCGAGCTTAAGTGAAAATCTCCTGCAAGTATCTTTTTTAGCTTGTTGCTCTATCTATGGAGTATTTTAGTATTAGAATAATTGGATTACCATAAAATAGGTAGAATAACGAATTTGAAAAACTACCCTTATAATTATTACTAACAAAATCTCATTGACAAATGAAACAAAATTGAGAAAAAAAAAGGATGATGGTGTATGGTGAGGATGAGGCCGTCGAGGATGACGACGGTGGCTCCGACGGCGACGAGGAAGCTCAGGTTAGTATGGCAGAAATATCTTTGTGTTCAGTGGCCAGACTCACTAGTACAAAAACCATGAAATTGCAAGCCTTCATGGGATTCAATCCGGTTACGGTTATGGTCGACGCGGGGGCTACCCACAACTTCATATCCACCACCATTGTAGAGAAATTTGGGGTGCCGGTATCCGGTGAAAACGAGTCCGGGGTCTCGTTGGGAGATGGAGCCAAGGTGATGGGCAAGGGGCGGTGTACGGCGGTAAGGCTGGTGCTGCAGGGCATAGAGATTTGCGAAGACTTCCTGCCACTCAAGTTAGGAAATTCAGACCTAATCCTGGGCATTCAGTGGCTAGAGAAATTGGGGGAAGTCACCACAAATTGGAAGCAACAAACCATGACATTTTTGAACCAAGGGTGCATGGTCAAATTGATGGGGGACTCGACACTGACTCACTCGCAGGTGTCCTTAAGAGCCATGATAAAAGCTCTGCAAGGTGTGGGTCAAGGCGTATGGGTGGAATTTGGACAGATGGAACACGAGCTTGACGAGCTGGCTGGACCGACCCCACCGGAGTTTTTAAAGGGGCTACTGGCAGACTTTGCAGCGGTTTTTGAACAGCACCTAGGCGTGAAATTGAGCATTCCATCACCCTCAAATCGGGCAGCGACCTGGTTAGTGTTCGCCCTTATAGATATCCGCAAATACAGAAGGATGAAATTGAAAGGTTAGTCACTGAAATGCTGGCTGCTGGAGTTATTCGACCATCCTCAAGCCCTTTTTCGAGTCCCGTACTCTTGGTTAAGAAAAAGGACGGGTCGTGGAGGTTTTGCATAGACTATCGAGCCTTGAATCGGGAAACGGTGCCGGATAAATTTCCTATACCGGTAATCGACGAGCTTCTTGATGAGCTGAATGGGTCGTGTGTGTATTCTAAATTGGACCTTAAATCCGGGTATCATCAAATCAGAGTCAACCCCGAAGATGTGCCCAAGACCGCTTTCCAGACTCATGAAGGGCATTATGAGTTCCTAGTGATGCCCTTTGGTCTCACCAATGCTCCGGCAACCTTCCAATCACTCATGAACGAGGTATTTCGCCCCTACCTTCGTAAGTTTGTACTCGTTTTTTTTGATGATATACTTGTCTATAGTCGGAGTGAGCATGAGCATGTAGAACATCTTACTCTAGTTCTTAATCTATTAATTGAGCACCAATTATATGTAAATTGGAAAAAATGTGAGTTTGGACAAAATGAAGTTGCTTATTTGGGGCACAAAATCTCTGCTCTTGGGGTCTCAGTGGATCAAGAAAAGGTAGAGGCCATGCTCTCTTGGCCCAAACCTCGCTCCCTGAAGGAACTTAGAGGGTTCCTTGGGCTGACCGGCTACTACCGTAAGTTTGTAGAGGGGTATGGCAGAATAGCGGCGCCACTGACAGAGTTGCTCAAAAAGGGTCAGTTCGGGTGGAATGCACAAGCAGCCGATGCCTTCGAAGCTCTAAAAAAGGCTATGACAACAGTGTCGGTGCTGGCTCTACCGGACTTCTCTCAACCCTTCTTGATAGAAGCGGATGCTTCCGGGTTTGGTTTGGGGGCCGTTCTTATGCAGGCCCAAAGACCGATCGCCTTCTTTAGCCAGGTGCTTGGGGCCCGTGCTCGCTTAAAGTCCATATATGAGAAAGAGTTAATGGCGATTGTCTTGTCAGTTTTAAAATGGAGGCATTATCTCATGGGACGCCGATTTGTCGTAAGGACGGACCAACAAAGTCTCAAACATCTTCTTGAACAAAGGGAAGTCGGTTCGGAGTATCAGAAATGGGTGTCTAAATTAATGGGATTCGATTTTGTCATCCACTACAAACCCGGGGCTTCCAATCGGGTGGCGGATGCACTATCAAGGCGAGAAGGAGGGCTTCTTGAACTACACTCCATTGTTTCTATTGCTGGGGTTGATTGGGACTCCATACATGCTCAACTTGCTCAAGATCCTTACATTCAACAAATGACCCGAGATCTCAAAGAAGGAAGTAAACCCATGCAAGGATTCACTTACGACCATGACAAGCTTCTCTACAAAGGGAGGGTAGTCCTTCCACCTTCGTCCCCCCTTGTTCAAGATGTAATGTATGCATATCATGATAGCCCACTTGGCGGGCACTCCGGGGAATTTAAGACATACTTGAGAATCGCCCAAGAATGGTATTGGCATGGCATGAGAAAGTGCATTGCTAATTATGTTAAGTCTTGCTCCACTTGTCAATAAAACAAGACCTTGGCTCAAAGTCCGGTAGGGCTTCTTCAACCCCTTCCTATTCCCTCCCAAGTTTGGGAAGATATCACAATAGATTTCGTGGAGGGTCTTCCTAAGTCTCATGGGTTAGACACTTTGATGGTGGTGGTGGATCGACTAACAAAATATGCTCACTTTGTGGGGTTGAAACATCCCTTCACGGCGGTGACAGTGGCAAACCGGTTCATTCAAGAGGTGGTGAAACTTCATGGATTTCCGGCCTCCATTTCGGATCGTGACAAGGTGTTCATGAGCCAATTTTGGAAGGAGCTTTTTCGTTTGCAAGGTACAAATCTCAA